>JAWDHC010000045.1:0-134467 GCA_036172615.1 Curvularia verruculosa | reverse complement strand
CTCGCGAGCACCCGGATTCTGTCCACCCTGTCAAAATATGCCTATATTCTGACAATATCGTAGATCTCTCTTCTACTAGTAGTCAGAGGAGGTTCAGGATAAAGAAACCCAAACAGCAGCATCACTGATCTAAACTAGTGTGGAATCAAGTTTCTCTTAGATCAGTACTACCGGTATGTGAGACATCACTATAGATTCTAATGGATGATCTATTGTTCCGACCCATGAATGCCGGTCTGCTCTAATCACCTGATCTGATCAATGGATTAGATCAGATAAGACCAAAATGATCAGTCAGATCTGCCGATCAGGTAAGGATTGTATGTGATCTTTAGGGGCTTGTTATACAGATATATTTCCTTAAGAATAAGAAGAAAAGTTGGTGGAGGCGTAATTAGAAAAATGTTTTCAGATCTAGGTATATTCAACTACTAGGTTACAAATCTTAATTCCACACACACACACACACTATATAGTTCAAAATCTCATATCTAATCCGAAATAAGACTCTGCTCGAAGCGGGGGTTGGACATGGCAATCTCTCTAGGTTGTTGACTCCTGTTCTAGATGCCCTTAAAGCTTAGCGACTGAATTGTCTTTAAATTCTCTGCCTTGGTATTGCTCTCCTGCAGCCTCTGGTTGAAGGAGCCCTCTGACAACATTGGCACGGTATTGGTCTCAGATACATTCAGCTTCGTAGCGTGCTTAATGGGATCGTTTGCGGGGGCCCAGTTCGAGACGGTCTTAGTAGAGGCCTAGGTACGGAGAGTATTCAATAGATCGCGGAAAGCGCGCGGCGCTCACAGAGTGTGGGATAGCATCGTGAGTTGGGTTTGTACCGGCGAGGCGCTGCAATGGCTCGCTGAGAGTTGAAGCTCCGAGCTTCGTGCCAAGGCCTGTTAGCCAGTTACAGCAAGTCTTGTTCGGAGACTAGGGTCTTACCCACGCTTCTAACCAGACTCTGATCATCAACATTATCACCCTTATCGACCCCTTACTTTCTCCTGCAATGCGCCCTCAGATTCAAGGCTGCTGGACATGTCGGGTTCGGCACGTGAAATGCGACCTGAATCGACCCTTGTGTAAAGAATGCGACGACCGGCATGTCGAGTGTCATGGCTATGGGGAAAGACCCGCGTGGATGGATGGGGCTGTTGAAGAGGCAAAGGAACGATCGCGCATCAAACAAGCCGTGAAGAAAAATTTCTGCAGAGTTAGGAAGTTGCAGAACCGTGCTTCTCGTTCCAAAAGGCTATCAATACCTAGAATCGAAATCGAGGCTTCCGAGCCCATATCAATATCTGAGTCGTCAGTTAACTGTGACAGGATTAGGACGACAGCGCCAACGGACCATAATCGAAGTGAAATGATAGTATCATCTTGTACCAATGATAATTCCGACGTTGGCTTCGAACTCGTTGGCCCCAATCAAGATGATAATCATGGCGCTTTCCAATCCCCGGAAATTTCTGGCAGCACGACATCGCGAAACTCGACTCCAAGCATCAACCCTCAGGAAGCTAGTCTCTTGATGCATTACTTCGATGAAGTTATCCCATGGCAGTTCCCGTATCATTGCCCCAGATCTTACCTGGGCAACCGAGGCTGGCTCCTCTCACTATTTACCCAAAGAGGCCCACTTTATCATGCCGCCCTTAGTTTGTCATCCCTTCACCAGAGTGCTCTGCGCGGTAACGAAAACGAACACAAGGAGAACGAGAAAGCGTGCAATTATCATGCCAGAGCGTTGCGTGAGCTATGCGTTTTCCTAACATTCGAACGGCAGGACAATATTCTGAATAACAGGGGCGAATTGACAGAATTTCTGGCATGTAGTATGATGCTAATTAGTCTCGAAGTAAGCATTTTGGCCTTTATTAGTCTACCTTACCAACCATTTAGCTTACCTTTTTCGTATCACAGGTGTTTAGAGGTGGTGAACATGACTGGCAACCACATCTACAAGCTGTCACATCGTTACTCCGCTTGCAATCTCCCAAAAACATCTTTGACGAACATTCACATCTCACTCTCAACTATCCCAGCCCTGACAATGATATTGGCCTTCAAGGTCTTAGATTTCTGATGGTTACGATGTTGTGGATTGATCTTCTTGCCTGCATATCGACCGGCAAGCCCCCACATATCCCTTATCGACAGTGGCTGAATACCCCGGGCTTTTACATGGAAGACTTGATCGGGTGTCGCAATTGGGTCATGTCGTTGATTGGGGACTTGGCAGTGTTGGATGAGTGGAAGCAGTCAAAGGAAAAAGAGGGTGGTCTGAGCATTCGAGAATTGGCTATGAAGAGTTCGGAAATCGAGGCCCGCTTAGAGCAAGGTCTT
This sequence comes from Curvularia verruculosa, assembly GCA_036172615.1. Lineage (NCBI taxonomy): Eukaryota > Fungi > Ascomycota > Dothideomycetes > Pleosporales > Pleosporaceae > Curvularia > Curvularia verruculosa. The sequence continues at coordinate 132,121 of JAWDHC010000045.1, read as the reverse complement.
GCGGACCTGGATCTGAGACAGGTATACGTGAAACCTTCTGTCTTCAGCATAGTAACTAATTATTGACGTTACTATCCAGGAATCTACCATGCCGGAGAAACAATGTAACTGGGTCACACGCATCTTCGCCTTAGCCGCCCTTGTTTTACTGCATACCATCGTCTCTGGCATAATCCCAACGCTCCCCGAGATTCAAGATGCAGTCAATAGAAGCGTCGTTGCGCTTCAGCGACGACCGAAAGAATTTCCCTCTAGGGGTTTAGTATGGGCATTATGGGTGACAGGGCGCATGGCCACCGGCGACGCTCAGCAGTTCTTCGAAGAATTTATGTCGAATCTAGAGCATGATTCTAGGGGGGTTGGGAATTGTGCGACAGTACTCAAGATCATGCGGGAGTTTTGGGCTATTAGTAAGCAATCTCAAGACTGTAGGACGACCATGTCAAGAATATATATTCCAGTTTTGTTGATATAAAGAGAATCAATGTCAGGTCGCCGTTTTCCTGGGTTTGGGAGGATTCCAAGTATCCACATTTCCGCCATAGTTTGGTTTCATACAAAGGGTAAACTTTGGTCTGGGCATATAAAGACCAGATTCTTTTTTTCAGAATATTTCGCACGACTGCAGAGAGTGATTGTTCGGCCATAATATCTTTCACCCTTTACTCGTCCTCCTGCACCCTGGGTACGCATGGACTCCTTGCTCCGCTCGTTTTCTTGTGCAGCTCAACCCAAATAGAGGACGTTTTATAGGGCCTTGAAGCGCTGGAGCCCTCTCCCAATATCTTTTTGGCGATATTGGCGCGTCAATCTGATATGCCGTACCACCGTCTATGCCGACGCGCTCAAGTCTGAGAGCCTGATCGGCGATCGAGATTTGGTAGAGGTTGATCTTTATTTTGGCATAAGTATTCTCCTCTGGCGGCTCGATGCTAATATGTATGCATGTGGATTTCGTTTTCAACGAGTATCGATGTGCGTTGGAAATGCAAGCAGGCGAAGAATTTTTGAACGATGACACGGTTTGCGATGAGACCCAAGTCGCCTTTCTATATTTCTTCGCCCTTTCCTTGTACCAAACGAGGGCTTGCCGTACGCCATCTAAAAATTGTACCTTAATAATCTTAGCCTTTGCAATCACTAAAGAGCACTGGTCTCGTTGGTTCTTCGGCGGCATTTCGCTTCGACATTCCCAAAATGAGCTATCCAAACTCCGTTGTCGCCTACCTGCCGGCACGACCTTCCTCATGATCGCCGGACACAACTCTCTGTATGGGATAACTACCTGTAACCCAAATTTGCTCTGGCGCTTAAGGACCTAAGCAGCGAGCATAATTAATGATGAAATTTCAATTTTCAAATTAACAAAAGGACCGAGACTATGCTGTTCGTCTCCTTCGGTTCTACAAGGCATACCATCGGTTAGGCACCCTTTCGACATCGGACGACTATTAGAAGTAAGGTTGGCAGGATAATTGTAGTTTGATTAACTGAGATAAGGTATTTGACAAGTGCATATCATGGCTAGAGTCATATTCTGTTTATGGATTGTGTACCCCATGAGATTGATTAAGGAAAGTACCTAATGTAAGGACTCGTGATGGGATTGTACCTGATCCTTAGGGGCACTTTGTACTGGAACACTTCCCTGAGAATATCTCTAATCAAGCTCCGCTATCTTTGGAAACTTGTCGCCCCTGATAGCTACTCCGTGAAATGCTCACCGAAATAGTGTAGGTCTACTATACCTGCCAAGACTCACACCAAGGTATGCTCCGACCCTGCTGTGACTATATAGTGGTGTTAACTTGGGGGAATTGGCGATCCTGATTGCGGCCACCGTCTAGACACCAGAAACCCCACGTCGAATGAATCCAGTATTCTGAAAGCGCTTTAGAAGACATCCAGGACTTGGAAAAGCGCAGAAGATTATTTAAATTTCATGTAGTGAGGTCCATGCACCAGCATTGCAGAATGCGGAACAGGCGCATGAGATTGTTGTTGGAGTCGAAAAGATCCACGAGAAGCACAAACCCATGCATTCACAACCCCTTTTTTTGTTCTTTATGAAGATTTCAATGAACTCTTGAGGAACAACCTCGGAAAAAGAAATGCCACAGCCTGCGGGTATGCACGCGCCCACGAAGACACGGTGAGGGCGGCCTGACTAAAAATTTACCCCGGCATAGACTAATCAGCCTCTCCAGATTTTTGATTGTGGTTTTGACGAGACTCCCCCTCCCCCATTAGTCAGACTCTGGCCCCCCAGAATCAGGTGCTAAATAAACCGGGTTCAATATACCTGGTAAAGGAGTGTCAGCAGTTGTGCAAAGTGGATCCTGCGGTAATTCACATGTCGGTTAGTGATACTTGGCCCAGTGATGCACATCCGCCTCGAACTTCCCAAAACAGCTAGTTAGGGCTACATGTCTTAGCCTAGGTGAAGTAGCCACACTATTCGGCCTATATAATCCCTTCAATAAGGGATCTGCTCCCAAACGTTTATAGTCGTCACGATCAACTGACTGAGCTATTGTCACCTCAAAATAGTCAGAGTATCCATCATGATGCATTCCGCCAAAATCAATCTAGTTGAGGCCGGCATAGGTGACCTCAAGCGTTTACTTGATACCCGAGCAATTACAAGCGTTGACCTTGTGTCACTCTATCTTCATCGCATTGGGAAATACGACTGCCGCGGCCCTCGTCTCAACTCGGTTACTGTTCTCAATCCCCTGTTGTTTGAAGAGGCTCAAGCATCGGATGACTACCGGGCTTCTGGAATGCCACCGCGACCTCTCGAAGGTATACCCTTTACAGTAAAGGACAGCTTTATGGTCAAAGGATTAACTGTTGCGGCTGCTTCGCCCGCCTTCGCCGAACTGGAAGCATCTTCAGACGCAGCAATTGTGGCACTTCTCCGAAAAGCAGGTGCTGTTGTGTTGGGCAAAACCAACATGCCTCCCATGGCTGACGGTGGTTGCCAACGAGGCCTCTACGGACGCTCGGAAAGTCCTTACAACCAGAAGTATCTCAGCACCGCTTATGCATCTGGCTCATCATATGGATGCGCAGTATCGACGGCAGCCAACCTAGCTGCGTTTAGCTTTGCTGGGGAAGCAGTGACTTCTGGACGGTCTCCCGCATCAAACAACGCATTGGTCGCCTATACGTCTTCTCGCGGCTTGATTCCCAGCAGGGGTCTGTGGCCATTATACCCTACCTGCGACCTTGTGGTCCCTCACTCACGAACGATGACCGACTTATTCCATGTTCTCAACGTTGTTGTCACCGATGACATTGCTGCAAATACCGATTTCTGGCGCTCGCAACCATACGTCAAACTCCCAACTGCTCAAGACGTGCGACCCCAGGATTACATGTCACTCACAGATCCAAACGCTTTGAGAAACAAAAGAATTGCGGTGCCGAAATGCTTCATCGGCCATCCCGGCTCTAAGCCCGAGAATGCTTGCTCACCCGGCGTTCGGACGTTATGGGACCGCGCTCGCAAGGATCTCGAGTCATTGGGGGCAACAATTTTCGAGACCGACTTCCCTTTATTCGAGAACTACACCCGGCAGGATTTCCCTGGACAAAGCGTCAACGTGCCTGGCGTTTCGAACGAATGGACGGCTCGTGAGCGATGTGATATGATTGCATTAAGTTGGGATGATTTTCTGCGTTCTAATGGCGATGAGAAAATACCTAATCTCACTTTCGCCGACCCTAATAAAATTCATCCACATATCGCACCCATGGATGACCCTTCTCAGCATACAGAATCACAGAACCAAGTCCGGTATGAAGACATGTTTGCTGTAGTACGCGATCGAAAAGGCGGCTTGTCTGACGTGCCGGGATGCGAAGATGCTCTGAAGGCGTTGGAAGCAATGCGAATCAAAGACTTGGAAGACTGGATGGATGAGAACGGATATGATGCTATCGTCTTTCCTACTAACGGAGACGTTGCCTTAGCAGATTCGGATGAGAATTACGATTCAATGCTTCTCGCTCTAAGAGATGGTGTCAAATATGCCAACGGCGGTAGATCATTGAAGCATCTTGGTGTTCCCTGCATCACGGTGCCTATGGGGACACTTGAGCAAGAGAAGATGCCTGTCGGACTTTCTTTTGCCGGTAGAGCCTATCAGGACAATGACCTTCTGAAGTACGCTTTTGCATACGAGTCAACTTCGAAACGGCGCGACAGTCCTCCATTGACACCTCCACTTCCCACGGATGAAATCTCCGTTCTTGCACCCGGTTCCACAGCAGAATTCTTAGTCAAGCCAATCCTGACTATAGTGTCGCAAAAATCAACTGTCGAGAATACTCCCAACAAAGAAGGTCGCAAGGTCACAATCACCGGAACTCTGAAGTGGTCGGGCCCTGTCCAAAGGCCTGTATCTCTACGAGCGTTCGTCAACGGGGAGGAATCTTCTGTGTTATTAGATGGAAGTCATTGGTCTTGGACAGCTCATATCACTCGACCAAAATTGATTGAAAAATATCCTCCTCTTGCGCCTGTTCCAAGAGACCAATTCATGGTTCAGTTTATTGCGAAGGTTGAGAATGGCAGATCGGCCGGTTCTTTGGTCCTGATTGAATAAAATAGGGGTTTGAGTAAAGCTTAAGAGATGGTATTCTTACGACAGATTCACTTAGGGATAACAACCATCTTAGTATTCACTTTACCGCTGAAGATTCAAATCTAACAACATTGGTGATTTAATGAAAGGGAACTCTCTAATAAATAACACATAGTTGCATAAAAAAGCACATAAATCACGACCAACGTCATTCATGGCATCATGGCTCAGCATCCGGTTGATGCCATAAATGAGTTTACCGAAAGGTACATAATATTCAACGAGATCTTGAACGACTATATGCATGCAAACTTTGGGGGGGGTCTTTCTTATTATTTAATGAAATCTTACACTTTTACAAGAACCAAACAAGCTAGTTCTTAGAGCCAACATTTTTACAAATTTACATAGAACATATTCATGCCTATCCCAAGCCTTATACCTAGTATCGGGTTCCGCAGAATGCGCCTAAATTAGCTCAGCCATCCTTCTGACCTTCTATGCCGCTTATTCTTTCCAGAAAGAATGAATCTAACATATTTCCCAAGAAGGCATCATAATCTTGCTCGTACACTATACTTTCACTTGGCAGCGTCCCATTGTTAAGAGAAAATCACGCTGTGCTTGAATAGCGCACTGGTGGACAAATACATGACTATATGTTGAAGCAATATCATTGTATCCACAAAATTCTAACAGAAATGAAAGCAAACGGAAAGGTCGAGAGTGGAACAGCCCAAATGGCGAGCCCCATGTGATCACATCCGCATCAGCCTCTCACTAATTCCCATCCAAGACTTTTCTATCCACGTTTACTGGCCGTGAACCTTGAATTCGCTTCGGCTCGTACCCGCGCGTCCCTGTTTACCCGATCACATTGATGGAACACAAAGACTTTAGAAGGCACGGTTGTCGCCCTAGGCCGAAGGCAAAAACGATAGCATGATACGTAATATTCTTCCGCAAACCGTGAGGTTGTAGTTTCCAATATCAACCAAGCTAGCGGCAGGCTCACGTTCAATGGCTCTTAATGTATGTATGTGCATAGGTCAGCCTGCCGACTGCTTTCCTCAGTCAACTTTGTATCGTGCTCTTTTTGATCACTTATAGAGCTAGCCAGTCTACTTGATGAGGCTACATATAATGTCTCTGTCGCGCGCTGTATTTTAAATTCCAGTGTGTTTTCAACCATTATATTTACACGAATATTCCACCAGATGTGTAAGTACTACATATACAAAAGAACATAGATATAGCGATAGCTAACATGAATATTTAGTCTAGAAGTTAAATCCTCTCTAAACACAAAAAGCTAGCAAGGCGAAGAACCTAGTTCGGAGCAAAAGCCTAGGGTGGAAACCGTGCAAGAATCTAATAGTTTTGCTTAAGAGACTAGTCGCATAGTAAGAATCGGCTTAGAGGCTCGTTATTTCAGAACAAATCAATTTCTAAAAATATACACCCTTTATTCTATCCGATTTAGTTTTTTTGCCGATGCAAAGTCTCATATGCGTTATTGGTCCAGTCAACGCGTTATTCAACGTAAATGCATCATTTAACGTGTCTCTAAGTTAACATAAGCACTCTTCCTCTAACAATCCTCTAACAATGCACTGTCCCATTGACTCAAAGACATTCAAATCATCACGCAGACGAGTCTTAGCGTTCGCTATCTATGTTTTTCAACACCCCAAACTGAATACATCAACTGAATAGATAGCTACGTATGCACATAACCTCCATCATCTCACGATTTTGCAGCTTTATCGGGTGTTAGCTCAGCCGCATCACTGTCGCCATCGCCTTTCAAACCCTGGCCCTCGACCACGATCTCTTCGCGACCAAACATCAAGTGGTCGATGTTCACCTTGGGTCCCTTGAACCATTTACGTGCAGATACTAACCACCAAACGGTAATCATAAGCATCGGGCCACCGTAACAAACGCACGTCCAGTTCATGTCGGCTGCACTGTGAGGGCTGTTAGCTCTAGGTGCCATTGGAATCGCCACAGCAGCTAACAGGTGTGGAAAACTTACGTCAATTCATCGCCAGTGACACTGGGGAAGCAGAGGATAGGTATCATGAGGAAGACAAATGTGCACGCGACAGTGCCACAAGTACTTGAAAATTTTCCTAGGTGCCATGGGCCAGGCCTAAAGCGGTTTCCAACAAAGAAGACGCGTATGAAGATGGGTATAGTGAAGGCGCTGATCAAACATTAGCAAGTCACCCAGGCAATAATCTTGGCAAAATACCACTTACATGAAAGCTGCAATAGCACCGATGGAAAATAGTGCACCGACAGCCAATTCTCCTCCAAAAATGAGTAGCAAAGAGAGAATACCAATGACACAGTTAAACCACACGGCATTGACCGGCGTCTTGGTATGGCGATTAACGATCTTCCAGTAGCGGCTCAGCGGGAAGCAATCGTCACGTGCATACGCAAACGTTACTCGACTTGCGGCGATCATACAGCCCTGACCCATACTGAATCCTGCGACGATAGCCAAGGAAAGAATAGCCAGAGTCATTTTTTGCGTCATGCATTGCATGAGGTACGCAGCGAACGGCTGACCGAGCTCCGAATCGAGAACTTGATCGATATCAACAACTGTGTAGGCAACGACGAGCTGCAGGAACCAGCCAAAGATTCCACCCGTGGCTGATGTCAGGACGATGGCGCGTGGAGAGGCAATGTTTGCGTTTGAGCATTCTTCGGCGAGATGAAAAGGCGAGTCGTAACCCGACATGGTCCAAATGACACCGATAAAAGACATCAGCACGGAGATGCCGGGTGGAAACGATGTTCCCTCGTAGATGGTGCCCCAGACTTCGCTTGAAGGAGTAAAACGCGGAAGTCCACGCTCAGTGCGGTCCGTTCCGGCGGGTATCATGATGATGACAGCCACCAGGGCAAGAAAGTTGAAGGTCGAGCCTGCAGAGTTGAACTGTGCCAGCAACGCGTTGGCATCGAGGAGAGAATGGCATGAAGAATCATGATGAAGGTTGTAAGCAGAAAAGTGTGATAGTTGGTCGGGACGTAGGACGGATCGTTGATACTCGCCGCCGCCAGTATCATAGCCGCAATTCCGTAATTCACTACGCAACACCAGTCAACACTCATACTCTCTTGATCCAACAATCTGGGTTCATGTTACTTGCCAGAAGGCGCAGCCGTAATCTGCGCAAGCCAATTGCTCCAGCCGGTAATCCACGCTGCAAAGGGGCCCCACCCGGACGGCGCCAGGACAGCAGAAGCGTAGTATAACCCTCCACTGGTAGGCATACTGCTGCACAGCTCGGCCATGCTCATAGCCACACACTGGATGCCAATCATAGCCACTATCCACCCCCATGTCATACCTGCCGTGCCCGCGTATCCCATTCCATAGTACAGCGTCGAAGCGAAACTCGGGAGGAGCCCTAGCACCGCAAAGGACACACAAAACGTTGTGAAGAGCGAAAACTCTCTCTTGAACTCGGACTTGTATCCCAGCGCCGCCAGCACCTCTTCATCCGCATTGAGCGCGCGCGAGCCATCGAACGGGACATCGCCGTCGGGCAGGACCGACGTCACAGGCTCCTCGGCAACCGTATGCTGTGTCGTCGTCGTCGTCATGGTCGGTAACACGAGCTATTGTCGCATGCGAGTAAGACCAAGTATGTATTATAAAAACCCAGAATTCGCCGCAAAGAAGCAAAGAACGTTTTAAAAAAAAAGAAGGAGTTCTCAATCAAGATGGATCCAGGACCAGAAAACAGGAATATCAGTGCCTCTTTTCTCTTCTCCTTGCGCGTAGGTAATCCCGTGTATACACAGCGTCTGTAGCAAGCACGATAACACTCAGCATCGCAAGTCGTCCGAATCGGAAGAGGTGGGCGGAGGGGGGTGGAGTTAGAGAGCAACACGCGCGCAAGCATTTCCGTACCCTCAGATATATATAGTTATACGCACTCATATACACTACTAGTACTTCACAAAGCCAACTTTCCCCCCATCCCTACCCCCTGTCCCTCGTCCCTAGCCCGGCGGGGAAACACCACCATTTTCCCGATTTACGTAGCCAGGAGTGGTACGCAAAACCCATGACACGCACGCCTTCACCCCAAGCAGGATAGTCCACGCGAACTGTCGCGCACACCATTGAATTCCGTGTATACCACTTCACCCAGGCGGAATAAACAAAAAACTCCCCGAACATCTGCTGCATGAGTCGAATGTAAGCCTAATAAGCCATAGTAAGCCATCACTTTGCCTTCCCTTGCCCTTATCTCGCCATTATCTATATATCTATACCCTTGTTATCAATGCGCCTCCTGGTTCGCAGACCCACAGTGCGGGGGAAACGGGGCAGGGGAGGGGGGGATTGATTGCCGAGTATGCCAGAGGGTGTCAGCAACCCGCTAAAGGGCTTGTCACTTCGTATAGCGAACGCGAGCGAGTGAGCAAGAGAGGAGGAGGAGGGGGGGTGATGCAAGGCGGGTTTAAACGAGACGAGACGAGACGAGACTAGACTGATTAGGTAAAAAAGTCGGGCATGGAGATACGCTTGGAGATAGGTACACGCCCGTTTCAAGGTAGAACGCGTGCTGGAGGGTTATCTATCTGCGGTATCTAGCTGTAGTGTACTACCGGGTGGAGTAGTACGGGCGGGACGGTAAGGCGTGTGCGGTTAGCTATCTGGCACAAGAGAGGGTTTGATCTGCGCGCGGCTGGACATGCTGGAATGAGATTAGATGTCGGACGGGGTTCTCTGTGTTTTTGGAATGGTCGGGTTGGTTTATCTTGGGTGAGATTTTGGAAGAGGGTTACGAAATGGCGTCTGGTAGGCTATATGTACGTAGGGCGGGATTGATGGAGGGGAATTGGAGTAAAGTCACACGTGACGTGTCGGCGACATCAGATGAATTGATTTATGGACAAGAGTTTACAGTTCAGATACATGAAGGTGGCTGATCTGGCATTTGTCTTGGGGTTACTTGCATACAAGCACAACCTCGGCCACCTTCAAGTATTCAACGATGAAAGAAAAGGGAAAGCGTAAACACGGCTGAACAAGTGAGCCGTTCCCGGTAAACATTATATCTTGATGTCTCGCAACAACTAAATTCACTCAGTAATAGCTTGTACTGGGCTCATAATCCGCCTTTGTTCCCGGGAAAGCTCCAGCAGGCGCACTTCGCTCATCCTCATCAGCACTATCCTCTTCATTGCCCTTGTACACTTCGCTCGGATCCGGAGGCGCCCTCATGCGAACAAGTGCCTCTTCATCAAGCGCCGGTACGACAAACATTTTCGTCGTGTGATACTCGCGGCCAGACGGCATGCTTGCAAGCAGCGGCTCGGAAGGGGGTATGAGTTGCACACCAATCTGAAGGTATTAGCACAAAAAAAATGGCATGCCTATTCAGAACGAAGAAACGTACCGTATCGTTCTGCTTCTCCCATTTCTTCAGCAGCATATCGACTATCCTTCCCTCTTCAAACTTGCCCGCATCGGTGCCCCAATCCCCACCCTTCTCAATCTTGCGGTCCTCCCGCTTCTCCTGCCATTCTTTCTTTAGCTTGGAAAAACCAGAGGCTTTCTTATCCTCTTCTCCTCCTAAAGCTGCGAAACCCAGCTCCTTTTTCGCGCCCCGTAGCCACGCAATTCCTTCTCCAGTCTTACCGCCTGCCTCGGCATCACAGGCAAGAAAACGACAAGCTTTGCCCTTGGCTGTCCGCCTGAGGTCATCCACATATTTGAGCAAGTCGTCGCTAATCTTCGATGACCGACCCAGCATGGCTTGGGCTTTTGCGGCGTGTTCAGCCGAAGCAAGGCATAGACGTGCGAACAAGTGTGCACGAACTTTTGGTATTTCGACCCCTCTAAACATCCAATCTTTGCTCTGTTTATTCCTGTCCTCTACAACAACGGCTGGGTAAGGATCGTCTTTTAGAACGGTAATAAGGGTAGCTTCAGCCATGGTGAGCTCTGCAAGTGCACCCAGCACCGCAGTCGAGATATCAATGGCTGCGGGCTGTGAATTGTACTGCCCGGAGCGGTTGAACAGATATGTGTGTATAGAGTTTGCCTCGAGGAAATGCTTCATGGCCGTAGTAATGGCCATTGCGCGTTGTTCGGGGGGTGGTAGGGTTGCGTTATAGAGAGTGTGTAACTGAGCCCGAGCTTGGAGGCTATAGACGTAGGCCAGCGTTGACAGAGTATAACACAGCTCGCTATCTAGACTCTTGAGCTTGACCCTTGCTGGCTCTCGCCCAGGTATCGAGGAGCCCAGTGTTGAGCGCCATTCTACCTCGAGCTCTTTCACCAGCACCAGGTCGATCTCTTCTCCCGCACAGCTCGCTCCACTCAGGCCTGCATCTAGTGCAAACAGATATGGTATATAATCATTCAGCGCAGATATTACAGTCGCGAAGTTGGAGGCTTGTGAAGAGGGCGGTATGCGTTTGTGTCGCTTGAGCACATCGCGAAGGACACCCCGCGCAGTGGTCGCGCAGTTTGGTAATGATGGATGCGTGCTGCTATTGAAGTATTCGATAAAGGATATACTCGAGGTAGTCGGTAGTACAAACGGAAAGGGCATCTTGTTGCGGGCTGGTTGTTATGGTTGGGAGATGCGACGCAGGTACGCGATAGTAGTGGGGTGTTCAGTGAGCTAGGCTTGGCCTCATCATATTGCGGCCAGAGGTTACCGCAACCCAGGTTTCAGCCTGTACTTAGTATATGCGTATCTGCTTTCTTTGTATAAATCACGTCAGTACAAACAAATGCAGACTATACCATTGCAATTGTAAACTTTGTTCCTATGATTGGTGCTACATCAGCCTCTCTTCCGGCACGCATATGTACAGATTCGCTTGCTAAGAAGACTGTCGCATCTCTCCTCGAGATACCTGCCGATTGCCAGAAATCAAGTCTCTGCATTGTCCTCGTGCGGGCATCTGTTGCCGTTGGGTAATGTGTGTTTCGCCCGGCATGCATGTAATCGTGCGTATACCCATCGTCCTTTTGCGGGATCGTCTATTGCTTGAACGCCTCGTCGACGTAGTTTTGTTGAGCAAAAAGATATCCCTTGACCTTTGCATCCTTGAGAAGCTCAAAGTATCGCTCTGTAAAGTCGCTGTTAGCCCATGTCTCGAACCTCAATGGTTGTACCGTTCCAACTGTCTTTGTACCAACGTCCTCCTTCGACCCCTACGCTTCTTTTGCATTTACAAACGCATAATCCTCCTGTGAAATTCTCCTGGTGTATTCCAGAAAACCTACCTCGCAAATGTCCACACTTCTCCAGGTGGTTGACTCCCTCCTTCCGGTAGCACTTGCCCAACTCGTCCCTGACCAGTCTTGCCATCATGCTCCTGACCCATTGCTCCCTGATAATAGCATCCTGTGCAGCCTTGAGGGCAGTGTTGTCGTCGTAGTCAACGCCGTTAAAGGTTGGCGCAACCTTTGGCTTTTTGGCCAGAAAGAGTTCAGACTCGGGCGTGGGCATTGCGGCGGCGGCGAGGTGTGCGCGGGCGAATGAATCACGTCGGTATATTTGGAACGTTCTGGAGAAAGCAGTCCGAGCAGTCCTAGGGCAGGGATTGGCGTCGGTGGTGGTGTGGATACGCGCGAGCGGTGGTGTTGGTGAGCTTTGAATCGACTCCGCTGCGATTGGCGATTAGTGCACGTGACATATCATCACCACTTTGGACTATCGAGCCATGCAGCGTCATTGAATGTTTTGCGTTCATGCATAGAGTAATGCTTTGTCTGTAATTTTTTTTTGGTTGTGTTTATAGTTCACCTCGTTGCCTTTTTAAATAAAAAAGCGTGCCATACAATTTCTAAATTTCTATGCGACGCCGTACCCTAGCCTGCTGGCACATTCGAGGCAGGCTGCGTTCAGTGTTGTGGTTACAATTGCACAGTTATCCCTGCAAAATCAGGCAATTCAGTCATTTTGTTTGCTATAAATCAAAGATTCTACAGGTGAAGGTATTAAATTTACAGTCGACGCTTTCAATGAAAAGACCGCGGAGTGTTGAAGATGCTTGTCCAAGTCATGCTCACTACGCAAATGTAACTTCAAAGCATGTTTAGTCATCGCAGCTTCAATAAAGCTTACAAGGCTTTTTGTTATTAAGAGTATTCCTACCCATGGAATGAAACACCATGGTCGATGCAACGCTAAGGCACAATTCGGATCTTTCTGTGATAAGAGAAAAACAAAGAATCATGGTGTCGTTTCTTTTGGCTGGCCAACGTCAGGATCGCTTGTCTGTGCTTCTGGATCCACTGGCAATGAGGCCTTGCTGGCCCTCTTTTTCCGTCTTTCAGCTCGCTCTGCTTCTCGCTCAAGTCTCTTCATCTTTTCAACCTCGAGACCCGTCTTGGTTTCCTCGTGTTGTTTGTCGAGCATGTTGCGCTTGATGAGGAAACTAACCAAAAGTCCGGCGGCAGAGAAGGCCACGTAGAGTATCCACATGGTGCTCAGCGAGTCGGCGAAGGCCTTTCTGGCCACCAGCTTCTGCGAGGCGGGCAGCGACTGAATAAGCCCTACATTTGCGCCGGCAGAACCCCCGCCAAACGATGATGCAGTTTGTGGGCCGAGGACAGTAGCAAGCTGAGCTTGTCTAGATTTCATCTCATTGTTGAACACTACGCCCCCGATGACAACCGAAATGGCCGAGCCAAGGTTGCGGGTAAAGCCAAAGGTGGCGGTCGCAGTAGCAATGTCACGTTTCTGCAAGGCTTGTCAGTATCGGTGTGCTAGTGGCAATGGTAATGACAGCCAAGAGTACAACCCCGCTCGCTGCGTACATATGTACTGCTGCACTGTGTCGACGTATGCATAAGCGGCCGAGGCACGGACTGGTCGAAGAACTTACCGGTACAAGGCTCTGCAGAGCAATGAGGGGACTCTGAAAGTTTGGACCCACACCAACACCTGCAATGATCTGGTAAATGATGATCTTGGCCCAGGACGAATTGACATCAAAATCAATAAACAGACCAAAGCCAAGGGTCATCAAAGACATGCCGGACCAGATCAAGGGCAGGTATTGACCCGTTTTCTTGATGACGACTCCCGTCAGTGCGGAAACTACGGACAGGGCAACTGCTTGTGGCAAGAGATAGACACCCGAAAGGATGGGCGTGGCTCCGAGGACCGCCTGGAAGTAGAGGGGAAGGAAATAGTTGCCTGAAATGAACACGAAGGCGTGCAGAAAGCATGTGGACAAGGCAGCCAAGTTGGACCGCTTGGAAAAGAGCTCGAGAGGCATCAAAGGGTAGGGTGCTACGCGCCACTCAATCAAGAAGAAGATGCCAATGACTACTGCTCCAAATATGATGAGGCAGAGGACGGTTGCAGAGTCCCAGGGGTATGTGATGCCACCAAATTCCAAACCAAGCAGCAACATGATGACACCGCCAACCATGGTGAAGGAGCCCAACCAGTCGACGGCCTTGAGGCCCTCGCGGAGTGGTGTTTTGGGTGTCTTGACATTAAGAAAGAATAAGAGAATTAGGAAAGCTACTCCGTCCAGAGGTAAATTGATGTAGAAGCACCTAGAGTAGAAGCAAAGTCAGCGTATGTTGTAGGAGCGGCTATAATTTTTTTTTAAAACTTGTCATGCACTCAGTCCAATGGAACCTATAGAACGCTCTACGCGTCGTCGCTTTTACTTTTTTTTTGGTCCAGGTGGTGCATGCAAGTGTCCTACTTACCATCTCCAAGAAACCTTTTGGGTAAAGAGCCCTCCAATGACGGGCCCGAGCGAGCTTGCCAATGCCCACACTCCACCAATCATGCCAAAGTACTGGCCTCGGTCACGGACTGAGAATAGGTCAGATATAGTAATGTTGACCAAGGTAATCAAGCCGCCGCCACCAATGCCCTGTATTACTCTTGCAGCAATCAGCATGTCCATGTTGACAGCCACTCCAGCAAGAAGCGAGCCGACAAAAAAGATGGCGTTTGTGAGGAGCAGTATTGGTTTCCGTCCAAAGATGTCAGAGACTTTGCCCCAGATTGGCGTGGCAGCAGACTGAGCAACGAGGTATGCTGTGCCAATCCATGTGTATCCCGCTGCACTTTTAAAGTCCTCTGAAATGGTAGGCAAAGCGGTTGTGACGATTGTAATGTCCAGGGCAACAAGCAGGACCGCAAGGCATAGCGAGAACATGATCAGAGCAATCTGCAACTTTGTTCTCTGCGGGCGCACATCGTCGGGCGCGCCAGGCGCTGGAGGAGCATCTGCAGCACCGTCCTGGGGCGCGCTCTTCTCATCAACATTTTTCTGATCCTCGCCGACCGTGCCATCTCGTTCGGCGACACTGGGACTGCTCGACGGGGTTGTAGCGCTGATTTCTTTGCTCGGCAGCTGGTCATCAGCTTCTGGCAGGGTTCCCCCGGCCGGGCTGATGTCTCGTGAGCGCTGGTCATGCTAAAGTGGTTGTCGGAGAAGGGCTAGCAAAAAAGAAAACGCAGGGGGCGACACGACAGAGGCATGTTATATAGCGGCGTTCACAAAAAAAACGGTGACCCTGAGAATGGATTTTTTGGCAGAGGCGACAACGGTAAGTAGGATCGGCTTCGCGCGATCGGGGTCTCAGAATCACGAAGACCGAGCAAGGGCGCGCGTCATTGGCAGGTTGGATCCCTGTAGAGTAGTCGGCTAGATCGAACCGACACAAGGCCACCCATTGGCGGCAGTAGAACAGGCGGTGGACGGCCGGTTTGTAAGAGCGGACTTAATAGTATACTGTGTATTGCGAACATGGTCATGTGGTGATGGATGTGGGGAAAAAACGAAATGGTAAACATCAGGTGTGGATCAATGTGTATACGAGCTAAGATGCAGAGCCGCGGTTACGTTGCTGGGCACAGCTTTTCAGCCCTGTGTAGGCGCCATGGGTGGGTCGCTGGCTGCTGCACGACGTTGCACGGGCTGTCAACGTCTGTTGATGAGACGCAAAGTGACCACGTCTGTAAAGCTGCCGCAAAGAGGATGCCAAAGGCCAAGAGACAGCTTCGCGTGGGGTTGCGGCTCCAGACCCGCGGAGCGGAGGTTAAATGACGTAACACACGACGACGCACACAACGGGCGTACAGGCTGTGGCTTTGAGCAACGGTGAAGACGAGCGGGGCGTACGCAGGTAGCTATGTATGTAGAGAACAGTGGTACGAGCATGTTCGAAAGGGAAAAAAAAGCCGCATCGGAGGAGCGTGTAGGTAAGGTTTTGAAGCGCTGGGCGTGAGTCATGGAGGGTCTGGTCCACTGAAAAGTATTCTAGGTGCGCACTCGGAGCAGCTTCTGGGGCGTCGATTCGAGAGATGCAGACGGCAACGGGTATCATGAGAGTGACTACTGCGGGCTCGACGTCGCACCGGGAAGATATGGGGCTGATAAGGGGGCGTCGAGCCAGTCGCGGCATGTCGAGGGACGTCCGCGTGGAGGCATTACGGAGGGAAGGCGAATGTTGAAGTCGCGGTGCAGGCGTCGGGCGTCATATTCCCCACAGGTTCGCCAACGGCTGGGGTCCAAGACAGGTGCGGAGGAGCAGGCGTTTGGCAGAGGGCTGTGGATGGTTTTCGTCATATCGACTATGTGTTGAGCAACGGGATGGTGTTGAGAAGCTAGGCCAAGGGCTAGCGAGGGCGGACCTGCACGGGCGAAGCACGAGGCGGATGCCAGGACCAGCACACGAGAAGACGAGACAAGACAGGACAGGACAAGACAGTGTAACAAATAAACCACCCACGCACGCCATCACGACTTGGTTTAGTATCGTATCGGCTTACGCCATGCCGTCAGCGCAGTCTTGTTGTCAACGTCGTCGTCGCCGGCATGCCACCCCCGGCCCCCGAGTGGCCATGGCATACGCCAGCATTGTCTCGACGACAACCAGCAGCCAGCAGCCAGCAGCGGTCTAGGCTTGCAATTTGTTGGGCTGCATGCCGATCAAGCCCGCAGGCGGGCGCTGCAGCTACTCGATAGCAGCACGCCATATCGGTCAAGGCTGCTCCCATTCTCCCTGTCTCGCAGTCCCGAGCTTGCGGGGTTGCGGTTGCGGTTGCGGTTGCGGCTAGTGTGCCTGCCCTGGCCCTGGGAGACGGTCTAGGTAGGTCGATGCTTTGCGCACTATTGCCATCCACATCCAAACCTTCAATTCTCCAGTCCTCCACTCTCCTCCCTCTCGCTCCGCTGCCATATCCACAACCACCCAGCCCCCCCACGCCAGAGAAAAAAAACACCCCCCCTCCCCGCCTACCGTCCTACCGTTCTGCCGTCGACTATCCACGCGGTTAAGAAGTCTGCTTCCCCCCGGCTTCCCCCCACCTACGCACCCGCAACCTGCCCGAGCCGCCTCTCTGCCGCAAGCCGCATGTCGACACCCACCACCATCCGTCCAAGCCCCGTCGACGCCCTGTGGCAGCTCCTGTGATAGATAGTGAGGCATTGCTCGCTCCCTCACCCCCGACATGACGGCCATGCTGTCGCTTCCTCGAGACGCCGCCCCTTTCCAACGCTCGCCCTCGTCGTCGTCGCTGGCCTACGACGCCTACTCGCCTCTCCGCAAGAACCAGTGCTCGCTGCCCGACCTGCGCTCGCCCTCGCTCAGCTCCTCGCGCACTTCGTCTCTCTACTCGACCCCCTCCAGCAGTCTCTCGCTCAACACAAAGTCGGACGACTCGGGCAGCAGCGAAAACGACGACGACGACGAAGACAATGGGCTCTCGTTTCCCCGGTACGGCGCAGCCAGCACCACCAACACCAAGCACGACAAGAGCGCCCAAAAGTCGGCCAGTGCAGCAGCCATGAATGCTGCCCCTGCACCGCCTTCGCCCTCGCCCACCGACGGCCTGTCGTCCGACACACCGCTCACCACGCCCGACCCTCTCCCCATGTCCGAGGATGACACGGCCGTGCGCAAGGAGCCCTCGCACCACGTCGATTACCTCTCGTACGAGTGGCGAGAAGAGGATATTTGGTCCTCGTGGCGGCACATTGTCGAGCACCGCAACGTCTACGGCGAGCGCTCTAGACTGGAAAATGCCTCGTGGCGAACGTGGGCCAAGGCCCAGTTTAAACTAAAGACGGTGTCGCCCGAGACGCTGAATTGGTGAGTTTTGGTCATTTCGATCGGCACCCACGGCAGGGGTGTCGATCAACCCCCATCCGTGCGCCCATCTTGCAGGTTTTTTTTTCTTTCTTCGCTTCGGCCTCGACTGACGAATCGCATAGGCTCAAAGACGTCGACGTGACATGGCTCTACGGCCCATTGCAGCCCGCCTCCAACCGCTTCTGCTCGCGGCAAAATTCAGAGCCCGCCAGCCGCCTGTCCAAGACAAACTCGTTTGTCAATGGCGTCAAGAAGCCCATTCTCAAAAAGCGGAGCATGTCTGAAGCCATGCTGCAAAAATCCCTCTCGTCGTCGTCGCTGGTCCAGCAGGCGGCCGAGTCGGTCCAGGCACAGCGAACAACCGGTGTGACGCTGGACCTGCGGAGGCCCCGGCCAATCATCGGCCGCGTCACTCCCGACTTCCCCACAGCATCCACCTTGTCCCGAGGCCAGCTTTCCGAAGGAACCGACTACTTTTCTTCCAGAACCACATCCGAGCTACACACGCCGGATCACGGAGAGAAGCGCCATATCCGCTTCGATGACAAGGTCGAGCAGTGCATTGCCGTCGAGTGCAAAGACGCCGACGACGAAGAAGACGACTGCAACCACAACCCCTGGGCAAAATACCAGGACAATGATTCGTCGTCAGACGAGGGCGTCGTCATGATGAAGCGATCGCGCAGAAGGAAGCCCTTGTCGCGCACTGCGTCGACAGCCAGCATCAGCGGCGACAACAAAACCATTGCAAAGCTGCCATCTACTACACTCAAGTATCGAACAGATTCCCCAGACGTTCCAGACTCGCAGCAGTCGCATTCTCTTGGCTTCTGGAAGCCACGAGGCCTTTCCCCCTCGCCGTCCTCGGAGACGCTGAAGCCTTCGAATCCCTCGCGGAATTTCCTGCTGGCCGAGGACGATGACGAGAGTGACGAGTATTTTGATTCCTCGAGTGCATATGGCTCAAGGCGATCAAGCACACCAACCATCTCTGACCCATACTCATTTCGACGCAGCGACTCGTCAACATCACTGCAGAGCGGGCAGCTGAAGAGAACCCCGTCAGGCATGTTTATGCCGTTTGGGGACGAGGAGGAAGAGCCCCTGCCTCCATCATTGCTAGGCAGGGTTGTTGACACAGTAAATACGGCACGAGACATAGGACATGTTATATGGAATGCGGCATGGAGTACCTAGGACTTTGACTTTAGCGCATGGCGTTCGGGACTTGTACTATCTATATGGACAGGACTTGGGCAAAGAGTATACACACCCGGGCAGCATATTTCGGCCTGGTTATATGGCGGTGTTTTGAGATATTTTGATTAAAAAATAACGCTTACGAATGCATCAATGGGGTCTACGCAACGGGCCTCCCCCTTACCTTTCATGAATGGCATTGCATACGTTTCTTAATGTTCTCAATACAATCTAATGTCGTGATGGGCCGATGTAATAATATGAGTGTGGTACGTGCTGAGATGACCAAGATGACAATTACAGAATCAAAGCTTGTACAGGCCTGCTAGTGAATGCTACGGCATGATACATACGTACAGTCAAGGGTCTGCCTGTTATCATGTCTTGGATAACTCAAATGACAGCTTTGTTGTATTCCGCTCGGAGATGAAACAAAGACAAGAACGCCTTCGTGGCCATTCCCAATGTCACATTCAGCCCATTGAACCACAAGACACAACAACCCCTTGCCCTGTTGTACCATTGGGAAGTAGAGAATATCAAAGTAGCTATTAGTAGCTAAACATCAGCCACTTCGCGGCAGGTAGTCCTTATGCTGTGTGAGCACTAGCGGGAATGCTAAGCACGCTTTGAAGGTTGCCCCCCGCGGCAGCACCACGAACCATCATGGAACCCAAGACCACTTTCAGGGGCAGCACCATGTCGTACGTCGATGATGAGCTTCTGTTTCACTGGTCTTATGCACAGGGCACTTTGTATCGGCGTCGTCGTGCAAGAGGCCAGCTGTCAAATGCGTGAAAGCACTCTTCTGCGTGTTTCCATAGCCGTTGGCAGGGGTCCGTGGCACCCGCCCACTAAACCGAGAATAGTGGAGAGCTTCGCTGCCCGCCTTCCCTGAAGTTGACCACGGTGGCCTCGAGCTGCGACGCCCGCATTTATTTACTACGACTTCGCCCCAGCCCTTCCTTCACCCCTCCACTTCACCCTGATTCAAGTCCTCTGCTCCACTTCGACAGTAGGCAAGCACAATGCGCTTTGCAATTGGTGCTACCGCAGCGCTCGCTGCCGCCTTTGTGCGCGCAGAAGACGCCAGCTCTCCCGACGCCGAGTCTTCGCCCTCTCCCGCTGTCGCGAAGCCGACTTTCACTGCATGTTCCCGAGTCTGGCCACAGATAAGAAGCATTTGCTAACAAATTCGCAGCCCACATCGCTCAAGGCCCCCTTCCTCGAGCAGTTCACAGACGACTGGGAATCTCGATGGAAGCGCTCAAACGCAAAGAAGGAGGTCAACGACGAGGAGGAGTGGGCATACGTCGGTACCTGGGCCGTCGAGGAGCCCTCTGTGCTCAAGGGCATGGAAGGTGACAAGGGATTGGTTATCAAGGACCAGGCCGCTCACCACGCCATCTCGGCCAAGTTCCCCAAGGTCATTGACAACAAGGGCAAGACTCTTGTTGTTCAGTACGAAGTCAAGCTTCAGAGTAAGTTTTGTTGCTGCAAAACTAGAGTGTATTGGTTTCCTGACTCGAAACGCAGATGGCCTTGACTGCGGTGGTGCCTACTTGAAGCTCCTCAAGGACAACGCAGCCCTCCATGCTGAGGAGTTCTCCAATGCTTCCCCCTACGTTATCATGTTTGGACCTGACAAGTGCGGTGCCACTAACAAGGTATGCCGTATCCTCGTCTCTTGTGCATTTCGAAGCTGACAATTTTTAGGTTCACTTCATCTTCCGCCACAAGAACCCCAAGACCGGCGAGTACGAGGAGAAGCACCTTAAGAACCCTCCCATGGCTCGCATCGTCAAGACGACCACCCTTTACACTCTGATTGTTAAGCCCGACCAGAGCTTTGAGATCAAGATTGACGGCGAGTCTACTCGCAACGGTACCCTCCTCGAGGACTTCTCTCCCTCGGTCAACCCACCTGAGGAGATTGATGATCCCAAGGACACCAAGCCCGAGGACTGGGTTGATGAGGCCCGTATCCCCGACCCAGAGGCTAAGAAGCCCGAGGACTGGGATGAGGACGCGCCATTCGAGATTGTCGACGAGGAGGCTTCCAAGCCCGAGGACTGGCTTGAGGATGAGCCCACCACCATCCCTGACCCAGAGGCTGAGAAGCCCGAGGATTGGGATGACGAGGAGGACGGTGACTGGGTCCCACCTACTGTTCCTAACCCCAAGTGTGACGAAGTCTCTGGTTGCGGCAAGTGGACACCTCCCATGAAGAAGAACCCTGACTACAAGGGCAAGTGGACCGCTCCCTTCATTGACAACCCCGCGTACAAGGGTGTCTGGGCTCCTCGCAAGATTGCCAACCCCGACTACTTCGAGGACAAGACTCCAGCCAACTTTGAGCCCATTGGCGCTGTAAGTTTCCGGTATCTACCTTATTTTTGCGGCTTTGTCGCTGACTATAGATTTAGATTGGTTTCGAGATCTGGACCATGTCCAAGGACATCCTCTTCGACAACATCTACATTGGCCACTCTGTTGACGACGCCGAGAAGTTCAAGGCCGAGACCTTTGACCTTAAGCACCCCGCTGAGAAGGCCGAGGAAGAGGCGACCAAGCCCAAGTCCAAGGATAGCGCCAAGTCGCCCTCTGACCTTGTCTTCAGTGACGACCCAGTCCTGTTCGTCAAGGAGAAGTTCAACCTCTTCCTCGAGATTGCCAAGCGCGATCCCGTTGAGGCCATCAAGTTTGTTCCCGAGGTTGCTGGTGGTATTGGTGCTGTGGTTGTCGCCATCATCGCCGTCCTCGCCACCGCTCTTCTTGGAGGTAGCGCTGCTCCCTCGAAGGAGCAGGTCAAGGCTCAGGGAAAGAAGGCAAAGGACGCTGCCGCGAGCGCCAAGGACAAGGCCGCTGAGGCTGTCGCTACTGGATCTGAGAAGGCTCAGAGCGAGGTCAACAAGCGTAACACCCGATCAAATGCCTCGTAAATGACAGGTTGAGGTGTCTAGGCAAGGGGCATGTATTGTTAGGAGCTTGCAGGGAGTGGAAAAAAAAAGTAGGATGCCACGCGAAAGCGATCTGGTCTGGAAGGATTATTCGGACCCGGCATAAAGTATTTTTTTTTATATTCAGAACTGTGGTTATATAGCATGTTGAGTTTTATGGCGCTATAGCTATGCATTGTGTTCTTGTGGCTAGGTAAATGAAATACATATCTTTTGAGCAAACAAAGTACTACGATGCAAACATAATCCGACAGATTTGAGATTTTGCTCTTATCATACATGAGGTTTAATAATTAAGCCGACGTTGTCAGCACCGTGATGTGTGCAAACGCCACAGACCACACAGACGCTGCAGACGCCGCGGAGGTGGATAAGCCTTGGATAGCCAGCGCTACCTCGGAAGTGGAATGCGGGGCCCCTTCTCCAGAGCTCCGGGCCACTGATTGCAATGGGTAATCCGGGTTAAGTTTCCCTTAACAGCCAGCAGTCGTTGTTTTTTTGGATAACACGTGGACTTGTTTTGTCTCTCGAATACAATTGAGGCTCGCCTCTTATATTGCTCAGCAGGACTCTTTCCTTGTCTCGATTTCTCCTCGAGTTGGTCCTGAGCTATCTCTTTCTCTCCCTCCCTCTCTCCCTTTCGCACTTCCCCCACCCACGCTTAGGTCCGGCTTGACCAGGAAGCACCATGGCCTCCCGCCGAGCATTGGCCCGTCTCCCAACACTGACTGCCCGCTCGTCTCTGATCCGCACAGCTCCCTTGGGTACGAGAATGTCGTCGCCCGTTAGCCAGAGCAAGATCGCCGCCCGCCGGCTGCACGCCACGGCTCAGCACCTGAAGCCGGCTGCTGCAGCGGCGGTCGAGTCGTATCCCATGAACCATGATCCGATTCAATCGCCTGCCGATACCCAGAACTTTCTAGACAACAAGTTTGTTGCTTCCAAGGCTACGCAATGGATTGATTTGCACGACCCGGCGACGAACAACCTGGTTACGCGGGTGCCGCAGAGCACCGATGCGGAGCTGAAGGCTGCGGTTGACAGTGCTGAGAAGGCATTCAAGCCGTGGAAGGAGACGAGCTTGCTTCACAGACAGCAGATCATGTTCAAGTACACACAGTTGATTCGTGACAACTGGGACAGGCTGGCGGCTAGCATCACATTGGAGCAGGGCAAGACGTTTGCGGATGCGCGGGGTGATGTGCTTCGTGGACTGCAGGTGGCGGAAACGGCTTGCGGCATCACGACACAGATGACGGGCGAAGTGCTCGAGGTGGCCAAGGATATGGAGACACGCAGTTACAGGGAGCCATTAGGTGTTGTAGCTGCCATCTGCCCTTTCAGTGAGTACATGGATGTCGAAAGACAAAAAAGACAAGAATTGGGGAAATGCGGTTGCTAATATGTTTTGTCCCACCTCCCCGCAGACTTCCCCGCTATGATTCCTCTTTGGACCATTCCCATTGCCGCTGTTACGGGTAACACTGTTGTCATTAAGCCGTCTGAGCGCGACCCCGGTGCCTGCATGATTCTCGCTGAGCTTGCGGAGAAGGCTGGTTTCCCTCCTGGTGTTATCAACATTGTACACGGTGCGGCCAAGACGGTCGACTTTATCATTGACGAGCCCCGCATCAAGGCCATCAGCTTTGTCGGAAGCAACAAGGCAGGAGAGTACATTTACTCGCGCGCATCTGCTCAGGGCAAGCGTGTACAGGCCAATCTGGGTGCCAAGAACCACGCTGCCGTCCTGCCCGACTGCAACAAGAACCATGCCTTGAACGCCATTGCTGGTGCTGCTTTTGGTGCTGCTGGTCAGCGATGCATGGCTCTGAGCACCCTGGTCATGATTGGCGAGACAAAGGACTGGGTTCCTGAGATTGCCGAGCGTGCGAAGGCTCTCTCGATGAACGGTGGCTTTGAAGAGGGCGCGGATCTGGGTCCTGTCATCAGCCCTCAGTCGAAGAAGAGGATCGAAGACCTCATCGCAAGCGCCGAGGAGGAGGGTGCAACTATCCTGCTCGATGGACGCGGCCAAAAGCCTCCATCTGAGAAGTATGCCAATGGCAACTGGGTGAGTAGTCGTTTGCTCTTTTTCCCGACTGCGAGTTGTGTTGTTGTTAGTGACTGACTGAATGCTAGGTTGGTCCCACCATCATTGCCAACGTCAAGCCACACATGAAGTGCTACACCGAGGAGATTTTCGGACCTGTTCTCGTGTGCCTGAACGTCGAGACGATTGACGAAGCCATTGACATGATCAACGCAAACGAGTACGGAAACGGCACTGCCATCTTTACTCGCTCGGGAGCGACTGCGGGCCGCTTCCAGCGCGAGATTGAGGCTGGCCAGGTTGGCATCAATGTGCCGATTCCCGTCCCTGTAAGTTGAATGCTGAACCGTTGAACACATCTGAGTACTAAATGTTGTAATACAGCTCCCCATGTTCTCTTTTACCGGTAACAAGAAGTCGGTTGCGGGCGGCGGTGCAAACACTTTCTACGGCAAGCCCGGACTCCTCTTTTACACACAACAGAAGACGGTGACGAGCCTGTGGAGGAGCGAGGATGCGGTTGCGACAAAGGCTTCAGTCAACATGCCTACGCACAGCTAAATTGCCCTTTGATGATGAATGAATGAGTGAGTTGTTGGCAGAGGAAGAGAGAAGAAACAGAGAAAAGAATGAACCAAAAAGCGTTTCTTTCCCAGGCTTCAGAAGATATAAAAGAACTCGATTCCATGTAATGAATGAAGAAACAGGAAAAAAATAATAATCTATAACTATTGTAAAATCATGTCTTGTAGATTTCGGTTTAGACAATAATAGTGAGCGCCGATGTTAACATCCCGTTGGCTAGCTAGTTAGAGAGTAGTTCATACAATACAGTCAGAAAAACACGTGATTAGAACACACGGACGTAGTTAGTACATGAATGACATACATGGGGGGGGGGGAAATCCCGGGATGATATCACTCCGCGGCTCCACCCGGAACAGAGACATGCGCGCAGACAGCCAGAATGTGTAGTACATACATACTGCGCATGTACATGTATAATATGCATCGGCTTCTGCTGGCCACATGTACGCGCCCGCCTGCACCCCCCCCCTTTTTTTTTATCAGACACATCTGAAACTAGGGCAAATCAAAAGCAGGGGGAGGGGAGGGGAAAGAGTGGGTTGTTGATGTGGTGGTGTGGGCGAAGCGAAGCGAATGGGGGCGCTACGCTACAGACAATCGACGATGTCATTGTGTCTGTTGTCTGCGATAGTTGCTACGTATGTATGTATGTACATATATGCGCAGAACAAAAAGGAGTTAGTTAACTATGTGTATTTAAACGCCACTTTTTTTGTGCAGACGGTCAGAAAGTTCGACCAGCGCGGGCTCCGGGTCCGGCTTTGGGCGGCTGAGATAGCGACGGCGACGGCGACGGAGACGGCGTCTTTCTGCCCATCTCTATCTCTCTCCCTCTCCGATGGCACAGGGGTGTGTTTCTTTGCTTCTGTTTGATGTGGTCCAAGCCACACCACGTTGGCCGGATAATACTTGATTCCTGTTTTTCTTCCAAGGGCTAACGGCTGCATCAGGGCTAGACTGGGCTGCGGTTACAGGTTTTTGAAGCATGGCAAGAGAAGAAAAGGCAGCCAAATCTAACATGCAGTCTTGATGCATGCTTGTTGCTGCTTGGAGAGTAGCTTGGAGCTCAGTGCAGTGTAGTGTACCTGGGCCTGTTTATTTGCTGACGCTTGGTAACATGGAGGCTTGGGGGACGGGATTGAGCTTGGAGCACCGTCCATGGCGTTGGAGGAGGCGAAGAGAAAGAAGCCTTGGTCTTGTTTGGCCGTTTTTTTTCGCCGATGACCGAAGATAGAGCGGCAGTCCAAGTGGCGAGCGTGGGTGGTTTGTGGTGTGTAGGGAGAGGCTGGTCAGATCAATGGGGCTGGGCTCGGCTGGGGGGAGGGGCGGAAAGGCCGACCGCTTCTGGCAGATGGACTATTGATGTTTGTCTAAATTTGCCTACGACTAGGTCTATCGGGCGATGCAATGCCAAACACGAAGCGCGAATAACGGCGGAGGAGCTAGACAGGCTGAATGCCCTCATGGGGGGGGCTTTGTTGTCGGTTTGATGGCATGGAATGAATTTTGTCAGTCTCGGGCACGGCTCAATGGGCAACGTGTACGCACAGCGACGACTGTAGGATAAGACCAGACAAGACGACGGCATGGCATCTGCACGCCCCACGCCAGGGCTTCTGCTCGCAGTGTTTCAGAGAGTGGATCGCTGGTGGCCGCAGATCGTGTTAGACTCCAATCGGGATAGCTGGGCTGCGCCGTTGATGACGAGTCGTCGCGATAACTCGCAGGCGAAGGCTTTACGTACCGCGCGTCGTCCTACCTCGCAGCTTACTTACCACGACTTACTTTACCTACTACCACCCACCCGCACCTCGCACCCGCGTCCGCCGGCCATTCCTCCGCCCTCGTTTCTCTTGCATCCTTTGTTGCTTTTGCGACAGCCGTTGTCATAGCCTAGGTACTCACCTTATCACTACCCACTACCCTGTGCCCACTGCTCTGCGCGCTGGGATCACATTCGCGTGCGTTCACTCCCAAGACGCGCCCGGTTCTCCACCCACTCCACACTCGTGGTCCGCCATACCCGTCGGCCCTTAGTCGTCAGCCTTAGCAGTTGCAAGCAAAGCCTACAGGCGCCAGGAAAAAAAACTGGGTAACCGACGACTCCGCAATAATGGAGCATCCTACCCAGCAACGGCGCCAGCGCGGCCTCAGCTTCCACAGCAACAAAAGTCGCGACCCGCCCGCCCCAAAGAGTCCAAAGAGCCCTTCCAAGCACGAGCGCAAATACAGCGAGCACTTTGATCCAAACTCAAAGGCCGATCCCAACAACGCCATGAATGAGCAACAGCCCAGTATGTCCCTGCTTTGTGCTTGACTGCGTACCACACAATTGCTCACTCCCGTTCCAGTCGCTGCTGCGCTCGAAAAGCCTACCCTCCAGTCCTTGCGTTCTTTCCAGCATACCGATTCCGCTGGTAACCCAATTGGTATGTCTTCTGCGTGTCCGTCTGGTTCAGTTGCGTTGTTATTGTTGTTTTTTCGTTGTCATCATGGTCCACATTGGTATTGTGAATGAACCACCACCCAACTAACATCTGGGCCCAGCCGATCCTGATCTCTCCAACCCCACTCGCTCCCGGTGGGAGCGCCCGCTCGACACGATCCGCTCGTTCGAGGCTGCCATTGATGGCGAATACAGGCGCCGGGCGCAGTCCATGCGCGTCGACCAGACTGACGGCATGAGCACCTACGAAAGTCGACGGAGTAGCTACTACGGCGGAGGCTACAACGACCAGAACCGTTACTCCACTGCCAGTGGCTATTTTGCCCACAGGCAGTCTGTCCGTGACAGCTACGCTGACGGCCATGGCTATGGTGGACCTGTTGGCGGAGGACCACCTCCACGTATGCGCTACGGAAACCGCATGCAGTCGGATCCGGGATGGACCAACAGGCAGAGCATGCAGGGTTATCCCATGAACGGATACCAACCGTCCCGTGACACGGTAAATACCAACGGTTCAAACGGCAGCCACAGCGATGGCCAATACTCCAACGACCCAAGCAGCGAGAACAGTTCCATTGAGCGCGGTGTACCTGTCCAACCACCACAGCCCGAAATGTCTCACCAATACGCTTTCATGAATAACTTTGGAAGAGGACCCATTCTTGAGGAGTTTGGAAATGGTGACACTCAGTTCTCTAAACGACCTTCGCCTCCTCCTAATCAGAACGGCATGCCCCCGCAACCCCCAAAACACGCCGTACAACCAGCCACAATTCAGTTGGGCGGCGGCAACGCTCCTGCCCCTGAAGCGCAGAGACCGAAGATGCTGTCCAAGAACAGCAGCAATGCGGGTGAGAAGCGCAAGAGCTGGCTCAAGAAACGGTTCAGCAGGGGAGACTAGAGCCTTTTATCAAATTACTGTTTGATTCAAGGCGGAATGCCAGACTCCAACGCTTTCAAGGGTTGCAATATCCCTAGAAAAGCGTTCAAAAAAAACACGCAATTGGAGAGCAGCGTGCAATTAACGACGACAACAAGGCGGAATTTGGCTTTTTTTTACTTGAGGGACGGCACAGAAAGAGGGGGGCAGGCGGTTACATGGAAGCCGCTGGTCGATTTCATTATTTTACACACGTATTATGTTATTCCCCCTCTTGCTTGTTATGGCATCTTGGCGTTTGCTACGACGGAGTTTTTGCTTTTTGACGAGGTTGGGTTTTATGAAGGAAGGAATGGGCTATACCGCGGATGATATCGTCGCTCCTTGTTATGTTGTTTTTTTATTATTTGTTCCATGGCATGAATCGTCCTATTGTTTCTTTTTCTTTTTTTTTTCTTCGCACACATCATTGTTGTCCCCCTTGCTGATTCCGCTACAGT
Source organism: Curvularia verruculosa (assembly GCA_036172615.1). Taxonomy (NCBI): domain Eukaryota; kingdom Fungi; phylum Ascomycota; class Dothideomycetes; order Pleosporales; family Pleosporaceae; genus Curvularia; species Curvularia verruculosa. The sequence goes on along the minus strand of JAWDHC010000045.1, from coordinate 103,779 downwards.
AGAAGGCTGCTCGTTGGCTCTCTTTCTTTGCTCGTGCTGAGATAGAGAGAGAGACTAGGCCGGCTAGTTTAATGTGGTAATCTTAATGTTGTGACGATCATTTACGATAGACTCGCTCATTTTCTTGACTTTGTATCGTTATGCAACCGTCGACTGCGAAGATTTCCGACTTGTCACCAGCAGGGGTGTACAGTTATGCAAAACAGGACACCGGAGTAAAACGCCAGATAATACAATCTTCCTCTACCTTCTCAAAATGGCAGTTATACACGGTAGGTAATTACTCTACTAGTATTTCTCTCCCACTTGGCCCCCCTCTCTCTCCCTTCCAAAATCATAAACTCGAATATTCTTCCTCTTTCTCAAAACCACAACTTCAAAATCCCCCTGCCCTCCTCTCTACCCTTCCCCACACAGATCCCCACTCCTGCAATCCCTCCTTCACGCATTCCCGCCACCCCCCATAATCCGATCCTTCTTGGACCGCTGCTTCGACTCCCTAGCCTTGGCACCATTAGCCGCAGACGCCTCCTCTTGCTGTTGCTGTTGCTGGGCCTCGTACATTTTGCGCTGTCGGGTCGCTTCCCATTGGTCAATGTCGGATTGCGTCAGGGTGATGGTTGTGGGCGCGCGTCGGAGCATGATGTGATTTCCTTTGCTTTTTTTTCTCTGAAAGGGATTGGCTGGGTAATATGCGATGGGTGTATATGTTACGTGTGTGTGTGTGTGTGTGTGTTTTATGAGACTTGTTCGGTTCGAGGGAGGTGGTTGGGGGGCTGGGGCTGGAGCTGGGTGGTTGTTGTTGTTCTTCCGCTTGGATAAGGGAGGGTAAGGGTAAGGATGCGGAGGTGCGAGGGGTGCGAGACGCCAAAAAGAAAGGTAAGGATTTTTTGGTCGCAGTGCTTTGTCCAAGTGGGCGGGTTGGTGGACTGGTTGGTTGGGTACGACGGTGATTCAAGTCACGGGTTTGTGAGTTGGAAAGGGTTTCTCTTTATCCCCGGCTAGGAGGCGTTGTTTACTGCAAACAAACAGAATTCAATTTTTCACGGTGACATGAGATGAAATGACTTCTTTGTGGTGAGTGAAAAGTTCGAGTTAGATACGCCTAGGGAGGCGGCCAAGTGAAGCGTAGGGCACGTGTTGTGGAGGTCCTTTGTGCAAGATCCCTGTTCCGCCAAGACTTCGTGATCTCGAAACTTTGGAGTTGAGAGTTATCGCACAAATGACTGCCATCCATTGCGGCATGGCTCAACGACAAATGTACTCTTCAATGGGTGCGCTACGGCGCTCATTGGCAGCAGACGTATCCTCCGTGCCGTTCTGCTCAGCGAGAGCATTGCACAGCTCGGCAAAGAGGCTTGAAGAGCAACCCAGCAATGCGTCTCCAGCACAGCGTATGCCCTTATCATTCCAACTGTACGCCCAAGGGCCGCTGTATTGACAGAAACATGCAGCGTCAAACACCCGCAAAGACCGCTCAGCGACTGCTCTCAAGCAGATTGCGTCGCTTCAGCACCGCCGCCAGCCCGGTGCACTTGCACGAGGTTCCTTCCCCGGCGGCCAAATGGCACGACGAGCCCCTCGCACAACGACCCCAAAGGCCAACGAATATGGCTTCCTTCCCGAAGACGGTGCCCCAGCCGATGCCCAACCAGGCGCAACCCCTCGCGTTGCACGCAACACAGCAGGCCCAAGGACGACCCGCGGTGCAGCCCCTCCAGGCCAAATGGTTCGCGCCCCCTCCACACTCCGTGTGAATCGCCAAGCACCCGGAGCCGCAGTTCGCGGTCCCAACCTACGCGGACGAGATGTTCGCAGACCAGGTCCAGGCGGAAAGAGAACCGGAGCGGGCAACCGTGGCGAGGGAGGTCCCAAGAAGCGTGAAAGAACATCGGGAGGCGATGAATCTATGAGCACCAAGCTTGCAGATGTGGAGCTTGGCGACACAATCTCAGATGCTATGACGCAGCAACTGCTTCGCCTCCAGAGGAAGGAGTGGGATCGTGTGCCGTACGAGCCCAAGTACGCCAAAGGAAGCTTCGCCGCAAACGAATTGATACACGCTGGAAGAGAGCTGTTCAAGGGCGAGAGTCCGCCCGTTAAGATCTGGGGGCCGTTGGAGAAGCGAATTGGTGTTGTAGGCATGTTTGGCGCAGAAGCCCATTTGAAGATAAGACGCGTACCAGATGGAGATGCGGAGCCTTTTGGTCAGGAAGTGATTGAGGAGGCAGACCCGGTCGAAGTCAAGGGAGTCGAGAAGAAGGAGGTTGCTGCTGCGCAATAAAGGATCGCAGATCATGTATACGAGCCCTGTACAATCATAGAGACTATAAACAAAACAACCTCCATATCAAAGGAACAAATGGCGTTTAATCGGTTCTATTTCGTAGGAGTTGCATAGTCGCAAAATACGCATCCTCAGGTATAGCACGTCACTCTATCAATCAGCTTACTCAAATAGCGAAGTTGTTTGACCACGACACTGAGACTCATTTCGACGCCCAGACAACCTTGTACTTGAACTGCGTTGGGAAACTCTTGTCCGTGATGAGCAGCTCCTCGCCCTCCTCGACCAAGTCCACCATCTTCTTCTCCAGATTGGGCCGTGTCTGCTCCTCAAGACCAGCAAGTTGCATATAGAGCGACTTTTCGCCTGTGCGAATCGATGGCTTCTTGAGCTGTCTGTTGTGGGTTAGCAATGCAAGACACACACACACACATATATATATATATATATGCAAAGACATGATGACGAGTATGTACGTACGCTTCTGGGCGCTCTGCCAGCCCATCGATAAACTCCTGCAGCGTGATACCGGGCAGAATCTGAAGCGGTCGGGCAATGTTTCCGGCACCGCATACAGGGCAGTCATCCTTCTTCTGGTGTTCAAAGGTATACGTGTACACTGAGTCGTCTCCAGTGTACATCATATAATTGTCCATGCCCGGATAGCCCAAGAAAGGGTTGCTGTTAGTTGCAATCTTAAAGGCCTCATTACAGCAGCTCGCGGCTACAATAGCGTTTGTACTGGCAATAGCTGGGATGATGTTCTTTACTACACCTTGAGTCATGCTGTATGTTACGCCCTCGATATTGAATTCCTTGGCTCGAGCAGCGGCTTTGTTAAATAGCCACGTAATGTGCTCTGGATCATCGGTGTCAAGAGTAATGTCTTTACGCTCTTCCTCCCAGGCAATGATGTGCGCCCACTCAATGCAATGCTGGGGCTGCCTCGGAATAGTTGCGAGCGTACAGAGAGGGACCGCAGCGCGGGGCGCATGCATGTCTAGTTGGCATTCGATGCACGAAGTCATGGTGGGGAAAATGACACGCGCCTGTCCTTTGAATCCCTCTGTACCGCCATCGATCAATGGCTTCATCGAATCTGGGTCATTTTCATCTACCATGCCCACAAGTGTGGCATTGATCCAGCGTCTTGCCTCGATAGAATCCAGGCCACAAACAATAAGGCCAAACTGCATGTAGTACGCTTCGTCCTTGTCCTGGATCTTGCCACAGTAAGGGGTGATCTTGACGCCCTTTACGCGCTTTTCTACAAATGCTGCGGCAGTTTCCGCCTTGTATTTTCCCACGTCCGAGGCCCGGAAAAGGAACTGGCGGTTCAGGTTGCTGACGTCAATTGTATCCATGTCGATTACGTGAATATCTTTGAAACCTGAGAGGGCGAGGTTTTTCAGTATCTCACAGCCTAGACCACCAGCTCCGCTGCAATATGTCAGAAAAACAGACTAGGAAAATGGAAAGTAACCTTCTATTAGGATGTTTGATGGTAAACTCACATGACGCTGCATCCGGTTAGTTCTAACTTTGTGTAGGTTGCAGAGACTAGATCCTTACAGAACTTTGAGATTACTGAGATATTCAATAACCTGTTCACCAGCCATGAAGCTGTCCTCATCTGTAAGAGGTCCCTTGCGAGTCAGGAACCTGTCGAGGTACTTCCTATCGCATGATATCAGTGCTTAGCTGGAGGCATCTTCAGCTTTTGTTAGCTTACCATCGTGCCCGGGGATTGGCTGCCGATGCAGCTCCCATATCGTCAACATTGACAGCCATGTCTGGTAATTGTGTCGAAGATAGATGCAAAACCAGTTCAGCGGAGCTGGCAGTAGCCGTAGGCATCAGAGTGTAGAAGATCTGCCAAGGCGCTAACATGCGGGCCTGCGCATAGGAAGGAATCGCCGATTGGGCGCAAGACACTACGCATCACGCTACGCAACATTGCAGTGGCTTGTTAAAGTCGAGGCCTCTGACGTGTCGGGTTACCTTTTTTGTTTGAATTATTCGGATATCATGGCTGATTTCCTGACGGCGGTTTCTACAAAAAAAGTCAACAGCACTGAGCCTTTTATTCAAGAGGTTAAGAGCCCGAACATTCAGGAAGATGCAGTGACCATCGACTCAGCAGAATCAGCACTGAAAGCGTTGAAAAGTCAGCCTAGTCGAGCGATATTAAACAACGTGTTGGACTACTTCACGACTGAAAGATTTAGCCTTTTGCTTCCAAACCCACTCAACGCCAGCATCGCATATCAGCTTGTCAACGACACTGTTCCAAACTACTGGAGATCAGTCAAAGGCTCAAAAGAGGCAAAACAAATCGAGGAGATTCTGAGAAATCCAACAAGCTTGGGTCATATTGTTACAAGACTCCGAACGCTCATTACGGACAGTCGTCAAAGGAAGAAACCCGGGGAAGAGCGGAACACAGCTGAACATATTTCAGATGCGCTTGAGGTTTTGGAGCTAATACTACATAGAGATGATACCTCATTTCTGATATTGCAAGATGTTTTCACTTTTGGGAAGGATGCTATACAAAAGAAGCTCATATGGAAGGAGTATCTTGCACAAACAGTTTCTGGACGCGTGTTATCGATTGCAGCAGAGGCAGAGGACGTTTTGAAAAAGAGCGAGGATGTCTCTAGAGCCTCTAGCTGGCTCTCAGATGGGAGGAGATATGCAAAGTGGCTAGGGCGCAATCTTACCATTATGTCAGAGCGAGGTTCCAAAAATGAGGAATATCTCACTGCTATTGTGGAGCTTTGCTCAAAAGCCCTAGGACTGGGATACACCGGTATGTTCATAAAACTCATGTTTGAATAGTGCTGACGGGTCAGACTGCATCATGGGCTCGTTTATTCAGATGGTGATTGCGAATGGCGGTGTTGACCGTCTTGAGCATTTGCTATCTCAAATGAAGACGTTCGAGCAACGAAAATACATGAATGAGATCGTTGCATTTATTGCGAAGCAGTACCTTTCAAACGAAGCTACCAACAGAACAGATGCTTCTGTTGCGCCGTCTACTGTCATAGATGCTGTGGCTGGTTTGATTTACGCTATGGTCAAAAACAACAATGTTCTGAAAGAGCATTTTGTCTCCTCTCTTACAAGATCAACCATACCCGTGCTAGATGAGTCGTTGTCAGCTCGACGCAGTATCCTCGCTACTTTGGCAAGAGACGATGGTGAGTATGATAGAATTGATTCAAGACCTGTCGCTGATAGACTGTAGACAAGCTACAAAACCTTCTAGAAAGCTTGATCAAGCTTTTTGGAGATTCAGTATACATTGTACACACACCAATACTACAACAAGAAGGTGTGTGACATCCATCATTCAAAAAACTGATATCCTGACCAAACTAGCTCTTGCTCAGACTTTGGCTCTATGTAGTGGTTATGTAAAGCGGTCACAGCCTATGTTTCTCACCATGATGGCGAAATCCACCCATCATATTAATGGAATGTCCAATCGGATCGGCGCTTCGTCCGTGAGAGCTAGATTCTTAGGGATCGCAGTCGGTGTTGCAATATCCAAGATGGTTGACAACCCCGAGCTGCAGCTGAAGTTTGAGCTGGAAGGCGCTGAAGCTGAAGAAGCAAGTTGGTACCAGCGACTCACCCAAGTCGACGACAAAGTTGGAAATATAGAAGATCTCAAAGTTCACCAAGACAGCACAGCTTCCGTCAAGAAGCCACAGCCGAGGCCGAAGCAAACTCCCAAGCCGACGAAATCTTCAGGGATCACTGAAATACAAGGCCCGCGAGTTGTTGAAGTCATGTCTGAGTCCGAAGACGAAGATGCTGATCTCATGATGTATGAGAAACCAGATTCTGACCCGGAAGACGACACAGATGACCCCACTGCCATCAACCGTAATAAGCCCACGGCTCCCGTTTACATCCGGGATCTGATCGCTGGCCTGCGCGACCAAGAAAACTATGACCGGCACGAACTTGCTCTAGCCACAGCTGCATCTTTGATCCGTCGCAAAGCAAACTTTGGAACTGAAGTCACTGACCATCTTGAGGAACTTGCCACAATACTTACAGGTCTGCAAGACAACTCAGAGCTGGAGAATTTCGCACAACAAAGACAACAGGCTCTCATTGCCGTACTGCTGGCTAAACCAGCGCAGATGGCGCAGTGGTTCGCGCGCTCCTTTTTCACTGGCGACTACAGCCTGCAACAACGGGTAGCTATGCTCACAACTTTGGGTATCGGAGCACGCGAGCTAGCAGGTATGAGAGACAGTTCGACGGATGAACTGGTACCCTCAAAACCCGGCTTTCCCAGCAAGCAGCTTCCACCGCATCTTCATCAGATCTACGCCGACGAGAACAGCGGGCCGTCTGTCGCAAAGATATCGAGTAATATGGCGCGCGAGATGCTTTCCCCAATTGCATCACAGGCTGCCGATCAATTGAGCGGTCCCAACATCCTCAAAGTGCGAACATTCTCCTCGCGTATGGAAGTAGAGAAGAAGCGACATAAGCCCATTCCCAATGCTCTCGCGCAAATAGTGGCAGACAATTTCTTCTTCCCCCTCACAGGACGCTGGTGGCTCCAGGTCCGCGCCAATAGCGACTCCATCTATGCTTCCACCCACCTCTTGCCACCCTTTCTGCAGACCTTGTCCATCCTTATCCATGCATCGGGCCCAAACACTCTTGCACTACCCCAGATGACCCGTGAGTACTGGGACCTCTTGCTCTCTGTACGCGGTCTGGCTAGTAAAGACAAAACGATTCTGAATGCCATCTTGTTCGGCTTTTTGATGCTGCTGGAAACCAACGAGAATAAAGAACGCCTGGCTACGGAACAGGGCAAAGAAATCATGGAGACACAGGCTTGGGTGAAGATGGTGTTTGATAACCTGGGCGCGGGAAGTGACGAGGATGAGAAGGTGAGAGCGCTTGCGGCGGGTGTGGTAGTTAGGTGCCAGGAGGTGGTTGAAAAATATCAGAGGAGGATGGCTGGGCTCTTGATGGATTACTGATAACCTTGTTCTGTCTTGTTGTTTATTGGACGAAATCATCGGCATGATAGCAGTGCGCAGGAAGTCATTTGTGTGTACTGAATAGGCTTGTTTATGCTGACCAGGGCTTGTTTTTTTTAAGAGTTGAGCAAATCTGTAAGCCTTTTACTTTGTCCTGTTGTTTGTATTGCCTTAGACTCATTTCAAAGAGGTGCTGCGAGACCATCTGTTTCTGGATGTCCGAATGTGTCCAAGTCAACGTATCTCATTCCACCAGCGCGCGGAACCTACGATATTACCCCACAACTCTAGATTGTCCACCTTGCAGCTCCAGTAGCCAGCTTTCAACTCCAACAGTCCCTGTCTGTGGTTGATTCCGTCTTTGCTTTCGTCTGATGTCGAACGAGAGTCATAATATGTATATCTTAGGAAAATCACAAAGATTACCTAATATCGGGCGCTTGGTCTAGGGGTATGATTTTCGCTTCGCATCCTAAAACGTGCGTACTTGTGAAAGGTCGTGGGTTCAATTCCCACAGCGTCCACTTATTTTGTTTTTGCCTTTTTCTCCTACTGTGATTACATGTGCACTTGATATCTGACTTTCTTTTTGAGTTTTGGGGTACAGTGGAGGAAGAACGGTGGGAAACGTGTGGGGATGGGAATAGGCAGGGTGTTGGTTAATGGCTACAACAGTGCTATTTTTTGTTTCCAAAAGATGACGGTTCAACGGGTAAAGGAGAGGGAGTTAAAAGGAAACAAGTTCACTTGAAGCGGGAGGGCAATACATGTGGCAGATCACCTAAGAAGTGTATTGCTGTTCTAGATAAAGGAGAAATATATACAAAGAAAAGATATCTGGGGTATAGTTATGCGCCCAACTAACAGAAAAACAAATAACAGATCAACAACCAGTGTTGACATTTCGAATACATGTACGTTGCCGAGTCCTGTTCAAACACTTGATCTTTTCCCTCACGGGTGGACTGTCTAGAACTTTGCATGGTGCCTTGTGAGCCGCTGCCTATGCTCTCTCATAAACCTCTCCATGCGTACGTTTCTTGCGGCAACCGTGGGTGCTGGGGTAGGGGCAGCAGTGGCTGTTACCGTGAAGTAAACAGTCTGACATACAGTCTGGACGACAGGAACGACTGGGGCGGCTAAAGATGCATTGGCGGGAGTTGTCGGGGCTGGTGCCGGGACCGGAGCGTCTGGTGATAAGGCTGGAGCTTTTGGCGGTGAGGCTGGAACTTCCGGTGCTGCGGTTGGAGCTTCCGGTGGCGAGACTGCACCTGCTGGTGATGAAGCTGGAGTTCCTGGTGCTGGGACTGGAGCTCCGGATGCGACCGGGGCACTAGTTGGTTGGACGACGCTTTGAGTTGAACTGGTAATAGGCGCAGCGCTGGTTGAGTTCAGGGCCGGGGCGCTCGTCTCCTGAGAAGGCACATCGGCAGATGCAGATGTTGGCTTCGTGCCGTTAGAGCCACCGGCACCGGCTTGAGGCCACTGGAAACCAGGCATGCCCCCTGCGCCGGTTGGGGCAACAGGCTTGATAGCCTGTTCGGTTTCAGTAACGGTAGGATTTTCAACGGGAGGTAGTGGGCGGCTTGGGCTTGGACGGCCTGGAGCACTGGGAGCAGTTCCGTAGACAGGCGAGGATGCAGCTGGAGTGGAGACTGGGACGGACAACGTCTCGCTGGTTGGAATAGGTGCAAAAACACTGGATAGGGATGGTTTGGTGAGCGAGGTGGGGATAGCAGGGAAGCCAGTTGGTCCAGCAAGTGCAGAAGACTTTGTAAGTGTCTCGCTCGGGACAGGCTCTGGCAGAGAAACAGCGCTGCTCTGTTGAGGTGCTGACGAAGGCTTTGGCTGAGGAGCCTCGCCATTGTCCTGATACACCTTCAGAGCGTTGATCGTCCAGTAAGCATCTTTGAAGGCCTCAGGGTTGTTTTCTACCCATTCTTGGCACGTAGCGGCTTGATTTGAACAAGAACTGGCTTCCCAGACATCAGTGGCGCCAGCCCACACCCCACAGAAGGTAGTATCAAAGACAATCTGTTGCTGCTTGAATGTATTTTCAATGTCACAACCACCCTCGAATTTGGCAGATGGCTTTCCCCACCCACTGGGGTCTGGGTTGTCGCCAAGAACATCCTCTGGAATAGAGCCGCGAGGGAAGAAGTAAACACTGATGGCGTCAGAAGTCCACTGAGTTGCATATACACCTCCACCGATGGCATTCAGGCCTGCGCCATAGCTTTGGGTTGATGGGTGGCCAATGGAACATCCTTGGTTGTCTTTCTGACCTTCGGCTTTGACGTCACAGTTCCAAGATGTCACATTGCCAGCGAACTGGGTGGTGTCGGAACCGATCTGGCAGCCAGGTCCTGTGTGAAGCGTCATGTGATTGACCATTTGGTCATTCACACCTTCAATGATGTCAATTTCGCCGTTGTTGGGCCAGTTGGGGCCAGTTGTCCAGAATCTGTCGATCCTTAGCATTTGTTTCTAGAAAAGGAAAATAGTCAGGTTTACTCACGCTGGCCACGTGCCGCAACCAAAGGGCATGTGGGCAACATCCACTACGATCAAGCCACTATTGTACTTCTTCTTGCTTTCTAAGCGAACGCTGGGTCTTCCCTCGGGACATTGGTTTTCGTGGTCTACGCCCCATGACGCGCCTGCAGTAACGGATGCGTTGATGAGGTTTGTCTGCCGTGCTGTGTCTTCGTCAACATACTTGACAAAGCCCTCGGTCGGGTCCGGTGCCGTGAAGAAGTCAAAGGAGCCGTAAAAGTCAGTCATGTAGTCGTCCTCGAGAACATAGCCAGCTATGCTCAGTTTGGAAAAGGCCGCAGCCAAAGCGAGTGTGGAGAAATGCATCGTCGAGATGGTGGAAGAAATGGAACCCAATAAAGAATGACTGCGTACTAGACGCGTGAGGAAGAAAAACCGGCACAAGAACTGAACAGACGGACGGACGGCAAAGTATCGAGGTACTTTTGAGGCGGAGTGACAGGGCTTATCTAGATATATACGCAGGACCAAGGACAGGAGGTATATCGCTTCCCCAACCATAATAGCCACCCGATTCGCCATCGACGGCCTCGTGGACAGGCCAGATGGGGCCCGGGGGCGCGAGAATCTCCCGTTGGGCTACATGGGGCTGGTTTCATTCAGAGGGTATACTCCCCGGCTAGCAACAGTCATGGCAGCTGCAGGAACCAGTCGTGCCCCTAACATTGTGGCTCGGTAGCGCTGGGCAAGGCTGGCCAGATGTTTAACCAAACGTGCGCTGTTTCATGCGAAATGGAGGGATGCGCTTGCTGGCGAACTGGCATTGGTGCTTGAAACATGGGTATCGCGGTATCCCTGCGGGCACACGGCATTGTTGTCGATTGTCTAAGGCATTTCCGAACTTGGACGACGATGATTCGCTGGCCTTGGCTTGAAACACGGAGGAGTCGAATTTGGGATAACAAACACAAGGGCGGCTCAGGGCCAGTGGCGCCCGCTCACGCTAGTGCTTTTGAGGCGAGCCAACCAGTTCCACCGCCCTGAAACCCACCACTTAGTCAGTCGGCGGGACACATGACATTTGCATACATACTTTCCCTTCTTGCAGGCAGATGATCCAAATGCAAACATCCATCGAGTGGCTTGGGTATATACGTGCTTGCAATTAATATCATTTCATTCCTTTCTAACATGTTTGCTTCGTTATTACTGTCAAGGTACGACAGGAAAATGTCTACTGCAGCGACTCCACAACAAGGGCAGAAGCACCACCGCCTCCGTTGCAGATGCCAGCGCAGCCAATCTTGCCCTTCTTCTCCTTTAGCACACCAAGCAGCGTAGTGGTGATCCTAGCGCCGGAAGCTCCCAGAGCGTGGCCAAGCGCAACAGCACCGCCATGGAGGTTGACCTTGTCTTCTTGGATGCCAAGGATCTTCATGTTGGCAAGAGCAACAACGCTAAAGGCCTCGTTGATCTCGAACGCGTCGACAGCAGACAGGTCCACATTGGCATGCTTCAGTGCCTTTGGCATGGCAAGTGCGGGGGCGGTGGTGAACTTGGAGGGGTTCTGCTCAGCGTCACCCCAACCGAGAATCTTAGCAATGGGCTTGAGGCCGTGCTTCTTGACGGCTTCTTCAGAAGCCAGGACAAGGGCAGCAGCACCATCGGAGAGCGGCGAGGCATTGGCGGCCGTAACAGTGCCATCCTTGGGCTTGAACACGGGCCTCAATGTGCGGGTCTTAGACTCGTTGAACTAGACATGGTGAGCAAGATGCGTTCCCAGAATAGAATTAACTCCAATGTGCGACGACGACGACGACGACGACTACTTACGTTCTTGGGCTCATCGTCAGCATCAACTACGACAGGAGGCTTGCCGCGTCCCTGGGCAACCTCAATGGGCGCGATCTCCTCCTTGAACCAGCCTGCCTCCTGGGCGGCAATGGCCTTCTTGTATGATCGGATGCAGTATTCGTCCTGGTCTTCGCGAGAAAAGCCGTGGTCGCCGGCACACTCCTCTCCCTGCAGTCCCATGTGCTCCTTTTTGTATGCGTCGGTCAGACCATCCTTGAGAAGACCGTCGACCAGCGACTGGTCTCCGAACTTTGCGCCGTTACGCATATTAGGGAGGTAGTGGGGTGTGTTGGACATGCTCTCGGCTCCGGCAGCAACGACAATTTGGGCATTGCCAGTTATGATTGTCTGGGCACCGACAATGATAGATTTGATGGAGGAGGCGCACACCTTGTTGATGGTGGTAGCTACGGTCGACTCGGGGAGGCCAGCACCAATGGCACATTGACGGGCGGGGTTCTGTCCAAGGCTGGACGAGAGAAAAAGTTAGCAACCGGGACTGGATGAATTGGCAGAGTGTATTGCATACTTTGCGGAGAGGACATTGCCAACAAAGACTTCCTCGACGTCGGTAGGCTTGAGACCAGCGCGCTCGACAGCAGCTGCACGGAGAATGTCAGAGCAAAGCACAAAAAGATTCAAGTTTCAGTGTGATTGACATACCCTTGATGGCGTGCGAACCAAGTTGGACAGCGCTCAGGCTCGAGAGGGAACTGGTATCGTGTGAGTTGGCTGGCGCCCCTCATAGCTCGGAGTGGGACAACATACCCCAAGAACATGCCCGTGGGCGTACGGGCAGCCGAAACAATGTAAACTGGAGGAAGGGACGACATTTTGGGGTATCTTGGAAGGGTTGGAAGATAAGGGGGAGTGAGAGGAGAAGGCAGGAAAATATACCGACAGCTGGAGTTCCCCCGACAGCAGAGACACCTTTTTCAAGATTACTCTAAGAGCGAAGTCGCCTTCATCCCGACCAATAGACGCTAGACGGGCCCATTTATCCCCGCTCTCAACCAATCACAGTCGGGTTCCAGAAACCCTACTGACTGCCACTCAGAATCGTATCGAGACGGCGAGAAGAGCTGCACAATGGCACTTCCATCTAGATTACAGACCATGATTCGACTGCATAATCCTAAGGCATGGCTTGCCGTCTCTAGAGACGCATCTTGCCTCTTACATAGTCGTTGCTACTAGATAACAATAAGATTCTCTCTTGGAGTATAGACATTCCTCGCAACCAGGGCCAGTAGCTTAGGGACTGCTTCGCTTTGTCCCTGCAGCGGGGCCCGCCTCCCATTGGCCACTGCCCCCAGCCACCGCTCACCGCCTACGCTAGCCCGCCATCCGCGGAGCCAACCTTTTCGCGACGCTCTGAACTTTTGCGAGAGCTTCGAGCTGCTCGACGCGCATCACCGTCGCTGCACCAACCCCACCGCCGACAAGCCACCATGGACGACCTTTACGACGAGTTCGGAAACTTCATTGGCGAGGCCGAGTCCGACGAGGATGTCCAGAGCACTGGCGAGGCTGCCGGCGCAGATGCCTATGTCCTCGACGATGAAGACGAGGCCGAGGCCAATGACCAGCAGCTGATGGAGGTCGACGAAGGCCCCTCCAACGCCGTTGTCCTGCACGAGGATAAACAATACTACCCTTCCGCCTCGGACGTATATGGCCCCGATGTTGAGGTGCTGGTGCATGAGGAAGACACACAGTCGCTGGCGCAACCCATTATTGCTCCAGTGGTTCAGAAGAAGTTCTCCATCGAGGAAGCCGACTTGCCCCCCGTCTTTCACTCAAGAGAGCTCTTGACCGACTTGATGAACTTTCCCGATCAGATAAGAAACATTGCTATCGCCGGACACTTGCATCATGGAAAGACTGCGTTTATGGACATGCTGGTCATGGAAACGCACGATATCCAAGATCGCTTGGACTATAAGAGGGGAAAGAAGCGCGAGGAGCAGCTGCGCTATACCGACGTACATGTGCTCGAACGCGAGCGAGGTCTGTCAATCAAGGCTGCGCCAATGAGCCTGGTTCTCCAAAATACAAAATCCAAGTCCCATCTCTTCAACATCATCGACACACCCGGACACGTAAACTTTGCAGACGAAGTCGCCGCCTCATTACGCTTGGTTGACGGTGTGGTTTTGGTAGTGGACGTTGTCGAAGGTGTGCAAGTCAATACGGAGCAGATCATCAAGCATGCAGTGCTCGAGGACCTGCCCCTTACACTCGTGGTCAACAAGATGGATCGTCTGATCCTGGAGCTCAAGCTGCCGCCGAGCGACGCATACTTCAAAATCAAACACGTAATTGAAGAGGTCAATACTGTTATTGAGAACACCGTCCCCGGTCGCGGTGAGAGCAGGCGTGTAAGCCCTGAAAAAGGCAACGTCGCTTTCGCCTGCTCCAGCATGCGATGGTGCTTCACTATCCAGTCGTTTGCCAAGATGTACTCCGACTTCTATCCCGGTCCTTCGAAGCTTCCAGGATTTGGCGTTCCAATGAAGGGTTTGGATATTGACAAGTTTGCCATGCGACTTTGGGGCGATATTTTCTATAATCCAGGAAGTCGAAAGTTCAGTCGCAAACGACAAGAGGAGGCTTCACAACGATCTTTTGTCCACTGGGTCCTGGAGCCTGTCTACAAGATCTACTCCCATACGCTTAGTCAAAGCCCGGATGACCTCAAAGAAACGCTAGAATCTCTAGGCATACGGCTGAAACCATCCGAATACAAGACAGATGCGAAGGAATTGATGCGACTTGTATGCCAGCAATACTTTGGCCCCTCCATGGGCTTTGTGGACATGGTCATACAGCATGTTCCATCTCCTGAAGAAGGCGCGCAACGACTTTTGCAAAGACATTACACTGGACCCTTGGATACGAAGACGGCCGAGGCCATGCAAAAATGCGACCAGGATGGTCCTCTTGTCGTGCACGTCACAAAACTCTTCAATGCAACGGATGCAAAGTCATTCACTGCACTAGGTCGAGTGCTGAGTGGTACCGCAACTTCAAACCAGTCGGTACGCGTACTCGGTGAAGGCTACACAATCGAAGACGAGGAAGACATGGTTGTTGCAACCGTGACGGACACATGGATAGCTCAATCGAGGTACAACATCCCAGTCAGCGGAGTGCCAGCAGGCAACTGGGTTCTGCTCGGTGGTGTCGACAACTCCATAGTCAAGACAGCAACAATTGTAGCCACCAAGCTACCAGACGAAGAGGACGCGTATATTTTCAAACCCATTCGTCACTTTTTTGAGTCCGTCTTCAAAGTTGCGGTCGAACCAATCAACCCATCGGAGCTACCAAAGATGCTTGATGGTCTCCGCAAGATCAACAAATCATACCCGCTCATTACCACAAAGGTCGAAGAGTCGGGAGAACATGTGGTTCTAGGCACCGGCGAGCTTTACATGGATTGTGTATTGCACGACCTTCGACGACTGTATGCTGATATGGAGATCAAGGTCTCCGATCCAGTCACCAGATTTTGCGAGACGGTCGTTGAGATGTCTGCAATGAAATGTTACGCATCCACACCAAACAAGAAGAACAAGCTTACGATGATCGCTGAGCCCTTAGACCCAGGAATCGCTGAAGATATCGAGGCCGGTAAAGTCAACATCAAGGACCCTGTTCGTGTAGTTGGCAAGTTTTTCGAGGAGAACTATGGCTACGATCTGCTCGCATCGCGCAATATCTGGGCTTTCGGACCTGACGACATGGGCCCCAACATCCTACAAAACGACACCCTCCCTTCAGAGGTTGACAGCAAGATACTCCGAAGCGTGCGAGACACTCTGCGACAGGGTTTCAGCTGGGCTACACGTGAAGGTCCGCTCTGTGAAGAGCCTATTCGCAACACAAAGTTCCGTCTGACAGACGTTGAGCTCGCATCAGAAGCCATCTTCCGCGGTGGTGGCCAGATCATTCCCACAAGTCGACGAGCCTGCTATTCATCATTCCTTATGGCAAGTCCCAGACTGATGGAGCCAGTGTACTCGTGCAGTATGATTGGCCCGGCCGACACCAAGAGCAGTCTCTACACAGTTCTTGCACGCAGAAGAGGTCATGTTCTTCAAGACGGGCCCATTGCGGGCACTCCACTTTACAATGTGCGCGGTCTTATCCCGGTCATCGATTCTTTTGGTTTCGAGACCGATCTAAGGGTATGTATCTGCGATTACTTTTACTTGAGACATCCACTGACTTTACGACAGATCCACACACAAGGCCAAGTCTCTCTTTCTCTTGTCTTTGACCGATGGTCCATTGTTCCTGGCGACCCACTTGACAAGGACATCACAACGCGCCCGCTCGAACCCGCCACTGCGCAACAATTAGCACGTGACTTTGTTCTTAAGACGAGGAGAAGAAAGGGTCTCGCTGAGGATGTCACCATCAGTAAGTTTTTGGAACCCGAGCTCTTCCGCAGCTTAAAGGAGAGCGGTGTGTTAGACGGATAAGAGATATAAGCTTGTAATACCATGCATTGGAGTAATGGCGTCTTCACAAGATGATTGTATGAAGAGGGGGATTCAAAAGCGTTTTGAGTGGTACATGCATCCGCCCGTGCTAGGGATCCTTGAGTAGGATTAGAAATGAAATATACCCATCGCCGACTCAATTCCATTCTCCTTGGTCTCTATTGTGTGAGTATGGGTCAGGGAAAGCCTAAAAAGAATGGACTGAGCATGCAAACACTCTACGTACTACTCCATGACCATCACGCAAAAACACTGGCAGGTTAGGGAGGAAAAGGCCAAATCAACATTCGGGTATCACAAATACGAAAGTCCTATATATATGGACGAGGCTCATAACATCAGCCCCCGCTCAGCCGATGGTGCAAAAAACAGTGAAAAAAAGGGGTTGAGGGGTGCAGTCCCTCAACATCACAAAATCTGATACTCATTTTCCTCCTCACTGTCATCTTCAGGCCTCCTCAACACCTCATCCTCAATCTCCTCATGCACCAACAACCCCATCTCATACGTGTCCTCTCTGATTCGCTCAGCCTCCTCGCTGCCAACCGCACAATCCTCCATGATGAGTAAAACAGCTGCTTCGGGCACCATGACGGCTTGGACAAAAGCCGCGATGCCGGAAGCCTGCACGACGCCATCTTTACACTGTTTGATTTCAGATTTGAGCAAGTCCATAATGTTCTCGGTGATGAGGCGGCGGCCGTGGGGACCGTAGTAGCCTGGATATGCGGCGCGTTCGTCGAGAGCGTACGAGTCTAGTTCTTCTTGTTGTGCTTCAGATAGGTCTGTCCGTTTAGAGGGCACAGCGGCAGCCTTGCCAGTCAGAGCTAGAGGCTCGTACCGGTCTCGGTGGTGGCTGGGACGTTGATTGTGCAGGATTTGACTTAATGTTGTTTTGTTTTTGCGTATACGCCGCGAGAGGGTCTTCCAGTTGATATCAGGATATCCGGATTGCCTGTATGATTTCTGGGCGGAAAGCTTCTTGTGTAGGTGGCAAAAGGCGGATTTGTTCTTGACCGTCTTATTTTTGCCTTTCCAGAAATCCCAGTAGTCGGTTTGCTCGACTGGCTGGTTGCATAGTGTGCATTGTGAGCCTTCCTCCTCTACTTGAGGTAGATGCTCAATGTAGTTGCTGACTTCATCCAGGTATTCTTGTGCAGCGCTGGATTCGGGTTGTGACGATGGTGGTTCGTGACTCTCCTTCCATGAGCTGAGTTGTTTCATCAGTCTGGCAGACTTTGCGGCTTTCTTTGCTTTTTCTGAGATAGGTGCTTGTGATATTGAGTCGAGTACTTCGAAAAGCTGATCCTCGTCGTAAGGGACAGCCTCAGAGTCCTTGCCAGCTGTCTGGCTAGATTTGGCTTTGCTAGTCACTCTGCGTAGATCTTGGTCCTCAGACGGTATATATTCTTCATCCTTCATGGAAACATCTGACTCGCTTTCCGAATCCTGACTCGGTTGCTTGGCCTTCGATTGACCTGCTGATCCATATGTTCGCATAGTGGACTTGGTAGGTCCCCGACCAAACTTCTTCGGTATTGGAGCATGCATATTTTTGGCCTTTGAACCGTACCCTATGGCTGTTCTGCTCTTCTTCTGAGAGACATGTTCCATGCCCCACCGGATTGGGCTGTCACCAGCTGATGCACTAGCAGACTTGGGTACATTCTCCTTGTCTATTTTTCCACTCGCTACCTTTAGCTCCTGACTACTGTGGTATGCACCTTTTGATGGCGGTCGTATGGTAACATTCTGCTTTGCAGTTTTCTTCTGCGGTCTCTTCAATTCCGTATCCACGTTGCTATATGCCGGCATAATGGGTTTTGGGGGTTTGGCTGATCGCGGTGGGGGAGCACGTAACTCGTCGTCGGAAGAAAGTGGATCGGCATTGATATCTATTTCTTCCTGCTCTTTTTGAGTAGATGCTTCTCTATTCCCTCGTCTCTTTGCCGTCGGCTCTTCATGATCTTCGTCGGTCGCATGTCGCTTCCCTCCGACAGTTTTGAGCAGTGGGCGAGCGCCCCGTCTTGTTAGCCCAGCCATTGCCACACACACACTACCACGACAATGACATGCAGGGCCAAAGATGTAGAATAAAAAGCGACAACTGCGCAAATCAATTCCAGCGTGGTTATGTTGGAGTATCAGACAACTTGGCTGACGCGAGACGCGGATGGATCGCGTTCGCGCTAGCCTTATCTTATCGTCAAGCTCGGCCAAAAAAAGTTCCAATCGCATCGCATCGCATCTCCAATTCTCCATTTCATACACCTTTCGCTCACAACACAACCGCTCCAGCCATGGCTCTAGACGATTCGCTTCAGCAACCGCTCAATTTCACCGGTCATAGACACTTGATATCCCGCCTCTTACTTGCCACGCTCACGGGTCGACCCGTTCGCATATCGCAAATCCGTTCTTCGTCGACGAACCCCGGTCTCACTCGCCATGAGACAAACTTCATCCGACTCCTCGATGCGGTAACAAATGGATCGCAGATACAATTCAGTATGACGGGCACAACACTTGTTTACCGCCCGGGACTTATCACCGGCTCAGCCGAAGGCCTCGGCGCAAGTGGAGGCGTAATTCGGCACGAGATACCTGCAGAATGCAGAAAGCGAGGTGTGAGCTGGTGGTTAATACCTCTTTGCGTACTTTCGCCTTTCAGCAAGGGTAACATGAACGTAATTTTCCATGGTGAAGGCTGCGTTACCTCTTCGACAATCGCCGGCGACGTTTCTGCCGACACGGTTCGCACGGCTATTCTTCCGCTGTACAAAAACTTTGCCATAGAGCGAAACATCGAACTGCGCATCCTTAAGCGCTCGTGCGCCCCCGCGGGAGGCAAAGGCGCAGGTGGTGAAGTCCAGCTTGTCTTCAACCATCAAGTTCGTTTACCCAAGACGCTGCACCTGCTTAATCCAGGAAGAGTAAAGAAGATACGCGGCGTAGCATACTGTGTCGAGGTTCCTAAGAGCAATAACGAGCGCATGACTTTCACAGCAAGAGGCATTCTGAACAAGTTTGTACCGGATACGTACATCTTCTCCGACGCAAGCCCTGCGCCATTGATACCAACAAACGCAAAGGGCCATGGATCAGGAAAAGTCAAGGGAGCCGTTGGATTTGGCATCAGTCTTGTGGCAGAGAGCAGCACAGGCTGCATATACTCAGCCGATGTGTGCTCCCCACCCGATGGAGGTGTCCCTGCAGACGAAATCGGCAAGCAATGCGCGTACCAGTCCTCGAGAAGATTTCACAAGGAGGCTGTGTGGAGAATGTAGCGGCACCTACGGTGCTGATGCTCATGGCTATGGGCAGCGAAGATGTGGGCAGAGTAGCGCTCGGCAAAGAGGTCCTTGCAAGTGAGGAAATCATACAGCTGGCAAGAGATGCAAAGGTTTTTGGAGGAAGTGCTTGGGGCTTCAGAGAAGCAGGCGGCGAAAAGGAAGAAATCGTCGTCAGTGTTGTAGGCAAAGGTGTGGGCAACGTCGGAAGAAAAGTGGCCTAGAAGAATATGCGTTTGGATTTTGGGCAACAAGAAAAAAGTAATCCGTGTGCAAATAATGATACCCCTCCTTCTGTTCTCATGATATGGCATCTCTCTTTCTCTCTAAAAGCAGTCTATTCCGCCTTGAAGGTCATTGTAAAATGAGCTCGTTTCAAAGGTCTTTTCATTATATGATGAAAAGGAAAAGCACGAGTAAAAGAGAAAAACAACACCATCCAAATGACCGCTTGCGTGACATGCAAAGAAAAAAGTTTACCAAAGATAGGATTCATAAATCCAAACTAAAAGTCACAGCCAACAAATTTTGCTACAACTACCATCTACTTCCTGCCAACGGAGCTAGCACCGCTACCACTGCCCTCCTCCTCGCTGGCATCCTCCTCGGCGTACTTTTCATTGAAACGTTCTTGATCCCTGTACGGGCCCTCATCTCCATCCTCATCACTTAGCAAATCCTCATCCGACTCGCCTGCAAAAGCATCGTACAGTTCACCACCCCTCTTTGTGCGCTTCTTCTTTGCACCAGCAGCGCCAGAGAGCAAGCCAGCATCATCCCTATCCTCGTCGCCATCCAGGACTTCGAACTCGTATGCGTCTCGCGAATCCTTCATGCGTTTCCGTCTCGCGATGAACAGATAAGTGCAGAGACCGGCGATGAAAACAAGGATGAGACCGAGAGCACCGTAGATCCAAATTTGCGTGTGCTTAGATACGCCGAAAGAAGGGAAGGGGCTGGGTAAGAAGTTCTCTGGGGGAACTGCAGTTGCAGACGCAGATGCAGATGTAGTTGCGGTTGTGTCAGGTGCTGCGGTAGCAGAACTCTGTGGCGGTTGTGTAGGCTTCTGGTTAACGGGGCGATCTGGGTGGTCAACGGGAATAGAAGTCACATCAGACCCAGTGCTGGTAGGAGCAGCAACACTAGTGGTGTGTGCAGGGTGGTCGTCGATCTTATCGTGGTCATCGTCTTCGTGCTCGTTGGGCAGGGGGAGGAGTTTTGCTTTGGACGCATCAATGGCCTCGCCCCAAAGCCGGAGCTTCCAGTCTGTGAAATTACCCGTCTTGCCGTTGCCCGCTTTAATATCTTTGACAATAACAGTCCATTGGCCAACAGCCTTTTCGCCCCAGTGAGCGACAGACATGAAGGTCCAGTCAACGTACCCATAAGGTGCTTCATCAGAGCGGCGTGCAGTCGAGAGGTGGGAAACCATGCCACTGGGAGATCGCAACTCGACACTGAGGTCTCCTCGACGCTGGTGTTCTATGTTCATGGTCAGGGTGATGTGCTCAACGCGTTCAAAATTTGCTTTCTTGAGCATGTCTTCAGTGACTTCAAAAGTACTAGCAAGGCCCTTGTCGCCCTCGGGAATCGCCTTTCGGACATGCATCCAGGGTGAATAGAACCATGCTTGTGGCTTAACAAGCTCCCACGTCTTTGCCTTTTCCACTATTGCGTAAGCATCGAGCTTTCCGTAACCGAATTGGTGGCTGTACATGCGACCAATCGATGTCTTGGTCCAGTCACTGGGGGTATCAAGAGGCTGGGCGCTCATAACTGTAAGCCACTGTACATCGCGCCATGTCAGTTCAGGACGAGCCTGGAGGACCAGAGCATATACTCCGACGCCAATTGGACCAGCGGCAGATGTACCTCCGTGCGAGCTAGTGCACTTGTTCAAACCCACGTCGGTCGTATGAATGGCGTCACCACCACCACTGCTGTAAGTTACGACAAGTTGAGCGGAACACGCCTCAGAATAGTACGGGTGCTCGTTGTTCTGGTCAATAGCGCCGACAGTAATACTGTAGATGCTATTTGTGTAGCCGTCAAAATTGCAGTTGTCGCCGCTGGCAGCGCCGTTGCCCGCCGCGAAGACGTAGATGTTGCCCTTGCCGCCACGACCCTTTTGAACAGCGTTGACCATAGCTTTCTTAATGAGGATACCTGGTGCCTGCATGGTCTTGCCATCGTCAGGCGGACCCCATGAGCACGAATAGATGTCATTCTTCTGCATCTCGTAGTTGATAGCGAGTGCCTCATCCGCGTCTGAAATGTCACCCGAAAGGATGCGCACACCCGACACCTTTGCATCGTAGGCAATTCCCACTCCACACGCATCGTTCCTTCCAGCAGCGATCTCTCCAGCGCATCTTGTTCCGTGTCTGTCGTCAGAAAGTTTTGGGGTCGGCAAATCTTCATGGTCGTTGTAGTCGTGGGACCCTTCGGCGAAGAAGTTGTCCTTCAAATCGTTGCTCGTGTAATCCAGACCGTCATCAACAACGCATGCAGTGACACCCTTGCCAGTGATGCCCTGCATCCATACATCTGTAACGTTGACGTCGTTTCCTCGCGCCTTGACGTTGAAGATGTGCCACTGCTCCTCAAAGATGGGGTCTTTAATTTCCAGCTTGCTGGCAATCTCGCGCTGAGCCTTGATAGCCTCGGTGACTGGGGGACCAGCTCGGCTTGGCGGTGAAGGTATGACACTACGCTTCCAGTGCCGGGGTTTCAGCTTCTGTTTTGGGTGAAGTGGATGCTGTCGAGAGGGTGATACTCGGGCCCCACTTCACGTTTCCGCCGCCGCCTCTTGAGCTCTTGTTGCGCATCGCTTACGATGTCGTTTTGGTGCTTCGGGGCCTTGAACAAATGGTGGTCGTCGAGGAAGTCAAAGGGGCCGTCGTAGGTCAAACCGAGATGGGCAGCGAGTTCCGAGGGCGACGCCGAGGGCGCAAGGTGAATGGCATAGTAGTCATGGCTTGTGTAGTTGCGTGGCGGCAAGTGGGTTCCTGCTGCGGCGAGAGTCGCCACCGATAGGAGGCTCCAGACGTGGACGCGCATGGCAACGACGCCAAAAGAAAAGGATACGCTATGTGCAGCCGGCTGCAGTCATATAGTCGCTGGAGCACGCAGTATGGGTCGGCGAGCTAGGCACGCGTGCGGGTGCGAGTGCGAGCGTGCCGGGGGTGGGTTTAAAAGGCTAAGAGTTGAGGATACTGTGGTCGTCCGGCGAGCGCAGGGATGGATGAATATGTGGTCTATTGTGCCTGCTGCTTAGACGTTAAGACCGGGCTGCACATGCAGGTGGGTTGAAGTCGGCGCCGAAGACGACGCAGATCGGCGAGTTGTACGGGAAGAAGTAGCGAGCAATTGGACAAGGCGGACGTTGCCTGGCCTGGTGAGATGTTGAGGCTCTGGTCAGAACGTGGTTGAAAGAGACCCTTCCATCTTCAAAGCAGGGGACGACGGCGGCGTCGGGGCCTCGAATCGCGGCGCCTTTCCTGTTTGGGCGTGCAGCCGCTCCCGCACTACCGCGAGTCCGGCTCTCGCAGTGTGCCGCCTGCCGTATATGGGCGGGCGTGTGTGTGGAGGCAAGGCGGGCAGGCAGGCGCAGGCGGGCCAGAGCCGGGCAGATGGTGCGCCTCCAGCCATCTCTTTCGCAACCTCTCCCGCCACCCAATTCTACCATGCGCTGGCCATGGACAATGCCCTCTTCCCTGCTTCCATACCGCTCTTCCTTCTCCCTTGTATATAGCACCGTCCCGTAGTCTGCCAGCCCCTCCGTCATTGCGCTTCCCGTGTACCACAGTTTTTTGCGCTGCCCGTCCTTCCTTGGGCCGCGCCCGCATTGCTTACCTACCTTTGATACCGCTAGGTAGCTATCACAAATGACACGCCTTGACACGCCTCTCTAAGGGTCCATGTGACAGTGTTAGCTGCGAACAGAGCTGCCTCTGCCCTGCACTTTGTCCCATCTTGCAACCAGCGGTGATAGGCCCCCACTCGCTTCACCACCTGCCACCCCATGAGCTCGTCGCAACATGGAAGACAACCGGAACAGCGGCTCCTACTCAGAGCGGTCGGTCAATATCACTATCCACAAGGCCCCCGATAGTTCGGTTCCTAAGCGCGCATCCTACGCTCGCCCAGCCGATGCCCAACCAGCGGCCTCATCTCCACCCGAGGCCGCCATGTCAAGTACCGTACCCAGTAACACTGCCCGGCCTGTCGCTGCTACTTCCTCCAGCAGTGCCACTCAGAGACGCCGGAACAGCAAGATCATCTTCCCTCCAACTACAGGCGCAATGGGCGAGTCTATGCCCGCCGCCCCAGATGTGCCGCGCGCACCGCCCTCTTCTTACAGAGATCCATACTCCAGAGGCGTCAGGGTCCCAGCACGCACAAGCTCTGGACGAGCACGCGACCCAGCTATCCAATTGAATCCGAGCAGACAGCAGGCCACCATTCAAACCGCCGCAGATAGGCTCTACAACTTACGGTCACCACCATATGCGCCAATGGAGCCTTTGGCGGGAACCGTAGGGCGGCGCGGCTCCCAGCGTGGTCCTTCTGTGCCCGACCGCTCACCACTCCAGAAGCTCGAAGGAAAGCTGGATGACATTAGCAAAGAGGAAAGAAGAGCGAGAATGTTAGAAGCCGAGCTAGCGGCGCAAGAGAAGGCTGAGGCCGAAGCACGGGAAAGGCGGGCACGAGAAGCTGCGCAGACACAGCAACGAGTTGTGTCCCATCCTGTCCCAGCAACAGAAAACATCTCCAATGTACCCAGCCGAGCAAGCAGTAGTAAACGCCATGTTTCAATGCCGACAGAGAAAAAGCAGGCATCTCCACAGATAACCCAGTGGGAACCTGATACCGATTATATCATCGACCTCAATGAGCCTTGGGATCCTACCCCGCCGGAAGGTGGAGCTGTGCAGCCTGCGCAGCAGGTAGTTGGGCAGAAAGGGCAAGCTGTGGCACGAAGCACTAGCTTAAAAGGCAAAGAGCCAGTGAGGAGCTCACCGCGAAGTGGCACCTTCAGCGACCGGAACTCACTTCCTTCACAGAGAGACAATAAGCCTACAGCCGATGCTGCAGGACTTGGTCTGGTCGGTGTAGACGATTCTCCGGCCGGAGTTGAAGTCACTCGCGCAGAGAGCAAGAGGATCCAAGGGCGAAGAGACAGTCGGGGCATCACGGCAGCGCAGATGGACATGCTGCAAGAATCGATTGACCACAAGGGGGCGGCCCGAGTCGTCGATATCCCACCGACTAAGCCTCGCATGCCACCCGTGCCGAAAACTACGCCTGTCATGCCGCCAGTGCCTCAGACCAACCGAAAGAGTGTCGTCTTTTCCGAGTCCGAATCGGAGTTGGACTCACATGATCCCGAGAAAAAGGCTCGCCATCGTTTCAGCCGCCACGGCGACCCAGAAAGGACATACACACCTAGACCTGCACTTGATGAGTGGAAGAATGCCCAAGTCGGCACGCTTGCCGCTGACGATCTCGACCTCAACGCTCCGGTTACAGCCAACAGTGGTAACAAAGCATGGTGGGAAGAAACAAAACTGTCTCGACGCAGACGTTCAAGCAGTTATGCAGAGCCCAAGTACGACGGGTATGCTGACGACACTCATGTACCGACTAGTTTCAACCCACCACTGTATCTCAAGTGTGGACCGCTTCTGCGCTACACGGGTCTTCGCAAAGACCGCAGTAAGCCAGGGCAAGAGCGAGAAATGTGGCGAGGTAGCGTCATGATTGTGACTGTCGACGCTTCTTCTTCCTACTCCAAACCGCCGACATTGCGACTGTTCAAGCAGCCAATGGACATTTTACCTCCGCCGCCAGCAGAAGTTGATCAGGATCAGCTCGATCCTTCGTACGTCGATCCTATCGAAGGCCAGACCAAGGTATCGCGAACCGGCAAAACGCTGTATGTCAGGCCAGTCGATGAGATAGCAGAGGACATAGATCTGTCGCGCGTTGAAGATGGCACCGGCCTTTTCTCTCAGACCCGAAGCACTGCAAACGGATCGGTTGCTAGGTCCACTCGCATCCACAAAAGAGACGGTGAAAAGCTGGGCAAAGTGCGCGACTTCCCCGGTGTGCGTCTTCACGCTGAGCGCGGCGTGACTTTCTGGCGCTTCAATATTGAAGTTGAACTCGGAACTAGCCAGACCCGTATCGCTTACAAGATCAACCAGGGCCCGGCTATCGGATTCTGGGTCCCTGCTAAAGGAGAATCTATGAACATCATGTTCCATAGCTGCAACGGGTTTTCTGCTAGTGTCGACCCGGATGAGTTTTGCGGTCCAGATCCCATGTGGCGCGATGTCCTCAACACCCATCAAACCCGTCCATTTCATGTGATGATTGGTGGCGGAGATCAAATCTACAACGACGCCGCTATGAGACAGACGACTCTATTCAGACAATGGACTGAGAATAGGAATCCCTTGCACAAGCATCACCAGCCATTTTCCGAGGAGATGCAAAATGAGCTCGAGCAATTCTATCTAGACCGGTATTCGATGTGGTTTTCGCAAGGTCTGTTCGGCATGGCCAACTCGCAGATTCCCATGATCAATATTTGGGATGATCATGACATTATCGACGTAAGTTTGAACTTGTAAAACACTATTCAACGATATGCTAAAACATTCAGGGCTTTGGTTCATATCCCCATCACTTTATGCAAACGCCTGTGTTCACAGGAGTCGGCGCTGTTGCATTCAAGTACTACATGCTCTTTCAACACCAGTCTGTAGCCGCTGAAACGGAAAAGACGGAGCCCTCGTGGGTACTTGGTAAGAGTCCTGGTCCTTATATCAAGGAGCGCTCTAGAAGTGTCTTTATGCGGCTCGGCCGACCGGTCGCTTTCCTCGGCCTTGACTGCCGTACAGAGCGACAGCGGGACGAAATCCTCACCGAAGACTCATATGACATTATCTTTGATCGTCTCGAGGATGAGATCATCAAGGGCGAGACTAAGCACTTGATCGTGCTTCTTGGTGTACCCATCGCCTACCCCCGACTTAACTTCCTTGAAAATATTCTGACAAGTCGGCTTATGGATCCCATCAAAGCTCTTGGCCGTGCCGGTATGCTGGGCAATTTCGTGAACAAATTTGATGGAGGGGTTGAAATTCTGGATGACTTGGACGACCACTGGACAGCAAAGCACCACAAAGAGGAGCGCAACTGGTTCATTCATGAGCTGCAGCACATCGCTTCTACCAAATCTGTGCGTGTCACCATTCTTGGTGGTGATGTTCATTTGGCAGCGATCGGCCAATTCTACAGCAACAAAAAGCTCAACATTCCAAAAGACAAGGACCATAGGTATATGCCGAACGTCATCTCGTCGGCCATAGTCAACACACCACCCCCTGATATGATGGCGGATATCATCAACAAACGCAACAAAGTACATCATCTAGACTCGGAGACGGATGAGGACATGATTTCGCTATTTGATTACGGTGTAGACGGGAAGAAGAGAAACAACAATCACTTACTTCCTCACCGGAACTGGTGCAGCATCCGACAGTACAAGCCAGGATCTACACCATCAGGAACACCATCACCGCCTGCAACCCCAGACGGCCCTGGCATGGTAAGATCGTTCTCTGATTTTGCACCGGGTCAGCTGGTGAGAAGGCTCAGTGGGCAGCAGACAAGGCCTTCTGCACGACGCCCTGGCCCTCCTGTGTCTTATCGTAACAATCCCGCTTATGCAGCTGCCGATGACGAGCAAGTGGGTCACTACCATCAGCCCCAATCCTCGTTCTCGCCCGATCGTTCAGACTCAGAGAGACCTGCCCGCCCTCGCCGCAATTCCTTGTCTTCGTTGTTCCGTCGCCGTCCTTCAATGGATGCTGACCGCCCTGGCACCTCGGAAAGTGCAACACCTCGAGGTCGCCGGAGTCAGTCGCAAGACCGACCGTCCAACTTCCACCGTCGCCCTAGTGTGCTAAGCAAGAAGAGTGTCAAGAAACAGGAGTATATCAATCTCGAAGGAGGTCTTGATATTTGCCTCAATGTTGAAGTTTCGCAGCATGACCCGGCAGGTATCACGACACCATATCGACTGGTTGTACCAGCCCTGGATTATGTCGAACCTGAGCCTGGTACCGAGGAAAAGCAGCCCCGTAAACGTCGAGGTTTCTTCCGCGCATTTGGTGGAAGGCGCAAAGCCACGATTGGTGACGATGGGAACTCTATCTCAGGTAGTGAAAGTGGGAGCGAGCTCGGTGAGATATCCAGTGATGGTGAAGAGGACCGCGCACAACAACATCAACAACAACCGTTTAAGGTTGGGCCCAGGGTGATGGTGCCGAACCGACGCGAGTCAACCTCTGCTCCTGTCACACCTTCAATCCCGACTGCTGCTATGGCTTCGGGCTCGGCTCCGGCTCCGGCCCCAGTCCCAGTCCCTGGCCACCGTGATGATCGCCTCAGCTCTGGGTTTCATGCCAACATGCCCAGGACAGCAGGCCCAACTCAATCTGATGGGGCTGTTCACAATCCTGCACCTCAAAACCAAGGACGTCGGAGTCTAGACTTTGGCCCGAATGCTGGTGCCAGGGCCTCTGCTTGGGACAGTGTCACTGCAAAAAGGCACGCTAGTGCACCCCAACATCCTCAAGGGGTACAGATTGCTACTCAAGCAACAGTGATTCCATCACGCACCGCTTCCAACCGTAGACAGCCATCGTACAGCAACTCCTCCCACAAGTCGCAACTACCAAGTGCACACCCAGATGAGGGCATAAAGGTACAACGGAGGCCAGTGCCTGGTACAGGGGGTCAGAGTCCGTACGGCCTTGCGTCGACACCATCGCAAAGGCGAGCTAAGCGTGAATCATACCCACCGCACCCAGCAATCGTCGGCGCAGGTCCAGGCTCACCCTACACACGCGACGGACAGGGACTCCAGCCCAGACAAGACGTGGCAGGTGGCGACTACTTCAGCAGCGGGGGCCGTGATGGGCAAAGCCATCCTGCAATGGCACCCAGACAGGTGATAGATCCAGAGTATACAGAAAAACCAGTTCAACGCGCAGACTATGCGGCGCAACCACAACGAGGTGGCTACGACAGAACTGCCGGGTACCCTACATACCCTCAGCGCAATGGAAGCGTTAGCACAGCAAATAAATATCTCGGCAGTGGTGGTCACGGTGGCCCATCTGATGACGAAGACAGTTTCGACAGTGCTGATGAGGACGATGCGGGCTTTGATCAGCAACACGGAGAGCAAATGAGTCAAGATAGTTTCGTGCTTCCGAAGCGCAAGAAGAAGTGGCAGATTTGGAAATCATAACGCAACACGAGGTGTCGCAATGGAGGTGTTTAATACGATCCAAGTGCCCCCCCTTGGCTGGGTTGGAACTTGGATTAGGAATCACGATTTTACGATTGGAGGTAATACCACTGTTTTCTGGGTTGGGGGAAAAATTTCAAAGGTTTACGATGATGTTTGGCGATGCAGCGCATTTTGTGTAGCGTCTTTGAAGCGTGCTTTTACGTTCTAGATATCCTTTTGATTTCATCGCGCTCTCCTCCCTAATCATTATACATGATGCTCTTATCTCACTATTCTGCAAAACAAAGTGGTCCTTAGTCTAATTCGTGGGGGTTTGTTGTGTTTGTGCAAAATAAAAAGATCCATCCCACTCTACGTCAGAATAGCAATGTTGCTGTGTATCTGAGCTCCCCAGCACACACACACACACACACACACATTGACAAAAAGGAGGGTGTGGAGTTTCTTTGTATGTGGAAGAAGGTGCAAAAAAAGAAGGAATAGTCCTGGTGGGGCTAGGGGAGTTGTTAGTAAAGAAAATCGAACGAAATCCTGTGTGGGATGAACCTACTTCGAACCCACGGCATCCGCATAACCTGGATGAGGTCATAAGAGTCTGACGAATCTTATAAGAACGGCGCGCTACCACTGCGCCACAGGACTTGATGTCCTTGGACTGAATTTTAGTCGATTTGGAAATTGCAATGTATATATTCTATATGAAAGAAGTAAACAATCCGGCGTCATCTGTTTCGAATTCCATGTCGCACAGGCACCACCTTGGATTGCGAGCGGGGTAACGCAACCATCGGTGAGTGATGACACCAACATCGGCGCTAGCCGCCGGGGTGGCTGGCGTGAGGGGTTGACGAACCACGTCCGCTTGGTTCCACTTACGACGTGTACTACAGTGCCCCCTTCACGTTTATTACTTGTCATTCTTGCTCTTTGCACACAATCCCTTTCAACATATCCGATTATACGGTAAGTTGCTCCTTCGATATTCCCCTGTTGAAGATGAGGATCTCTCCAAGTGGCGGTCTGCAGCTTTGCATGTTGCTTGTTGACAAAGGACCATGATGGACTGCGTACGAGTGCAGAACAACCCCAAGGCCATCTCAAATGATCCTCATATAATGAGGCTCTAAACTAATACTCTGCAGAAGCGCCTGGTTCTCGCAGGCAACTACCATCATGACGATTAGAGCCTCCAAATTCACACCCAAGGTGCTCCTTGAAGCTCCTCGGAGATCTCAAGGCGCCCCGAATTCCGATGCATCCAAGATCTTGTATTCTGTATCCACCTACTGCTTCTCTGAGCACGCGAAAAAGTCCGAGATTCGCCTGTTGGATGCTGAAACCCAACAAACCAGCCTTGTGACTGATGACAAGGCGTTCAGCGAGCCTACGTGGCTTGATGATGAGACGATGCTATTGTTGAAGTCAAATGACGACGGAACCACGGATTTGGTTATCGGATCACCGGAGAACTTCGAGAAAAGGTATATATCATGTTACGGTTCATTTTGGCTGATTATGACTTTGTTGACTCATTATCTACTAGTCAATACTCTGCCGGTACTGTGGAGGGACCTGTGAGCGATTCAAAGGTCTATCCACTTGAGAACGGCGCATATGCGCTAGCACTCGTTGGTAAAGCAAAACCAGATGGCACTTTTTTCAACCCAGAAAAAGTCAAAAAGCCGCACACATCAGGAAAGCTATTCAAATCTGGCTTCGTTCGTCACTGGGATCACTATGTGACTGAGAACCGCAACGCAATATGGCTTGGCAAGTTAAGCCCGAAGCAAGCTGCCGGCTCAGACACTCTTGAATTGGAACAACAAATGAAAAATGCACTGAAGGGCACATCTTTGGAAAGCCCAATCGAACCATTTGGAGGAAAGGATCATTTTGACATTTCAAAGCATGGTCTTGTTTTTACTTCCAAGGACCCCGATCTAAACCCAGCCACCCACACGAAGACGAACATCTACGTTTCTGCAGCTGAGAATTTCTGGGATGACTTGCATTCGAAGAGTCTTCCTGAGATCAAGAAAGCGTCGATTGAAGGATTTGAGGGCGCCAGCACTTCGCCGGTCTGGTCTACATCTGGTAAAATGATCGCATTTCTGTCCATGAGAACTGATGGATATGAATCAGACAAGAACCAAGCCTTCATCATCCATGATTACAATGACCCATCCCGAGCTACTCTTCTCTATGCATCTGATGATGGCAAAGGCAGGTGGGATCAAAGTCCCCAGTCGATAGCATGGAGTCCAGATGACTGGCGTCTGTATTTTACAGCTGAATGGCACGGTCGTGGAAACTTGTACAGCTCTGGGCCTCCTGTGCCAGGTAGCGAGAAGCAGCCTCTGCCCTCACTACTTGTCAAAGGTGGAACCGTCAGTGGTGCACAAGTCCTCAAGAATGGCGACATATTTGTCACATCCACCAGCTTGATCGAGAACTCTTTGTACTCGTTGGTGCCATTGAGCTCGCGTTCCGATAGCGCCAATGTCTACAACCTCCCCGTTGATGACCGACCATACGACTCGGATCCTGATCATCTCACTACGAAGTACATATCTTCCAACACACGCTCAGGTTCTATGTTTGGACTGTCGCGTCATCAAATCGATGAGATCCATTGGGATGGCGCTGCGTCGGGTACCAAGGTCCATGCCTGGGTCGTGAAGCCCAGCAACTTTTCACCTGGGAAGACGTATCCACTTGCTTTCCTTGTCCACGGTGGACCACAAGGCGCATGGACTGATGGTTGGAGTACCCGATGGAACCCCGCTGTGTTCGCAGAGCAAGGTTACGTGGTCATCTGCCCCAATCCAACAGGCAGCACGAGCTATGGCCAAGATTTTACTGATGCCATCCAAGGCCAATGGGGTGGCCTACCATACCAAGACCTTGAACTGGGATTTGAGTACATAAAATCCAGCCTCGACTACGTCGACACAGACCGTGCCGTTGCTTTGGGTGCTTCATACGGCGGCTACATGATGAACTGGATACAAGGCCACCCTCTGGGTCGCCAGTTCAAAGCCCTTGTAACCCATGACGGCGTCTTCAGCATGCATGGCCAGATGTCATCTGAAGAACTCTACTTCCCCTTCCATGACCTCAAAGGTACTCTGTGGAACAACCCTGAAGGCTGGTCAAAATGGGACCCAAGCAGGTACGTTTATCCATATGCATTCATTTTCAAGACGATTCTAACTACTGCTCTATAGATTTACGGATAACTGGGCTACGCCACAGCTCGTGATCCACAGTGAGTTGGATTACAGACTGACAATTAGTGAGGGACTGGCGGCCTTCAACGTGTTACAGAGCAAAGGGGTGGAGAGCCAATTCTTGACTTTCCCCGATGAGAACCACTGGGTGCTTAAGCCAGAAAACAGCATGATGTGGCATGAGGTTGTACTGGATTGGATCAATGAGCATGTTGGACTAAGGAAATACACTGAGAGTCGGGAGGTGTCTAAGGGGGAGTAAACTTGATTTTATGGAAATTTTGGGCCAATTTAGAATAGCCAAAAATGTATTTTCAAGGCCTGGGCTCATGTATTAGTATTTTGAGCTCGATCGGAGAATTGAGTGGCTGTGAGTGAGCCAAGTCTGCGCGTGTTGAAGGATACGGTCTTAGCGCGACTTCGTTATCGATAACAATTATTTTCTCGGAACCGTGAAGCTTCCTCGGCGGCCAGAACTTTTGCTCTCACGCGCCGTCAATCTCAATACAACACCAGCAGCAGGTGCCACTGCCCTTTCGACCACTCCAGAGTACCTCGCGACTCGTTTTCTGCTAATCAATCGCCTGCGCTACCTAAATACAGTCGACTACGAAGAGGAGGCGCCGCGGCCCGCGCAGCTCTCAAGATGCCGAAGAAAGCCATCGACTCTCGCATACCAGCGCTGATTCGAAATGGCGCACAGGAGAAGAAGCGCAGCTTCTTTGTTGTTGTCGGCGATCGCCAAAAGGACGTCATTGTCAACCTCTACCACATTTTGCTCAATGTCGACGTCAAACTGAACAAGTCGGTGCTCTGGGCATACAAGAACAAGTTGCTGGGCTTCTCCAGTCATCGCAAGAAACGCGAAAAGAAGATCAAGAATGAGATCAAGCGAGGCATTCGCGACGTCGATACCGAGGATCCGTTTGAGCTATTCATCTCGACGCAAAACATTCGATATGTCTACTACAAAGAGACCGAAAAGATTTTGGGTAACACATACGGAATGTGTATCCTGCAGGACTTTGAAGCTCTTACACCCAATCTGCTTGCTCGGACGATAGAGACGGTTGAAGGCGGAGGATTGGTCATACTCTTGCTGAAGGGCATGAGCAGTTTGAAGCAGTTGTACACCATGTCTATGGATATTCACTCGAGATACCGAACAGAGGCGCACAGCGATGTCGTTGCGCGCTTCAACGAACGCTTCCTCCTGTCGCTTGGAAAATGCGACAGCTGCTTGGTTGTGGACGATGAGCTCAACGTGCTCCCCATCTCAGGCGGAAAGCATGTCAAGCAGTTGCCGCCACCAGACCCAGAATTGGAAGGCAAGACGCCAAAAGCGAAGGAATTAGAGGAAATTAAAGAATCACTGGCCGACTCGCCTCCTACCGGAGATTTGGTCAAGCTCGCAAAGACTGTGGATCAAGCAAAGGCCCTGCTCACGTTCGTCGAAGCCATTGTGGAGAAGACTCTGCGAAGTACCGTTACGCTGACAGCAGCCCGTGGTCGTGGTAAATCAGCGGCTCTGGGTGTGGCGGTGGCGGCAGCAGTCGCACACGGCTACAGCAACATCTACATCACATCGCCAAGTCCAGAGAATTTGAAGACGCTTTTCGAATTCATCCTCAAGGGCTTCGATTCGCTCAACTACGTGGATCACCAAGACTACACTATCATGCAATCCACCCAGCCCGACCAGAACAAGGCCATTGTCAGAATCGAGTTGCATCGCCAGCACCGACAAGTAATCCAGTATATCAAGCCCGAAGATTCGCACGTTCTCGGCCAAGCGGAGCTGTTGGTCATTGATGAAGCTGCAGCTATTCCCCTGCCATTGGTGCGAAAACTAATGGGTCCCTATCTTGTCTTCATGGCCTCGACAATCAACGGCTACGAGGGTACTGGTCGATCGCTCTCGCTCAAGCTCATCCAACAACTTCGTGAACAATCGCGAGGCAAGGGCACCAATGGTTCGACCCACATTGTAGATCGCTCAACAGGAAAGGAGACAAAGGACGCTTCAGAGACCACGATGACAGGTCGCTCGCTGCGGGAAATTACGCTTTCAGAGCCTATTCGATATGCTCCAGGTGATTCTGTGGAGCGCTGGATGAACGACCTCCTATGTCTTGACGCAACGCTACCGCGAAAGATGGCCACACAGGGGTGCCCGCATCCTGACAAGTGCCAGCTTCTTCACGTAAACCGTGACACCCTGTTCTCTTATAACCCAGCCGCAGAGAAGTTCTTGCAGAAGATGATGGCACTTTATGTTGCCAGTCACTACAAGAATACGCCCAACGACTTGCAACTCATGTCTGACGCACCAGCACATCACCTGTTCGTCCTCACCGGACCGACAGAGGAGAACAAACTTCCCGAACCTCTCTGTGTTGTTCAAGTAGCCTTGGAAGGACAGATTAGCAGGGAAAGTGTGCTAAACAGCTTGAGCAGAGGACAGCGTGCAGGAGGCGATTTGATTCCATGGATTGTTTCTCAACAATTCCAGGATGAGAACTTCGCAAGCTTGTCGGGTGCTCGTGTAGTGCGGATAGCAACCAATCCGGAGTACGTCAACATGGGATATGGATCCAAGGCCCTACAGCTCCTCGTTGACTTCTACGATGGCAAGCTCGCCAGCTTGTCTGAGACGGAGCCTCAAGAGGTGGAGCAGATGCGAAGAGTAACCGAGGAAGACTTGGAGGACGCATCCCTTCTCAAAGATAATGTCAAGATTAGGGAGGCAAGCGAGATGCCACCGCTGTTTGCTCGGTTACAAGAGCTGAAGTCACCTAAGCTGGACTACGTTGGTGTCTCATATGGTCTCACAGCGCAGCTGCACAAGTTCTGGAAACGCGCATCGTTTGTGCCGGTATACCTTCGGCAGACCCCCAATGACTTGACGGGAGAGCACACATGTATCATGCTACGCTCGCTCGAGACAACCTCGTCGGATGGCAGCTGGGTGGCGGCATTTGCCAAGGACTTCCAGAAGCGCTTCCTCACCCTACTCTCCTACCAATTCCGCACCTTTCCAGCCATTACATCTCTCTCAATAGAAGAGTCTGCTTCGGCTGGATCCAAGCTCGATGTTGAACTCGCTGCGAAGCCCGTCACCAAGGCTGAGCTAGACGCTCTCTTTACCCCCTTCGATCTCAAGCGCCTAGAATCCTACGCAAACAACATGCTGGACTATCACGTCATCCTTGACATGCTCCCGTCCATTGCATTCCTCTACTTTACGGGTCGTCTCAAAGGCACAGTCAAGCTCAGCGGCGTCCAGACTGCGCTCCTCCTCGCTATTGGTCTCCAGCGCAAAGAGTTTTCAGACTTGGAAAAGGAGTTGAACCTCACCTCGAGCCAGCTCATGGCCATGTTTGTCAAAATTGTGCGCAAGGTAGCCACAGCGTTCCGCAACGTCATCGAGGGTGCTGTCGAAGAAACCATGCCAGAGGCCATGGATGTCGATGACAAGAATATCAACGGCGATGTCACAGACGAGAACGCACGACGCTTCAAGCCGCTTGAGAAGAGCCTAGAAGAAGAATTGAAGGAGGGAGGTGATGAGTTTTTGGCCGAGGATCGGGAGAGGCAGAGGAGCATGATTGATGCTTTGCCTCTACACAAGTACGTTTGATTCCTTTTCCTTATCGATGTCTATTATTCATCTTATTAACATGTAATGACACCCTGGCTAACTCATGTCTTCAACAGATACG
The DNA here is from genome assembly GCA_036172615.1 of Curvularia verruculosa. Lineage (NCBI taxonomy): Eukaryota > Fungi > Ascomycota > Dothideomycetes > Pleosporales > Pleosporaceae > Curvularia > Curvularia verruculosa. The sequence continues at coordinate 68,034 of JAWDHC010000045.1, read as the reverse complement.
AAATCAGCGCTGGAGCCACAGACTGGGAAGACGCTGAGCGCGCTATTAGCAACGCGGCCAAGAAGGGAGGCGCCGCCGGTAGCATGACGGTGTCTGTCAAGACTGGGGAGAAGAAGCGCAAGGTAGGCGAGGCGGTTGAGGAGGCGTACAAGGAGGCCGAGAAGTTCAAAGAGGGTGCGGCCAAAAAGAGTAAGAAGCACAAATCTGGAAAGAAGGCTTGAAGAGCATAAACGACGGAAGCTTTTTTAGTATGTTCATATATGCATGGTACATGGGTGTTTTGAGGCGTTTGATATCCCGCACCGAAAAATTTCAGTCTGGTTATACGTCTTTTGTTTGTTGCAAACTATAAGGTTGTGTCATGGCAAAGAAACCAAGTCATCTTGCTCTATACCGCAATAGCACCCATGTCATGTGGCACCAAAAAAACGATTGTCAAGGATACAAATTATATTAAATATGATTTGATAAAATTTGCAAAGAGCCTATATAGCTACTGACATGGGGTACCGAGAACCAAAAAGAGAAAGAATACGCAGAAACAGAAGCAGAAGGGAAAAAGAGACCCATAGTTCAGGGTGGATATGGAGAGAGAAGTGGGAGAGGGATATCATACGCTCTTTCAAAGGACGCAAAGAATAACGGCTTTCAACGGTCTCCTCCTACAACGTGCTTCAGTAAATGTGACGATATCTTTCTCTTCTTGTTTTGTTACACGCGCTGCGTTTTGTCTGTCGAATCGTCATGTGATTGTGCATGTTCGCATCAGTAAAAGTGTACTTAGAAAGCATCTTCGTTAGGGCAGGCCGTGACATCATGGCCTTCGCTCTCGCATAGGGCACACCATTTGTCTGGGTCGGCAATGGCAGCGCCCTTGGGTGGAACGAGGTCAGAATTAGATGTGGTGAGAGAAGGGTTGGGAAGAGGGGCATTAGGGGCACTGCCCGGAGCCTTAGATGAGTTGAGGATCGAAGGGCGACGGTCGGAGATGGAAAGACCACGCAGACCCTCAATGACCACGTCTTGGTTCTTGTGCGCAGCGTCATTTGCGCGCAGGTGCGAAGTGTCACTGCCCATGGCGGAACAGTTGAGAATGTCGTGTCCTCCAGTCTCGCAAATTTCGCACCACAAATGGCTGCTGTTGGCGGATGAGCGGCCGTCAGAGTCTGGCATGATGGCCAGAGCGGGGGGAGTGTTACGTTGAGAGACCTGTGCCGAGTCCTTCCAGTTCATGATTGTATCTTTGGAGTCGCGCTCTGATGGCTTCTCTTGTACGGCTGTGACTTCTGACATGCCGTTGCTGATCATGCTGTCGCGTTGCTCTACGAGACCGAGCTGGCTCTTGAGCCTTTCAACCTCGCGCTCTAGTTCCTCTTCTCTGTAAGCCTTGCGTTCTACAAGACTACGGAGGTCTTCCTTCTCGCGCTCGAGACGCTCTACGTCTGCTTTTGCTTTTTGAAATTCTTCGGCATCTACAGAAGGGCCTTGTGTTGCTGAAGGTGAACGTACGCGGTCGTCTCCACCCGAACTCAGGGAATGGATGATGGCTTTGAGTCCGCGGATCTCGTCATCGCGCTGCTCTACCTCCCGTTGAGTTGGACTATGAGGTACATCGGCCGCGGCACCCGCGCCCTTGAGAGCAGCGGCCGCCTTCTCGCGTTCGCGGCGAAGCTCTGATCGGCCACGTTCCACTTCACCCCTGAGGAACTCGACTTCGCCTCGGGCCTCTGCTTCGCCTCGACGTGCATCTTCCAGGCCTTCTTCGAGCTCTTGGACCAGCTCCTCCAGTTGCTTCAGCTGCATAGCAACAGCCTCAACATCTTCACTACGAGACTGGTATTCCCGCAGCTCTTCAGTCAATTCCTCGACCTTCTTTTCATATACGCGTTCGGTTTCAGTACTTGCTAGTTCAAGAGTATCAATGGTGATGCGGAAGTCGGAGCGATGTGCATCGAACTCAGACGTGAGCATGGCGATCTTATCGTTCTTCTCTCGCAGGAGTGCTCGTAGTTGTGCTACGTCACTGGGCTCATTGCTGCTGATATCTAGTCCGTCTTCAGGTATCAGACTCTGGATCTCGGCAAGACTGGCCTCCATTTCGCTGAGCGATGCAGCCTGCTCCTTCAATTGCCTTTCTCGTTCGTCCAAGAGGGCCTGTAGCCGCTGCACCTCTTCACTTGGAGATGAGCCTAGCCGCGAGCCCGGGCGGCGATGCTTGTAGTTGGATATGGAATCATTACTGGTTCGCGCTGCGCCGATGGGAGTTGTTTCAGTGTCTTCTTCAATAATATCCTGATGATCAACGCGAGAACTGCTCCTTGAGTAGGATCGTTGGGGGCCTGGTGTTCGTGGTTTCTGCAGTGGAGGAGCCCTCGGGGCAGGACTAGCAAAGCGAGGAGGGGCAGGACTTGCGAAGCGTGGTGGTGCGCCGATTGCGCTCTTGGAGAAGCCAGAAGGTGTGCGTGAGCCGCTTCGCTGCGGCGATGCACTCAAACCTTGCTTCTGTCGATATGGCGATTCTGGTCTTGCAAAAGAGCGACCCAGGCTGGACTTGGCCTGCGGACTGGTTGCGCGGACACCGGGCCCGATGGACTGAGAGAATTTGGATTTCGGTGCATCGTGACTGAAATTGGGTTTGTCCGTCGTGGACAGACTGAAGTTGGGATATGAGGGTGTGACGGGCTCGGGCGCAAAGTCAGAGGAGCCTCCTGAGACCCGTTTTTGGGCGCGATGGACGGGGAGGAAGATGCCGGAGCCCGGAACAGAAGTGTCAAAATACTGTGTGCTGCATGGCCATCAGTGGATGCGCCCATATGCGCATATGTGTTTGGTATGCGTACCCATCGACTGCGCCGTTGTTCTTGCCCCGCGCAGCGTATTCTCTGTTCAGTTCGACACCAGCGAAGACTCCTTGCTTGCCGCGAATGCTGCCCACAAACTTGACGACGCCAACCATGCCACCGGGGACGTCGACAGTGTCGCCCACATCGATATCCTGGCCGTCTGCGCCCATTCTGTGCGATGGTGAGGGACCGGCTCCTACAAGTGCTGAGAGGGAGGCTTGTCGTGCCATGTTTCTGCTGGCGGCGTTCAGGTTGGGCGATGAGGCCGTGGGGTGTAAGGCCGGGCGCGCCCCAAGGCGCCTGGGAGTCTGGGGGTATGCCATACCGGGGCGAGCTGTTAGCAGGGTAGACCTGTTCGGAGGAGCAGACGTCAGGTTGGGCTTAGGACGGTGTTTGTTTTGATAAGAGGGGAGTGGAGTGCAGGGGTCTGGACAGCCAAGTCACGGGCAACAGTATAGGGAGATTATTTACCCGACGGCGGCCCAATGAGTGGCGGCGACCACCACATATAGGGGACCTGGCGTCTCCTATTCTTTATGCGGCCGTTCTCGTCGAATCTGCCTGTAATGCTCCTTTGATATTAATGCACGCCCCGTGAGGGTCGCACGACGTCACGCAAACATTGTATTCCACCCAATTGTTTATTGACGCCATCCAACTCTGGAACCGACCGGGAGCCAATAAATCGAGCGCCACCAGAGAATGATTTGTTTATTTCTTTTGGCATGGCAGGCAGATCAACTCCGATGCATTCTTCAAGACGGAACAGAGACAGACGGTCGACGGTTGGCAAATGTGATTGCAATGTCAGGGGTTTGGCAACATGGCATGCCATTGACGCCATGCCATCTTTACGAGGCACCAGCCATGCCTATCTCTCCCTAGATGGATTCCCTCATGACCTTGGCCGCCTATAAGCAACAAGAGCAAATGTGAATTATGGACCAGACTTTGAAGGAGGAGCCGTGCCCTTGCCCTTAGACCCGCACGCTGGTCCCTGCGTCCCGAATATGCGCAAACGCGTGGGCACGTGAGGACAAAACGGTTCAGACGAACACCAGAATTTCAGCATCGGGTCTGAGGAGACGCAGTTCGGCTGCTGTAGAGACACTGGATTGTATTTTCGAGGGGTGGTAGTGGGCACAGGCTGTGCATGATTGTGGAATAGAATATTGCAAGCATCCATGTTTCAGGTCTATCCAAGGGGGGGCAAGCAACTAACTCCGGTCCGAGGATAGCCTGTACACGTGGGACGATATTTCAGAGTATCTTTGGAGTCAAGTCTGAAGAGACACGAGCCCATTTGCGTCGGCTCGCCTCTGGCAAGAAATTTGGTTTGTACGCCAGTGTGTTCCGATTCCGCTCAATGCGGAGACGCAGCTGTTCCCGACTCGCCGAGACGTATCCCCCCATGTTCAACGAGTTGCCGAGGCCCAGTGGCTCGGTGATGCTCAGCCGCGCCCGCTACATCACTGTGCGCCCGCGACCATGTGCTCTCTCCAAACCAACTTACCATGGCTGGCAATGTTCGACAGCCCATTGACATAGCGTCTCTGGAGCGCTATATCTCTACAAATGTACCCGAAATCCAGGTTCCTTTGGACGTGAAACAGGTGTGTAAGCCTTCGAGCAATCCCATGTGCTTCGAAAAGAAGCTCAACCAAAGCAACATGGTTTGCTAACCCCGAATCTAGTTTGGATATGGCCAGTCCAATCCAACATACCAGTTGACAGATAAAACTGGAAAGAAATATGTACTGAGGAAGAAGCCTCCGGGTCAGTTGCTCTCCAAGGTAAACACTTCTCCACATCATCAATCCAGATCGAGAAAGACTGACTCTCTCGTAGACTGCGCACAAAGTTGATCGCGAATACCGCATCATCCATGCGTTGGAAAAGACTGATGTCCCTGTTCCACGAGCACTGTGCCTCTGTCAAGACGAAAAGGTCATTGGCACCGACTTCTACATCATGGAATTCCTAGATGGGCGCATTTTCGAGGATCCCGTCCTTCCTGATGTTACTCCCGAGGACAGAACCAAAATGTATGATCAAACACCTCAAAGGTTTCATTCGCATCTTGTCAGACACTTTGCTAATAAAAGCCTGTCCACAGGTGGCACTCCGCCATTACTACGTTGGCCAAATTCCACCGCGTTGACCCTGCTTCCGTGAACCTCGCATCCTACGGCAAGTCCTCTGGCTTCTATAACCGTCAAATCGCAACCTTCAACACCATATCGCAGTCGCAAGCGTCGGCCAAGGACAAGGAGACTGGTGAGCTTGTCGGCAAGATCCCGCATCAAGACGACATGGTTGCTTTTTTCCAAGACGCAAGGACACAGCCCAAGGACCGCGCGACTTTTGTCCACGGCGACTACAAGATCGACAACGTCGTCTTCCACAAGACCGAGCCCCGTGTCATTGGCATCCTCGACTGGGAAATGAGCACCATCGGCCATCCACTTTCGGATTTGAACAATGTTTTGTCCCCTTACATCACGGCTTCCAGCCAAAAGGCTGCGACTATTGGTCGTGCGCACAAGGGCTTCCAGCCGGGCGCTACACCTGGCCTGCCTACCTGCGAGCAGCTGATTGCCTGGTACTCGGAAGTGGCGGGCTGGGATCCTCGCCCAGACTTTACGTGGGGAAATGCCTTTAGCACTTATAGGCTTGCTATCATCATGCAAGGCATTGCTGCCAGGTATGCTCTTCGGCAGGCAAGTAGCGCCCAGGCTCAAGAGTACGGTCAGATGATGAAACCATATGCCGAGATTGCGTGGGAACTGGTGCAGGAATTCAAGAGGGATCATGAGAAAGCAAAGTTATAGTCATCATTATCGTCTAAGCCACTAGATTCAACTGTCAATAATTCAATCTGGAGTGCAATGAATGAGTAAACGAGTTTCCCCGAAAGTCCCAACTGCGCACTGTTGCATTCTCTGATTCTGATATTGAAGATGGTAACGACTGGTAGACATGGCACTTGAGTCTCTTGTTTTCTTTCTCTATGGACCATTTCTACCCAATCGCACCCCAATGTTTTATTAGGGATTCCTCACGTGGTATCGTATGGGTGCTATGCCGTCGCGGAAATACAGAGTCTGTCAACACAGGCGCTGTTTAAGAAAAGTGTCTCTCCATACGCAGAAAGTGCTCGGGACAAGCAGGCAGTTGAAAGGGAGGCCTATGAAGGCATGCCTATTGGTCTTCGCGCCTCAAACGCCAAATGCGCCGTGAAATGTCCCATGATCTGTCCAATTGCTTCGCTCTTGCGCAAGTCCGATACACCGCCGATTCTGTAATGCTCTTTGCGAGTCGCGTCAACGCTCTTATCGTCCAATCTTGGGAACATCCTGGTTGATGCGGTCGAGCGCCTGTAGTGCTGGGTTAGTATATGGGACATATAATACGAAATGCCGAGAGGCATACCTCAAGCATAACGACAGCGTTGCCTCGGATGACAACCATGCCGATGCGCACTTTCTCGCCGCCTGCCTTCTCCTCCAGCGCTTCGTCGAGTACAATGTTCAGGTATACCTGTGCAGAGTGAGCTTAGGTACAGAACAACAAAGAGTAGGATTATACTTACATCGTATCCACGGAGGACACCCATGACTTTGCGGCTACCGTTCAGTTGCACGAGAACGCGCTTCTCCAGGTACTGTATACATGTCAGAAACAATAAATCCAGGAAAACAATCAGGACATAGGGAACTTGGAAAGGGCCTTGAAAATAAGAGGAACTAGGGTCGCTATTCAGAGCTTACCTTCTTCAACTCGGGCTGTGCTTGCGGCATATTGAATAGTAAAGCGAAGATATGTTTTCAGGCTATGCGGTTGCTGGGAAAGCGGCGATTGGGTGCGTCGAGTAGTAACAGTCGTGGGGTCGTGTAGTGGGTGAGCTCAAGTCGCGCGTGGTGTTCAACGAGCAAGTGTAGTGCTGCGTATAGTGGGAGAGCTCCAGGGCTTTTTGCGGAGGGCCCGTGCACAGGCGGCAGCAGCAACATGTGAGCGCGAGGATCTGCCTCCTTCTATAACCCGCAACAAATTTGAAGAGTGGTGAGAGCGGCGAGGAAGAATAGACAGTTTTCAAAAATGAAGAGATCCGGTTCTACGCGTGTAGCGCGTAAGATTGGCAGCTACGATGACGACGAGTCTGCCGACAGCGCGAACAGCTCGCAGAGCGAAGTGCAGAAGCCTACAGGTTAGTCAGTAATTTTTTGCGATTGCCAGCCTTTCTGACGTTGGGGAAACTCGCAGCGAACCTCTCCAGGCCTACCTGAAAGGCTCTGTGCTAACTGACCTTGTAGTCGTCAAGCGGCCTGCGCTTGGTAAATCAAAGAAGCGCTCTTCACTAAGGATATCCTTTGGCGGGGGGGACGATGGCAATGATGGCGAAGAATCGAGCGACTCCGCGGTCGTGACACCGAAAAAAGCGAATCTCAGTCGCATAGCCTTGGAGAAGAGTGCACAACTACGAGCTCGCTCACCACTCGTATCGGAAACAACCAAGTCGAACGAATACAGCAAAGACTATATCGCCGAACTACGCAACTCGACACCGTCAACACCAAGAGACCTGAAAGCATCCGGCGAAGAAGAAGAGGAAACCCGCGCGCTGGATATTGCGTCCAAGTTCGGACCTGTCGCGTCACTCGAGACCTCATCCGCAATTCCTACAGAAGCCGAGATACAGGAGAAGAAGGCTCGAAGGCGGCGTTTGGCACAAGAAGAGAAGGCGCTTGACGACGAGGACCGAGCGTGGGCATCTGATGATCAAGGAGAGGACGAATTCAGACAACATAGAAATGAGATTTCTCTACGACCCAAAGACAAGTGGGGAGAGAGCCGCTTGGTTCACGACGATGAGGATATTGCGGAGGGTTTTGACGATTACGTAGAGGACGGCAAGATAGCGCTCGGTCGCAAGTCAGAAAAAGAAGCACAGCGGCGGCGACGTGCAGAGATGGCAGAGCTCATCAATGACGCAGAGGGTGTATCAGGAGATGATGGATCAGGCGACTCCGACGAAGAGCGGAATATTGCCTTTGCTGCGGCCCAAGCACGCGCAGGACGATACGGCCAAAAGACCGAAGACGAGGACGATGGCACCAGAACACCGCCTCGGATCACGCCTCTGCCTGACCTGGATGACGTCCTTCAAGGCCTTACCATTGACATACAAGCGAAGAGGCAAAGAAAAGACATGATTCTACAGAAGCTGCAAGACCTCAAGGATGATACGACAAGGATCGAGGAACGGAAAAAGTACCTCCAAGAACAACTGCAGAAGACAGGCGAAGAGTACGAGAAGTTGCGTCAAGAGTCAGGTCTTCCAGCGCTACCTGGAACCGGCATGGAAGGAGGAGGCCGACTCATCACAGAGAGAGGACTAGATAGCCTAGGCACTACACCTTTGAGTGGCACACCGGCAGCCGGCATGTCCAACGAGAACTCAGATAATGAGTAGAGTTTTGATTTGAACTGAGAGAGAGGCTTCTTGGTGTGTGTGTTTTTGGCTTGCAACAGAAAACATATGCAAGCACCTCCCACCCTCAAGCCTGTGTAATAGTACAAGTTTTCCTCCATTATACTCCTTTAAATATACGCGCCCGTGTAAACATAGCTAGACTTGAAATAACCGCAAGGTATATATCCTCTCAAACTCCTGTCCCAATGCTGTTCTCTTGCCGTGTGTAAACCGTATCCAACCAATCTTGCAACCCACAGCTTCTACCACCACATTCACATACACACTTCCTCCCTCTCTCTTTCTGTCTCTCTTTCTGTCTCCCCATGGATGCGTGACCCCCTCTTCTTGATCCGCTTATTTGTTGTCATCAATCTCCTTCCATACCTTCTTTATGCGCTCACGCTTCTCCTTTGCTGCCTCGCGGTTCTGACGTGTGCGCTCAAGCCGGATGCCGCGCAGACACATGTTGACTTTGTGTTTGGCGTCGGTGCAGTTGCCCGTGACTTTCCACAGGAAGCCGTGCGCATGGCATTCTTCGAGGGCGGCGACGACTTCGGCACAGCCTGGAGGTGACGAGGTTAGCTGGGACGTTCATGGGAGTATGTGTGTGTGGTTTGGGATGGGTTCCATGGGTGGGTGGGGTGAGAGCGCACTCTTTTGGACTTCTTCAGTGTGGAGATGGGGATGCATGGTTTAGCCACTCAATTCGAGTTAGGAAGTGTTGCTTTTGTCGTGTGTGTGTGTGTGTGTGCAAATGTTTCTCGTACGTGGTGCGCGTGGAAGTTGCAGAGCAGAGAGAGCCAATCTGATCTCGGTTTCTTGGACGAATCGCTGGAGATCTCGCAAACTATCAACCGTACGTCCGAGCGCGCCTTTCTTTGGACTCGTGCTCCAACGTCGGCCCTAGTTCGATTCGCGCTTTTGTTCGGAGACTCTCAAGTAGATTAGTCATTGACATTTTGCCAAATTCACTTGCGAGTAGACATCTCTTCGAGTGATCGTGCGTGGCACTGCGTTGCCTGTTCGACAATCTTTTTTCCCTCCTTCTCCTCCGAGTTCCCCGCAGCCAGAGCGGTCTCTCACTTACTCACTCACACACAACCTCAACACAAGTCGTCATGGCGTCCCAAGCACAGTTGAAGAAGCAACAAGGTACACAGGATCAATTCTTATTTTGGTGGAAGATTTCAAGCTGCTGACAGAGTGCAGAGCTTCAAACAACATACCAGAATTACAAAAACACGTTACAAACCATCGCCTCCAAGATTGGCGATATTGAGCAGGAATCTGAAGAGCACAAGTACGTTTTCATATTACGTGTGAAGCATCAAACCCTGCTGCTTTGCCGTGATGGTCACACCGCTTCTTCGGCGATCCATGCCTCTTGACCCTTTGAAGGACTTGTCTACTGTTGCCCCCCTCCAAAGCAGGCTGCTTTGGGGCAAGTCATGGGCTGCACAAGGAATTTACTGATTTCCATTAGGCTTGTGCTAGAGACGCTACAACCTCTTTCAGGCGACCGAAAATGTTTCCGCATGATCAACGGAGTCCTGACTGAGCGTACAGTCAAGGAGGTTGTCCCCATCTTGCAGACTAACTCAGATGGTCTTAAGAAAGCGCTAGAAGAGCTAGTCAAGCAGTACAAATCCAAGCAGGATGAGATGGAAAGCTGGAAGGTGTGTATGCCTGTTGTGCTTCAATGTGGCTCATGATGATTTGAGTCTTTGAGTGTTGCAAGAGGAGTAGACAGCTGACTTTGGCACTGCAGAAAAAGAACAATATCCAGGTTGTTCAACAGCCCGGGCAATAGAAGAGCGTCAGATCATGCGGCAGCTCTCTGACAGGGAGTGTGCACGAGGTATGCTTGGTTCCACATGAGTTGGAACCAGCATCAATGCGGCAGGATTTCGGCCAGCAGAGTCAGAAGAAATGGAGACGGGCCCTCACGAAAGAGGACAGCTTGCTCCGGATCGGATGGTAGAGTCGCCGTAGAGGGCGTAACTTTGTGGCTAGATGTTTGTAAAGCATGTCACAATATGACAGCATAGCCTCCCCCTGGCTAGTCAAGATAGTGCCCATGGGGAAAGGAGTGCGTATATAGCTCTGGTACTATAGCTCACACTATGATATGCAATAGTTACTGGAAATACGATTAGTGAGGCAACGGCAGCACGTCAGAGCAGTGTGATGGTTGAGGACGTCAATAGCACTGTGCCTCCCCCACATGCCACATGGAGTAGCGACTGATTGTGTAATTGACGAATGAGAAATTGCCGAAGGGCATACGGGATTCGAGGCCGAATTAACAATGGATCAGCACGTGCTGAGCAGCCTAGTCAATGCTGCACGATGAGCTGTCCAGTTGGGCTGGGTTGAGCTGACGCACCGATCGGCAATCAGTGTACCGTGATCGTGGACACGTAGCTCATAGGGTACCGGCGGAGATGTTTAGGCGAAGAGGAAGGATGAACGGTGAGGTTCCGAGGCCGTTGGTGGTTAGCGCGAACGTCATGTAGCGGTGGAGAGAATAGTGAAGCTGAGAGAGCAAGGCTGTATATGCAACCGAGCCCAACAAGAAGGATTCGACACTGACGTCTGCAGACGGCTGGGATTGTACTGAAGATAAGACACGCTGGCGTAGGAAATCAAAAGGAATATGGAGCAGTGCAGACTGAAGACTTGGCGTGACGGTATGCGTGGGGTAAGGGTACAGAGCCTCTTGTCTCCGTGTCTAGTTGAGTGCCGAAAGAGGTGTGGATGGAGCAAATGGCAGTGGAGCCTAGGAGAATAGGCCCTGTAGCCCTGGCCTCGCGGATGGGGCAAAAGAGGGACTTGCAACGTGGGATTGCGTAGGGCTGTCGAATGAAAGCTGGTGGCACGGCTTGCATGAGGATCGCCAACTAGCGCCTGGAGTTTGCAGGCGTACTTTGACGACGGGCCGGTGGTAGAGCCGATGGCAGGCCAAATGCCCGGGCGGGAATGGATAGGCGAGAGGAGTAGTTCTGGGACGGTGAAAAAGTGAGGACGTGAGGTGAATGGATAGAGACGAGCAGTTGGCATGTACGGTACGTACCAGTAGGTACAGTACAAGTGGTCTCGGAGCGGGCCGAGGTTGGTGCGGACTATGAGCGCAGAGCGGCCAGCGGACAATCCAAAGGCCCGTGTCTGGCAACGTCCAAGCGTCGCCCCCATCTCGGGCGCGCTCTGAGCTTCCCCCATATCTTGTCCTCGCGCTCCTATTGGCAGGCGCGTTACCATCTGCTCACCTACACTACCACCTTCGCGACCAAAGCGGACAGCTCGTGGAATCCATTGACAAGACCGACGCCTTTCTGCGCCCGAAGCACGCCCTGGACCAAGCTAGACCGTCGCCCTGCTCCTCTGCCCCAACGACTGCTTGCATATCGTCCCACGCCCAATCCATCGCCACGCCCACCAGCCATCGTCACACGGGCTATCAGGCTTCCACCAAGTACACAGAAACACACCAGGCCCCTCTGGATACGTGTAAGTCGCCCTCAGCTGTCTCCAACCGGCCCGCCGACTCGCCCTGCCTGTCGCGACCGCCTCTCCTCGCTGCCATGGCGCCTGCCATGTTTGCCCATCATCGCCCGGCTGCTCTTGCCCGCGTTGCGCCTGGGGTGCGACAGTGGCACCTGCCTCCGTCGCCATCAGCAACTGCCTCCGTCGCGGTCGCGATTGCCCTTTCAGTCGCCGTGGCCAGAACAGCAGCTGCTCAGCGCACCTACCCACATCCACACTCGCACCCGCACTCACCGTCATCACCCTCTCCCCTCTCGGCCCGCTCATTTGCACTTTAGCTGACTTGACATAGCAGTTCGCGTGTCCTCCCCCACCCGCCCTCTCCACTCGGTCGCAGCTACCCTCGTACGTCGTCAGCTGCTTCCCAAGCTCATCCTGTCTGCACTGGTTGCATGCCGCTAACCGCTTCCTTGGCTCAGCATCCTCGTTACACCAGTGACCCGCAGCCTGCATACTCGGCCGCCAGCTCGCCCCATCTCCTCTCCCAGTGACGTGGTTGCCAACAAAATAGTCGCCAGCGCATAAGCCTGCCGACCGCGCAACCGCTAAAATGTCGGCCTCACCCCCAAAGCAGGAGGGCGTGGAACCAGTCCAGTCGCCTGACGAAGAACAGCCCATGGACCGGAACACAGAAGAGAACACAGCCCAAATTGGTTACGAGTTCGAGGTCAAAGAACAGGATCGATGGCTTCCAATCGCCAATGGTACGTCGGTCGCTCTTGCCCTCTCTCCTCCCCCCGTTGATTTGCTCTCCCTCGTCCTCTTATCTGCACGTCGACGAATGGCTCCAACCGCCGCACATCTCTCTCTGGATGCCCGCAGAATCTCCCTCTCCACTTGCGCGTGCCTGCGTCGAATCGCCTGAGTCTGTACTTTGCTCCAGCCACTCAGCGCTCCGCCGTGCCTGGCTGGAAATTCCCCGACGTGCAGCTTGCGCCATGTCACCCTCTCCTCCTCCACACTCGTCTACTTCCCCGCCACAGTTGACGCCAAAGAGCTCAAGCACAAATCCTGGTTCTGCTTCAGATGCTAACATACGTAACTTTGCCCCAGTCGCTCGTATCATGAAGATGGCTCTTCCCGAAAACGCCAAAATCGCAAAGGAGGCCAAGGAATGCATGCAGGAGTGCGTCAGCGAGTTTATCTCCTTCATCACCAGCGAGGGTATGTTTGCCATCTTTCTCCCTGGCATGTCAACCTGATCGCTCACCTAACTCTGTCCACAGCTTCCGAAAAGTGTCAGCAGGAGAAGCGCAAAACCGTCAACGGAGAGGACATTCTCTTTGCCATGACCTCGCTGGGTTTCGAAAACTACTCGGAAGCTCTCAAGATCTACCTTTCCAGGTACCGCGAAGTAAGCTGCCACCTTTTCCTTTCACCTTCCCCCCTCCTGTCCTTCCCTTTGTTGCCTACTGTTTTGGCGAAAACGTTTATCTGAACTATTGGTATTGATTGGTGGTACGAGACCCTCCTCGCAAATCAGAACAAGCCACCCACTGGGCAGTTTGCAGCCGGGTCCGGCGGCCCCAATGCAGGCGGCCCAGAGAACCAACAGCATGTACTGAGTGCCGATTCCGAAATGGGCGACGATTCGACCGCCTTTGGATATCCAGTCCACAACGGAAATGGCGCCGAGTATTAGTCGCGCCGAGCTCTGGTGATTGGAAGGAATATGGGGGTCGGAAGGAACAAGGGGGGAAGGACTTTCATAGCAACTCATTACGAAATGAGTTAGATAATGCGGTAAGCGCTTGGCGGGGAGTCGATGTTTCTTTCGAAAAACCTTGTGGAACACTTAACAATCACCAGAATACGCTTGGATTGCGACGAGCTGACGAAGAGATGGGAATGGGCATGTCATTACGGGTGTCAGATTGTTCAGAATGCGCATCTATCCTTTGTAGCCGGGAAATCTGTCTAGAGGTCATGATGTGCGGGAACTGGATACATGTTACTTTGACAAGATCTCATATTGGGATGTTGCCAGGGACTTTATATGGGAAGAGAAAGAACGGGAAGAGCACATGCAGAAGGCCTGGATATATTTCATCTTCTTACTTGCTGGATTATTATTGGTCTAGATTTTATCTTTCGCTCACACGGGCCGACCAACATTCGTTATACCACTGGGAACCATACATGTATAAAAGAAGAAAAAAAAGTTTTTGTTGTCGAACCTGCAGCTAGTTGAACCTTTGAATTGTGTGTGATACGTGAAGAATGCTGCTACGAACGGCTATATCCTGATGCCGACGCAGCTTGCCTCCTAGCCAGGAGTTCGCTCAACGGTATATCATCTTCCTGCTCATCGTAGAACTCGACGTCTTCATCCACACCAAAATCTTTTAGGCGCTCGCCCTCTGCATTGCGCCACGCCGCCACTCCCTCTCGCTCCTTGTCTCCATACTTATGCCCAGCATTCTCCTCGTCTTCTTCTTCCTCTGCATCGTCACTAGCGTCATCTCCATACGTATACCCTTCTTCACCATCGCTAATACTACGTTCTTCTCTTTCCTTATCATCCGCCATACCCCTTTGCTCCACTTGTCCGCCATACGCCCTTCTCCTCCTTAGCGCATCCTCAGCCTGCCTCGCCTTGAACGCCCTGATCGTCTCGTCAGCACTCATGTGCGGCGTCTCTGCAAAGCGAAATGCATCTGCGTTCTCCGCCGGTGGTTTTCTCCTATACGCGCGATCGGGGTCTGGCGGCGGCCACGTAGTACCCTCATTCTCGAATCCATTCGTCTCAAACGCCAGACCACTAGCCAGACTGGGTGTTGCCGCAAAGGGATTCAACAAGAGATTGGATTCGCAGAGTTCATGCCTTGCACAATGTTGGCCCAGATGCCGATGTCGTACGGGAATTCCTGGCGGCGGATTCGAATTTGCTGCGTCCCGTCTGGAGATGGCAAGTAGCCTCCGAATTGACGTGCGCGGCGCAGCAGTGTCTTGTGGCGCTCGATTTCCCAGCCTTCTATGGTGGTGGTGTTGACGGCTAAGCACCAGATGTTGCGGAGGAAGAGGACGCCTAGGATAAAGAGGGTGATGCTGTTTACGATGAGGACGGTGAAAAGATGGGAGAGCTGGAACATGGTAGGGCCTAGGTAGGATGGCATATCTTTGTTTGACCAGAGGTGGGAGAGGCGGATGAAGAGAAAGTATTGAAGGAGGGAGAGGCCGAGAGTGGTGTAGAAGAGAAAGCGTATGAAGTGTGGAAACGTGGTGTGGCTGACACAATTGTTGGTCCAGGGGCAGTGGTGGTCCATTTTGGGTATGCATCTGGACAGTTTATTAGCTTGATGTTGAATTGAAGTGATCCTACAGACAGTAGCATGTTTGTTGTTCCAAGATGATATTGTGTCCAACTCAACACCCGTCTTGTAGTCTGGACAACTTAAGACAAGAATACCACTTACCTCTTACACTCCTTGCAGTGATGCGCTCGCGGCGGTTTTGCAGCCTCACACCGAAAACACCATTTTCTACTCTTTCCTAGCACTTCTTCCCCAGATTTCCCTCGTCTCTCTTTCTCGCCGCCCTTGCCGTCCGCCTCCGCAGCCTCAACATTCCAATTTTTTGGAATCGTACCGGCATCAACAAACACACTTTTTGTATATGTAATTAGAATAAGCACTATAATGACATTTGACACGATCAACTCGTCTTTGGTCAATGGCTCTGGCTCGAGATGCAGGAGCAGGTATTGCGAGGGGTATCCCAGAAAGAAGATCAAGACGTATACAGCTGGCACAGCGAGCTGAGAAAGCTCCATAGTCAGAGCATTTACAGGAAACAAAACCGTGGTAGATGGAAAAGAAAGGCGGGGGAGAAACAAAGGGGGGAGAAACAAAGGGGGGGAGATGGTTATCCATAGGCGCACTCGTTCGAGTTTCGTGTACAAGTGGATCGCGAAAGCACGTGATTGGCGGATTACCCAGCTCACGGAGCTGTAGTTGCTTCATCCGCCCAACAAAGTCTCAAGACACACCATCTGCATTTTGCTTCTTCATCAAAAACTCCATTGTCGTTTTCTGGGTCTTCAAAAAAAAGGGTGTCTGAGAACGGCTGAAAGCTCAATGTCATGGGTTTTTCTACGTGGCCTTTTCTTCTGCTCATCCCGACGTTTGTGTTGATACATCTGCTTGTCTCCCCGTATACCAAGGTCGAGGAATCATTTAATATCCAGGCCGTTCATGATATCTTGGTGCATGGCGTGCCGACGGCGAATGTGGATCAGTTTCTGACGGCAAATTACGACCATGTCTCCTTTCCGGGAAGCGTGCCGAGAACGTTTGCTGGTGCCGTGGTGCTCAGTGGGATAAGTAGGCCTTGGGTCCCGCTGGTCAAGGATATGGACGACATGCAAGTGCTTGGTAAGTAACAGTACAATTTGCTTGGTTGCATGGAAGACTAACTATATGGCGTAGTTAGAGCAGTGCTTGGACTGCTTAATGCAGCATCGCTTGTGGCACTAGGGAGAAGTGTGCAGAAGGCCTTTGGAACTACTGCTGGGATATGGTATGCACTGTTTCAAGCAAGCCAATTCCACGCCATTTATTATGCTTCAAGGACGTTGCCTAATATGTTCGCTTTCATCTTAAGTAAGTTCTCAATGTGTTTATAGGGAGCAACTCGGCTGATCGCTAAAGGCAATATGGCATTGAGAAGCTTGATTCTTGCATGTAACATGCCCGGTGCCTCTACAAGGATCTCGGGGCACTACAGGCTGAGCTTGTATCTGCTCACTTTTGCTGGGGTTGTCTTCCGGTCCGAACTAGCCATCCTCGTTGGGACTGTTACTGCATACATGTTTGTCACGCGCGGAATATCAATCACAAGCATCATTATCCCGGCTGGTATCGGGGGCCTTATCATCGGTCTCATCTGCACAGTACCTCTTGACTCTTTCCTCTGGCAATCGTTTCCACTATGGCCCGAGTGGACAGGTTTCTACTATAACACGATCCAAGGAAACTCGGCTAACTGGGGTGTTTCGCCCTGGTACTACTACTTTGTAAATGCATTGCCGCGACTAATGCTTAACCCCATGACATATTTGGTCTGTATGCCGATAGCAGTTTTGAACCCAGCAAGCCGGAGACGAAGCTGTGACCTACTTGCCCCTTTACTCAGTTTTGTGGCAGTGTACAGCTTCCTACCTCACAAGGAATGGCGTTTTGTCCTCTACGTAATTCCAGGACTGACCGCAGTGGCTGCGGATGGAGCAGCCTGGATCTGGACACGTAGGTCAAAGTCCATCGTATATGCTGCGCTGAGCCTGGCTCTTATTGGATCAGTCTTGGTATCATTTGTCGCATCCACAGCTATCTTGGGTATTTCCAGTCTCAACTATCCCGGAGGAGAAGCACTTCGTGCTCTACACAGAGAGATTAGACATCCGCAAAACCAACACTTCAAAGTGCACTTTGACAACCTGGCATGTCAGACAGGTGTTACACGTTTTCTGGAAGACCACAGAGGCCCGCAGACAGTGCTTGATGTTCTCGAAGAACAAAAGATTCTAGAGAGCCGTACATGGACCTACGACAAAACCGAGGACCCAAGTGCGCTTCTCGATCCAATGTTTTGGACCAAGTTTGACTATGTTCTCGCTGAGAGACCAGAGAGAGTTATCGGGAGTTGGGCAGTTGTACATGTGGTGTACGGCTTTGGCGGGGTCAAGCTTTTGAAGCCAGGGGAGGAAAGTGGTTCGCCGGTCGAGCCTTTGTACGATATGAGTGGTACAGATGTTGATGTGAAAAAGGACTGGACCGCACAGGTTGCAGCAGCGTGGCATGCGTTGGAAGAGCGACTGAGAAATAGCCTGTTGAAGGGCTATTGGGTGGAGATACGGATGGAACCAAAGATTCGTATTCTGCAGAACCAGATGAAGCAGATGTAACAAAACTCGGGGGCCAATATTTGCAAACTCTGTATATTTTCATAGTACACTACATACATAATAAGCTTGGGTGAAGTACAGGCAAGTTCAAAGACCCTTGCTCTCCCTCGTACCCCGCCACGCTTGCTCTGCCCCACCAAGCTCTCTCCTTCGCGTCCACTCCGAGACACTACACCCAGCGAAATACGTCGCCAACGCATATATTGGTCGACGGTTGATAAGAAATATCTTCAAAATGTCGGACGACACAGTACCGAAACAAGTAATCTACTGCGGTAGTATGTTAGACATTGCTGTGGGCAGTTCTTCTGATCATTGGCTAACAGAAAGCAGTATGCAGTCTACCACCAGAAGTAGGTATGACACTAAGACGCGTTTACATTGAGCCCAAGGTTAATCAAATATTCGTTTAGTACTGCGAGTTCGGCGGTACAACAAAAAAGTGTGAAGAATGGCTCGAGGGGGCGCATCCAGACCTTCATGCGAAGTTGTATTCTGCAGGTACGTGCTGCTCAACTTCTCGAATGTGCTTGGTTTGCACAATGAAGTACACTGTAATAGTTCATCTAACAGGTCTCCAGAGGCACTCCAACAGAACATGGCCTCGCTCTCGGTCGACGCCCAGAAACGCGCCGAAAAGGACGCACAGAAGAAAGCCGCTAAAGCCGCGACCGCTGAGGCACGAGCAGCCGAGACACGCGCCTCCTCCAAGATCCTCATCAAGCGTATCGAGCGTAACAAGCGAAAATACGTGACTGCTGTTCAAGGTCTCGAGGCATTTGGTCTCGACATCAAGAAGGTTGCCAAGGACTTTGGCAAGAAATTTGCGACTGGATCAAGTGTGACAAAGATTCCGGGTGGAGGCGAGGAAATCACGGTACAAGGTGATCTGAGCGAAGACATACTGGAGTTCTTGGTAGAAAAATACGATGAGGTACCAGAGGACAACGTAGAGTTGGTCGAGGATAAGAAGAAGAAGAAGGCTGAGGGAGGTTGAACACTTTGGGTGCCAAGTGTGAGTGCGAAGAGATGCTACGCCGATATACTTGGGGTGCGTGCGGCATGTGTATTCTAGCATAGGCGTTCGATCTGGTTGATGAGCAGTTGGCGGCGAAGGTGCAGAATACAATAGGCATAGGTCTCATGGATCCAAGACAAATCCAACTAGAGATGCAGTAATTGTTGAGTCAATGATAGCTTCGTTGCTCGAGAAAGGTGCCTATTTGCTCTAACCAATGATTTTGGTGCTCTGAACATGTAAGAAAGGTCTGCCTAAAACGTGCATGTTTAACATCAAATGACTGTCAGCGGGCTGAGTTCTGGAGATATCGGAGGTGATGCGGTGTCACGTGGTCTAGCTGCAGCCTTTCGAAGCTCCATCATTTAACTTTTCGAGATTCTGCCGCCGCTCACTCACATCCACCTCTAGGGCGCGTCCAAAGCCCGACAACACTCAATCGGACAACAGTTTTCTTTCTTTTGCTGTTGATAAGGCGACGATTTGTTCTTCGCCGTGTACTATAATACAGCCCACGCGTAGACAGGTCGAGGAGGCGAAACCAAAAGCGCAAGCCGCGCATTACTACGATACCCACCGCCACCATGTCGAAAGATCAGAACAATCTCGCGCAGTTCAAATATGCGGCCATGTCAAACTTGGTCCTGCAGGCGGACAGACGGTTTACGTCGCGCCGACCGGACGAGCACACTGGCGACCCCGAATCGCTTGCAGGCCGTATCAACATCCGCGACATGGGCGCGCGCACTGCGCGTGATAGTGCAAATGCGCAGTCTAAGAAGCTCAAAGGACCTGGCGTTGAGCGAGGCAACCTTGGGGAGGGCGGCGACGTCCTAGAAAGAGAACAGCGCAAGAGGAAACGGGACGATGGGACAAGTGCCTTTGGAGCTATCGCTACCGCCGACTTGAACATCGAAGGCCTTACGTACAAGCCGCGAACACCCGCCACCCGTCAGACTTTTGAACTTATTACCACCATCGTGAGCAGAGCCCTCGGCGATGTCGACCCTGCGACTACGCGAAGTGCGGCCGACCAAGTCCTGGAATACCTTAAAGACGACAGCATGAAGGACTTCGACAAGAAGAAGGAAGTGGATGATCTTTTGGGTACTTCTATGGGCGCGAAGGAGTTCAACGAGCTTGTGAACTTGGGCAAGAAAATTACTGACTACGATGCCCAAGATGATGAGGAAGGAGGTGACGAGGAGATGGCAGACGGTGAAGGCGCAGAAACTGGCGATAACCAGGGCGTTGCTGTCGTGTTTGACGACGACGACGACGATGAAGACGGCCCCCAGACTTTCGAGGTACGGGATGCCGATAGTTCGGACGAAGAAGATGAAGCAGAGGCACCAATAGAACAAATCGGAGGCGATGATGCGAAAGCTGCAGGCTTTGCGGATACTGAAGAGACGATAATACAGGGTGACGCTGTCACTTCGGATCGCAAAAACGGCGCAGACCAGCTAATTCCTACACACGAGATCGACGCATACTGGTTACAACGGCAGATTGGACAGATTTACGAAGATGCGCATATACAACAAGAGAAGACGCAGGATGCGCTCAAGTTTCTTGCGGGAGCCTCGGAAGATGGTGAAGAGAAAGAGTTGCGTGAGATTGAGAACGACCTCATGGATCTCTTCGACTACGAACATCATGAGCTGGTTGCTAAACTGGTCCTCAACCGCGACAGGGTCGTTTGGGTCACCAGATGGCGACGCGCTGCGGAGGACAATGACGAGCGAACGGCTGTTGAGCGGGAAATGAAAGCTGCCGGCCAGCAACAAATCCTGCAAGAGCTGCGCGCGCGTGAAACCGGCATCAAGGCGGAGGACGCTGCTGCTGCTGGGACAGGAAAGATGAAGTTCAATCTTGAAAACATCAGCCTTCCCGAGGTTTCGAACGATGTGGAAATGGCTGACGCTAAACCGGAGGGCATTGTTGGCGGCCTACAACCATCGAGTCGACTTGTCAATCTGGAAAACATTGTGTTCGACCAGGGTAACCATCTCATGACGAACGCAAGCGTCAAACTGCCTCAAGGATCGACAAGACGTCAGTTCAAAGGGTATGAAGAGATTCATGTACCTGCGCCGAAAGCGAAGCGTGATCCCAATGAGCCACCACTGATGCCAACTTCTGAACTACCAGACTGGGCGCGCCCCGGTTTTGGTAGCTCAAAGTCGCTCAATCGCATCCAGACAAAGTGTTTCCCAGCCGCATTCAACGACGACGGCAACATGCTCATCTGTGCCCCCACTGGTTCCGGAAAGACCAACGTTGCCATGCTGACCATGTTGCGAGAGATTGGCAAGCACCGTAACCCTCAAACAGGCGAAATTGCCCTCGACGACTTCAAGATCATCTACATTGCTCCGCTTAAGGCTCTGGTTGCGGAACAGGTCGGTAACTTTGGCAAGCGTCTTGAGCCATATGGCATCAAGGTCTCTGAACTTACGGGTGACCGTCAACTTACCAAGCAGCAAATCGCGGAGACTCAGATCATTGTCACCACACCTGAAAAGTACGACGTCATTACTCGCAAGGCTACCGATACAAGCTACATAAACCTTGTCCGCCTCATCTGTATTGATGAAATCCATCTTCTCCACGACGATCGTGGTCCGGTCATTGAGAGCATTGTCAGCAGAACCCTTCGCCGTAGCGAGCAAACTGGCGACCACGTCCGCATCGTTGGTTTGAGTGCTACTCTTCCAAATTACCGCGATGTTGCAAGCTTCCTCCGTGTAGACCCCGACAAGGGACTGTTTCATTTTGACGGCACCTTCCGACCGTGTCCTCTGAAGCAGGAGTTTATTGGTGTCACAGACAAGAAGGCTATTAAGCAGCTGAAAACCATGAACGATGTCTGCTACACCAAAGTTTTGGAACAAGTTGGCGAGCACCGTAACCAGATGCTTATCTTTGTACACTCACGAAAAGAAACCGCAAAGACTGCCAAGTACATTCGCGACAAGGCTCTTGAAGAAGAGACCATTGGCAAAATCCTTCGGTCAGACGCTGCCAGTCGGGAAATTTTGAGGGAAGAGTCCGAGTCGATACAGAACCCCGATCTTAAGGATGTCATGCCTTACGGATTTGGCATTCACCACGCCGGTATGTCGCGAGCAGACCGTACCGCCGTCGAAGATCTCTTCGCCGATGGTTCAATCCAAGTGCTGGTGTGCACAGCAACCTTGGCTTGGGGTGTCAACTTGCCAGCACATACAGTCATCATCAAGGGAACCCAGATCTACTCTCCAGAGAAGGGTAGCTGGGTTGAACTCAGCCCACAAGATGTTCTGCAAATGCTCGGTCGTGCTGGTAGACCTCAATACGATACTTACGGAGAGGGTATCATCATTACCACCCAATCAGAAATCCAGTACTACCTGTCATTGCTCAATCAGCAGTTGCCTATCGAATCGCAGCTGATTAGCAAGCTCGCAGACAACCTCAACGCTGAGATTGTCTTAGGCAACGTCCGGAACAGAGACGAAGCTGTTGATTGGCTTGGTTATACATATCTCTTTGTCCGTATGCTTCGGTCGCCCGCCTTGTACCGGGTCGGTCCAGAGTACGAGAATGACACGGTTTTGGAGCAAAGACGTGTGGATCTTGTTCACGCAGCTGCGCATGTGCTTGAGAAGTGCAGTCTTATCAAGTACGACAGGAAAACCGGGGCTCTCAATCCTACCGAACTTGGAAGGATTGCCTCCCATTACTACATCACGCACAACTCCATGGCAACCTACAATATGCACGTCCAGCCTGGTATTAGCCCGATCGAGCTCTTCCGGATATTCGCACTTAGCGAGGAGTTCAAGTACATTCCTGTCCGTCAGGACGAAAAACTGGAGCTTGCAAAACTGCTTGGAAAGGTTCCCATTCCTGTCAAGGAGGGTGTTGAAGAAGCTCAGGCCAAGATCAATGTGCTTCTTCAAGCCTACATTTCTCGTCTCAAACTCGAGGGTCTTGCGCTCATGGCAGATTTGGTTTACGTTACACAGTCAGCTGGACGTATCCTTCGCGCTATTTTCGAGATTTGTCTCAAGAAGGGCTGGTCACAAGTTGCCAAGCTGGCTCTCGACATGTGCAAGATGGCAGAGAAGCGTATGTGGCCCACCATGACCCCGCTGCGACAGTTCCCTTCTTGCCCGAGGGATATTGTTCAGAAAGCAGAACGCATTGATGTCAGTTGGTCGAGCTACTTTGGCCTTGACCCGCCCAGTATGGGTGAGCTGCTTGGTATGCCCAAGGCAGGCAGACTTGTCTGCGGCCTAGTCGAAAAGTTTCCACGACTCCAGATCGAAGCAACTCCACGCCCGTTGACCAGATCTTTACTCCGCCTAGAGCTCACCATCCGGCCTGATTTCGTGTGGGACACGGAACTCCATGGAACTTCTGAAGCTTTCTGGATCCTGGTTGAGGACTGCGATGGCGAACAAATCTTGTTCCACGACACCTTCATTCTTCGCCGTGACTATGCCGATGGCGACGCCAATGAGCATCTGCTTGAGATCACAGTACCCATGGACGAGCCCATGCCACCCAACTATTTCGTCACAGTCCTCTCCGACCGATGGATGGCCTCTGAGACCAAGCTTGCTGTCTCTTTTCAAAAGCTTATCCTGCCAGCGAAATTCCCTGCTCACACGCCTGTCCTGGACCTTCAGCCATTGCCTGTCTCTGCACTGAAGAGAAAAGAATTCATGGGCTTGTATGAAAATATTGGGCGCTTCAACAAGGTCCAAACGCAGACATTCAATACGCTGTACACGACAGATGACAATGCGCTTATTGGCGCATCGGCAGGCATCGGAAAGACCATCTGTGCTGAATTTGCTATTCTGCGACACTGGGGCACTGGTAATGAGGGCCGCATAGTTTACCTAGCCCCATTCCAAGAGCTTGTCGACAACCAGTACAAGAACTGGAACGAGCGGTTGTCAAGTCTCTCTGGAGGCAAGGACATCGTCAAGCTTACTGGCGAGACTACAGCGGACCTGCGACTTCTCGAGAAGGGTGATCTCATTTTGGCAACACCTTCGCAATGGGACTCCCTCTCTCGCCAATGGCAGCGTCGGAAGAACGTCCAGTCAGTATCTCTGTTGATTGCAGACGAATTGCATATGCTCGGAGGATTGAACGGCCATGTGTACGAGATTGTTGTCTCGCGTATGCAAGCCATGGCGACTCAGCTCGAGTCGAAGCTGCGCATTGTTGGACTGAGTGTCTCTCTGTCAAACGCACGAGATATCGGTGAGTGGATAGGTGCCAACAAGCATACCATCTACAACTTCAGCCCTGCCATTCGGGCTGTACCACTTGAGCTCAAGATTCAATCATTCACAATTCCCCATTTCCCATCTCTCATGATGGCTATGGCCAGACCGACATATTCCGCCATCACGCAGATGTCACCCGATAAGCCAGCAATGGTCTTCGTTCCGAGTAGAAAACAGGCCCGCAGCTCTGCTGCTGACCTTTTCAACGCGTGCATTGCGGATGACGATGAAGACCGTTTCCTCAATGTTGAGCTTACCGAAATCCAACCTATCCTTGAGAAGATCAACGAGCAAGCGCTTGCTACTTCATTGTCACACGGTATTGGCTACTTCCACGAAGCTCTCAACTCCTTCGACAAGCGCGCCGTCCAGCACCTTTTCAAGGTTGGCGCCATCCAGGTCATGATTGTTTCGCGAGACTCTTGTTGGGAAATCGATAGCAGCGCCCATCTCGTTGTTGTCCAAGGCACCCAATTCTATGAGGGACGTGAACACCGATACGTTGACTATCCTATCAGCGATATTTTGCAGATGTTCGGCAAGGCTGGCAGGGTTGGACTGGATAAGTCAGCCAAGGGTGTGCTCATGTTGCCTGCGGTGAAGCGTGAATACTACAAGAAGTTCTTGAATGAGGCGCTGCCAATCGAGAGCTATCTGCACGACTATCTTCATGATGCCTTCGTCGCGGAGATTAGTTCAAAGACGATTGAGTCCACACAGGAAGCTGTTGACTGGTCGACATACACATACTTCTACCGTCGTCTGCTTGCCAATCCTAGCTACTACAACCTGCATGACACTTCTCACGAAGGACTCAGCGCGCATCTGTCCGACATGGTCGAGCAGACCCTGAAGGAGCTGACTGATGCCAACCTCATCGAACACGACGAAGACGAGGATGCCATCACGCCACTCAACCCATGCATGATTGCGGCATACTATAACATCTCCTTCATCACCATGCAGACCCTCATGATGTCGCTTAATGGTAGGACCAGCTTGAAGGGTGTGCTAGAGATCATCACTGCAGCCACCGAGTTCGAAGATATCCAGATCCGACGACATGAAAACCATATTCTCCAGCGCATCTACGATCGTGTACCGTTCAAGATGCAAGAGCCTAACTTTGAGACGCCTCATTTCAAGGCTTTTGTCCTTCTCCAGGCTCACTTCTCGCGCATGCAGCTACCCATTGATCTAGCAAAGGACCAAGAGACTGTCTTGCGAAAGGTTCTTACCATTCTCAGTGCCAGTGTCGACGTCCTCTCTTCAGAGGCTCATCTCAATGCCATGTCCGCCATGGAGCTTTCCCAGATGGTTGTTCAAGCAATGTGGCAGAAGGATTCTCCACTTAAGCAAATTCCTCACTTCGATACCGATACCATCAAGGTTGCTCAGAAATTTGGTATCAACGATGTCGATGACTTCATCAACGCCATGGACGAGGATGAAAACCCAGACTACAAGGAACTCATCTCGGCCCTCAATGTCGACCAACGCCAACTTGCTGACATTGCAAACTTCACAAACAACTTCTATCCCAACGTCGAACTGGAGCACGAGCTCGTTGATCCTGAGAATATCGCTTCCAACTCGCCCGCTCAACTCAAGGTGCGCGTTACTCGCAATCTTGAAGAGGATGAAGAGCCAAAGACCGAAGTGCATGCACCATTCTACCCTGCTGATAAGACGGAGAGCTGGTGGCTGGTTCTCGGGGACCAAAAGGATCGCACGCTACTTGCTATCAAGAAGGTGCCCATTCTCAGGAAGCTGGAGACAGTGCTGGAGTTCACGCTGGAGAAACCTGGCAGCCATGAATTGACGCTGTACTTGGTCAGCGATAGTTACTTAGGCGTTGATCAGGCGCCCACACTCCAGCTTGAGGCTGCAGAGGGTATGGAGGAGGATAGTGAGGAGGAAGATGAAGATGATGAGTAGGGGTGATGACTTGGTAGAAGTAGTTGGATACTGTTCCTATGGGCATCTCAAAAATGCCTTAATTATTTGTGGCTTTTAGTAGCAAACAAAATCGGGCTGGCGTGATCCAGGCGTTTGGAACATTGAATTGTGTGTATAGTAATCGATGTGCGTGTTTATTTTCATCCAAACTGAACTGTGGCAAGTGATAAGTTTGGTGTCGGCTCCGATCTCTTACCTTACGTGGAGTATTGCATCCATACATAGATCTAACTGATGCCGTTGCAAGCAAATTTCCCGGCTTCATAGTCCTAAAGAAAAACCTATTGGGCATGCGAAATTGCATAATGTGACAAATACACAGGATAAATTCGGGTTCAGTTTCCACATTCTATGCCCAGTGTTATTCTGCGGAGATAGATTCCGAATACTAGAATACTAGATTAAAACGCCCACCATGTTAGAGCAACAAGCTTCGGGACCTCTTCGTCCGAAGTCAAGATGAAATCGGACCGACTTGTGAAGGCATTGTTCGCGTGGGACACAGGACGATCAGAAAGTGTAAGGCTCTCTCACAACACGCTTATTCAATCACTGGTTGGTGACTAGTGTGAGATGCTAAAGCATCAACCTCATCATGTGCTTAGGATGGAAGATTCTTTTTTGTATGCTGCCAAGCGAATTCGCAACTGAATAGAAACGAAAAAAGGAGATGCATGGGCTAATGCGGAATCCCGCATCTAGGTAAACCCTCGTCTCAGAAGTGATTGAGTAGATTGGTACAATCTGGCACTACAAGTTACAACGTTTTGAATAGCTCCAGAACACGCTGACCTTCCAATCCCAGCTTAGCTGGGCTTCTAGGGTCAGGCAAAGTACTCAACATGTTTACTCTTCGTTATTGATGCTTCAGTATGGTTTTTTGTATGCGCTGCAACGAACATTAATGTAATAACTTCACCTCGGTAGGCTTCCTTTGTATGGACTACACAATCTGATACATCCATCCCCCGGAGGTCGGTACCCCGCTCGCCTTGCATGAATTCCCCGGTGTCTCAGCATCCACTTTACCCTAGAGGTAAGCTAGTGCAGGGTCTACAAACCGCCTTTACCAATGTAGTACTAAGGTGGACATGGACTGGCATTGCCGGAAGGAATTCCAATCAATATCTTGAATCTGATGGTGGCCTAAAAGCGTGTTACTTCTTCTGTAAAATTTTTGTTAGAGCGAGTTGATTTTGCTATCTTGAGGACTTCCAGAAAGAAACTTCGTTTTGAGTATTTCCAACATGGCAGCCTCAATTGACGCGACTGCATCGGTGGGCGATGCACCCACCCAGCCATCTCGAGGTGAGCGATGCAGCACGGCCTTGCAAGACGTGTTGGGCACCAACACTACAATCTGCTTACAATGAACAGTCTGGACAACGCTTTTGACAAACACGGCCTATCTGTCAGGTCTTCTAACCCTTGACTACTCACTGAAGCGCTCCAAATCTCGCTACCCACTGATCGTGTTGTACACGGACGAGCTACCAGCTGAAGCACATCAAGCACTCGACCGCCGGGGCATACGCAAGCGGCACGTTCCCTACTTGCTACCCACGGCTGCAAACGATTACAGCAATGACCCGCGATTTTACGACTGTTGGACCAAGATGGTTCCTTTCGGGCTCACGGAGTTTGAGCGCATCGTTCAGGTTGACAGTGACATGCTCGTCATGCGCAACATGGATGAGCTAATGGACATTGAACTCGATCCACCTGAACTCGAGGGCAGAGGCAATAGAGTCTTTGCTGCGTCGCATGCATGTGTATGCAATCCATTGAAGAAGCCGCACTATCCCCGTGACTGGTAGGTCTACATGTTCCATATATGCGCCCACCATTCGTCATGTATAACTCGTCACTGCAAAAGTTCAAGTTACTAAAGAAGTGACAGGGTTCCCGAGAACTGTGCTTTCACACACCAACACAACTCGCCGGATGAAGCGCAAAAGACAGGAGCTCCCTGCACCACTGGACTTCAGTATATGAACGGTGGCCTTCAAGTCGTCAATCCTAGCAAGGCAGTATACGATCTTATTTTGACTACCTTGGATCAACCTCAAACGGCAGACTACGCTTTTGCAGACCAGTCGCTGCTGTCTGACCTCTTCCGCGGCCGGTGGGTTGGACTGCCGTATGTCTACAATGCGCTCAAGACGCTGCGTTGGAAAAGCGTTCACGACTGTATTTGGAGGGATGAGGAAGTTAAAAATGTGCATTATATTCTGGCGCCTAAGCCCTGGAATACAAAGGAGGTACATAATGACTCGGATCGCGTTACACATGGATGGTTTTGGGATATGAACGAGGCGAGGACCAAGGAGGAGAAGGAGGCGGGTATTGAGGATGGATATTAAGTGCGGGGTGTGTGCGAGGCATGAGAGAGAGAGGAGGTTTCTGCGTTGCTTGGCCGAATTATTTAGTTTCACTTATACACAGCAATGATGAAATAGAGAGTATTGAAGTGCTGGAAAAGCTTTTGCAATTCAAGGCTGGTTGAGGCATGAAACTCTCAAACAGCCGTGAAGACAGGTTATGAACGATTACAGAGATGAAGGATGATGCAGCTGGCGTAATGGTAGATTGTCTCATGATGGATAGTGTAATTAACGAAAACAAGACTCGGATGCTTTCCAGACGTGTAATTTCGAATACAAATGTTGCTACTCAGCGAATATTTAAACTTGGTTTCTGAGTGTTGTGGACAAGAATGAGCTGGTCATGAAGCTTTTCAATCACGAGTGAGGGTTTATACAGCCCAGAGATGGCATTAGCCATTATTGTTTAACATCTAGAGCCTTGGGGAACCGCTACTTGACACACGAGCAGTCTGGACAAGTCCAAGCACACAATATCTAGCAGGCATTCGGGAACCTGACAGTCAAGATAAAGACCTGGGGAACAGAATAGCTGGACTGAATATTGTTACGTTAAGAAAAAACATAACGATCACTGGGTTGTGGGCTGTGCCGACCGGTGATGCTGCAGAGGAGCAAAAAAGAAATCAACGAATAACTCGTTGGTCCACTTGATTTGGACGGATGGATGATCGAAATCCAGACCTCCCGCATTTTGACACAATGCAAAGCGGGCGCTCTACCACTGAGCTATACGCCCGATGATGGATCTTACGTAAGATGGAATGAAAGAAAATTTGATCGTATATATTAGAAAGAAATGTGCGAGAGATTGAAAGAAGCAGTGCGTTGCACACTGTTCTCGATCCACAATGTGTGGCACTGTGGGTCTGTAGTCGCTTTCCACCCCTCGCAAGCGTGACGTGGGCTGCCAGTTTCACAGCCACACCCTTAGCGCACCTCGGACGAACCACGTCGTCAGCTTCCCCGAACCCCCGTCGCGCCCTGTATCAGCAAACGACACATCTTCACAATCTCTACGACGACAGCGAACGTTGGCAATAACCTTGGACCGTTTCGCAGTCTAGAGCGCAACCCGAATCCACGAAACGACGACTGCGCGTCGGTTGATACATTACGGCATCGCGCATCCGGAAGCTGTTGGGAATTGGCAAACAAATAGAACTGCATTTGCAGCAACCGCCACCATGGGGTCATTAGGCACATACTTCCTTGACTTTGTCTATTCGTTTACGAACTGCATGGTGTGCTTTCCAAGTTCGCCGCAACTCAAAGTCAATAACCGAAGCTTCAAGATACTGCGCTTGTTGGGCGAGGTGAGCTCACTCGGCGTGGAGATGAACATGTGGTCAATTCTCTAATGCCAACATAGGGTGGTTTCTCATATGTGTACCTTGTGCAGGACAATTCAAATCAGCAGCTGCTTGCGCTCAAGAAGATACGATGTCCATTTGGCCAAGAAAGCGTGAGCCTCGCGCTGAAAGAGGTCGAGGCATACTCACTCTTCGCGCCACATCCGAACATCATTCATTCGATCGACTACTCGGTTGAGACGGACAAGTCGGATCCATCTGCGAAGACTGTGTACATCCTCCTGCCATACTATCGCCGCGGCAACCTACAAGATATGATCAATGCGAATCTGGTCAACCATACCAAGTTCCCCGAGCGGAGACTGATGGTTCTGTTCTTGGGTGTGTGCAAAGCACTCAAAGCGATGCATCAATATAAAGTCAAGGGGGGCCCCGGCGGTGGAGCAAGTGCAGCCAAAGCGAAGAAGGTTCGGAGAGAAGCTAAGAGGGCAGACGCAGAAGCCGCGGAGAGTATGGAGATGCGCCCAAGCCGGCGGAATCGTGACGAGGAAGATGACGATGACCAAGAGGCTGAAGGACTGCTCGAGGAGTCGGAGGTCACAGCGGCGCATGATGGCATTGCGCCTGGCGGAGAGAGGGCATACGCGCATAGGGACATCAAGCCAGGTATGTGTTCCCATACCATAGCCAGTTGGTTTGCAAAGACTAACACAAATATAGGAAACATCATGATAGACGATGATGGCAAAACACCAATCCTGATGGACCTTGGCTCTCTCGCACCCTCACCAACACCCATCACATCACGCTCTATGGCTCTCCAAGTCCAAGACACTGCGGCCGAACACTCGACAATGCCTTACCGGGCTCCCGAGCTGTTTGATGTCAAGACTGGATCTGTCATTGATACCAAGGTTGACATATGGTCACTGGGGTGCACATTGTACGCGTGTCTTGTAGGCAAGAGTCCTTTTGAAGCACGGTCCGACGAGACGGGTGGCAGTCTAAGCATCTGCGTGTTGGGTGGAGACTGGAGGTTTCCCGATGAAGGCACACAAAGGGGCAAGCAAAAGGCCAGTCCCGAAGATGCCATTTCTGACGGGGTGAAGGAGGTGGTGAGGAAATGCTTGAAGCTGGAACCAAGCGAGCGGCCAGATGTTGATGAGCTGATTGCTATTGTGGAAGGAGTGCTACGTGATCTACCCGAGGATGGCTCCGAGGACTAGATGGAGCAAGCTTGGACTGGCGCGGGGAAGATGCCACTGTGACAAGCACGTTTCTTTTCTATCCGGTCTTTGTATGTGTGTGTGTGTGTGTGTGTGTGTGTGCTTGTGTGAGTGTGCAGAGAAAATAGTCACGCATATTTCCTTGCTGACGGACACGTCCACGTACCAAAATATACCCTGTTCGATGTTTGCTTGATTGGGCAATGTGTAGCGACTATGATGAATTGAGAAAAGACCTTGTTGCCGACAAGGAGCATCCTGTTTTGCAGCATATATAGCGTGCCCAATGAAGAGACATCGCGAGCGTCCTTGGATGGTGTTGTGCCCCTAAATGAAAAAGCACTGGCGGGGAAAAGGAACATCAGTGCTCAGGCGCCCGAGATTGAACGGCACCTCACGAGCGATCTGAAACACGCCGTTGGTGGGCACTCCGGACAGGCAAACGTAAGCAGCTGGCGATTGTGTCCCATGTCGAGCCGAAGACGTCGAGGCGGCGCGCGACGAGAGGGATGGCGAGATGGATCGAGGGCAGCGCGTGTGGGTACGCAGAAGAAATATAGTTTGTGACAGGAGGGCTAGTTCTGCACGACACCGTTGTCCACGTGCATCTCCGCAGTCCGGCTCCGTTGGGGTGGCTTGGGCGGTGGTGGCAGTTGATGGAGGTGGGGCGAGTCTGCAACGGCGGGAGAGCCCTGCAGCAACAACAGACGTGAGATGAGATGCTGGGGGCCATTGCGGGCCGGACGGTCCTGGTCTTTGTGCTTTCCCCTTTCACCCTCGCCATGCCTACTTAGTCGCCCGCCCTCCCGTCCTTTGCTTGTTTACACATACACAAACATACACAAACATTCATCTCCCCTCGACGCCCCCGCTTGATTACGCCACTGCGCGACCACCCACCATCCATATAATAACATACACATACATACACACACACCACAAATTACCAAAACACCTCCCTCTGATCCCGGCGTCATGACGCTTCGCGACACGTACGCCAGATTTCTGGCAGCGCCTTCGACAGGCGCCCTTGCCGACAATGCCTCGCTCCACTACATCACCACTACCACCACCATCCAAGATGCCGCCGCCATCATCAAGCACCTGTCGGTTCAGGAGAAGCTGCTCAAAAAGACCAAGCAGAACATCCTCGACACCATCGAGGGCGCCCATGCCTTAAGTGTCGATGTCGAGACAACCATTGAGTTTGTCAATGGCGGCGGCGCATATCTGCCCGGCTTGGACGACAACTTCGTCTCAGACCAGACTGTGACATTCCCCATGGTACGTACGGATTGGCCTTTACACGCGCCTGCGACGCACGTCGCTGACTCTGACACCAACAGGTCCACATGGTTCACTTTGACCACTCCGGCAAGATCACTCAGATCCGTCAGTATTGGGACCAGGGCTCGCTCCTCAAACAGGTCGACGTCATTGGCGCCCGGTCACGCAACTGGCCTATTCGCGACGGTAGCGAACAGCTCCGCTTGATATCTGCCAATGCTGCTGCTTCTGTCCCCCAATCTGCCGCTTCGTCGCGCCCCACAACCGCTACGTCCCGGGGCGCGGATGAAGTCTCCATCTCTTCGCGTTCGCGACGGTCAACAAACAACGCCATGAATGATCCCCACGCCTCGCTGTCGCTGTTTGCCCCGCGCCAGACAGACGAAGAACCAGCCTACGCAGCTCAGCCCATAGCACCTCGCGTACAATCTGCCAAACCTCCACCGCGCGAATACACCGAGCTGTTTGCTGCCGCCAACGAGGGTTCACCAACCCCGCAAGAGAAGATCCCAGTCAAAGCAGGCGCGGGCAAGAATTACAGGCCCAATCGCTTGTTTGAAGAGGATGAAGGAGAACAAGAGGCAAGCAGGCGTGTGCCCACGAGCGTCAAGACAAACTCAAAGAAGTACGACCACTTCCAATTCGGTGACGGCGAGGAGACACCAAAGGCTCCAGAAGCTCTGAGACCTACGAGGCAGGGTCGCAGCAAGCATTGGGACTTTGACGACTTTGCTACTCCTGACAAGCCCAAGTCCAAGCCCAACCCCCAGGCTGTCCGACACTTTGGATGGAGCGATGATGAGGTTAGTTTCTTCTTTTTTTTTACCTGTTAGGAATAGAGGCTGCATCTGCATGTTTGCTTGCTGCTCGAGAAACGATGCGCTAACACAACTTCACTATAGGACGAAGGTTCACCTGTCCGTCGCCCGATAGTCCACAAGGCTCGCCCTGATGCCGATCCACACTTTGAATTTAATGACGACGGCACTCCCGATGCCCAGCGTACGATTCCTGTCAAAGGTGGACGGGGAAACAAGGGCCAAGGTCTCTACGAGGATCATGTCACCAACACGACTGATGATGCCAAGGATGGGGCAGTCAAGGGAGACGCCAAGGGAGCACTAAATGATGTCACGACAGTTATCAGTAACAAGAACCGCGACAAGGACTTTGGCTCGCAGTGGGAAATGACGGACAACAGCCCTGGCGTGGGCAAGAATGCTGCCGCACAGTCGAAGCAGACGGTTCGCAGCTCAATGAAGACACACTGGGGCACGCATGCTGATTCGCCTGACCAGCGCGGAATCAACATTGCAGGCAACGGCATGGGTGGTCGCAAGGGCACCGAGGCAGCGTGGTCACTATTCGAAGAGAGTCCAGTCAAGAAGGAAAACACGACTCGAGCCGCGGGCATCAAGACGGAAGGCGATGGCATGGGCGGACGGAAGACGGCTGATAAGTCTTTCTGGGACTTTTAAGACATGCACTTGCTCTCTCGTTTCTGCATCGTCGACGATGACTTTTTCTTCTTCCTTGCTGACAAGGGACCATCACCCAACTGTCTGATTGATTTCCTGGCTTTCAAACTTGATACCTCATCTTCTTTTCTTGTTTTGTTTCGGCTTTCTTATCTCGATGGGAGTGAGTCAGGCTACCCACATATATGACTTTTGTTAATAGCAGATGCCTCTCCCTCCTTCCCTTTTTAACGATCTGCATGCGGTCTTGGTACGTGGGGCGTAACACGAGAGATTGGGTGACCATTTGGCATGTACACAAGTCTTTCTTCTTCTACTTGTTCTTTCCGGGTTCTTTATTTCTGTACCTCGAAAGCAAGTCTGGGCTTGTTTTTTTTTCTTGGTACATCCACTGTATGGTTTTGGTTGGGGAACTTGTGTGTGAGTGGTATGGCACGGCACCCGTCGTGTGTGTGTGTGTGTGTGTGTGTGGCTCAAAGCTGGGGCCCGGAAAAAAGGGCATGCATAAAAGAGTTCACTACGTCTCGGATGTGTGCTTTGAAGAATGATGTTGACAGTCCTCAATCTTGTTCTTGTTCATCATCCTTTGTGAGGAAAGGAGGGGGAGGGGGTTTCTCTCTCTTTTCTTGGTAACGATGTAGTTTGTTTATTGTAGATGGTAATACCTCGAATTATCAACTCTCAGACTCAGTAACGGTATCTCTAGTAAAAACAACCTCAAGCTCATCTCCTACCCTCCCATTATCTATATCACCATCCCACGGCACAAATGTGACGGCAGCACGGAGCCCCATGCGCCTCCCCAGCTTGTTCTGCTGCTCCAGTGGTATCCTAGCCCGCATACCCTCCCACACTGCACGAAACGCCTCGCCTTGGCCCTCGCGCTCAAACTCCTGTCCGTCTTCTGGATTGTCGAACCAGACGCCGGCATCCACCATGCGGCGCAAGTCATCTGTTGGTTCCATGGACGCCCAAATATCCATTGGCGCATATCGGACCCGCACTTGGTCGAGGGGCGTGGCGTCAGGGGTGCCAGAGACGAGTGGCGAAATGAGCATGAGTAAGGCGTGGATACAAACTTGGATCCAGTAGCGAATTTTAACAGGGAGGGCGTAACCTGGGCGCGACATGTTGCGGTGGTGGTACGACTCGCGCGAGATGAAGGCGAGGGGGAGGCTGATAGTGCTCAGGTTGAAGGTGGGCGAAGCGAGATATGTGAAGAGAGGTGTGACTTCGAGAGAGACGAGCAGATTGAGTTTGGTGGCAATATCTGCGGCTGAAGCCTCGTGGACCGGATCCTGACTTGGGTCGGTAAATGGGTAGTGCGTTGCGAAGCCAAAAGGGTCATTTGCGTCATTGGACGCCTGCTGCTGCGACAAGGCAGCAGGTTGACGGAACGAAGGGTACAGAGGCATATTTGGGGGATCGTACAGATTGTCGTCGTAATGCTGGCCTTCATGGTCGTATTCGTCGTAATGTCCGTTGTAGTATGCGCCGCGGATGTAGTCGACGTCGACTTCGACATGGTCGTACTCCCAGTACTCATCGCTTCTACCCTCGTCTCGCTCGGGTGGGTAGTTACGCAGATTAGGCAGTGTTTCCCAGTCTAGCTGGATCTTCTTCAGCCACTTGAGCCATTGTCGGCCAGGACCATTTGGTTCTTCAATCTTTTGGAAAAATGTCTTGAGTACAAAAGGGCCACAGCTGAGATGGACGGTATGGCGCTTGAAGAGAATCTCGAGCGCCTCACGGGCGACTTGGCGGTTGAGAAGAAAGTAGTCATGGCGGGTTACAAGGAGGATGGCAGCGGCACTGGGCTGAAAGTATTTTAGATTGCGCCGCTCAATGGGCCGCTGGCATCGGGGGTTCTGAGCGGCAAAAGTATAGTCGTATATCTATTACCTTGTTAGCCGTAAGGCTCTCTCTCTATGGGTGGGCGCATGCATGGATGATGCAGTAGAGGCGCTCCTACTTGGTCTCTTAGTTCTCGAGGCAGCCTGAGAAAGGGAAAGATGGCTTGCTGTGGCAAAGCATCCTCGCCCTCGTGGTTTACTGCGTCCATTGTTCGTGTCTGCAGCACCAAGACCTTGCCCCGCAAGGCAGCAGGTGGATGAGGCTCACAGACCCAGGTTCCCCGCCACTGGCGATCATCACGTGACGGCTGTTTTTTTTTTTCTTCAGATGCCGCTATCCCCCTGTCGTGCGGCAGCATGGCGGTGCAAGCGCCTGACACAGACCTTGGAAGAACGGGCCGACTTGTGCCTGTAATGACTTTCATGCGCGTAGCGTCCCGTATACTCGGGTCGCTAGCTAGTCGCGTCAGTGGAGACGCTCGCGCTTGGCAAAGCCGTGGAGGCCGAGGATTGCTGTAGTACTAGATGGGTGAGGCAATGGCCTCCGACAAGGTTTCTTGACGCTCCGGGGCTACGAGACAGGCCTCTTCTCAAGGCGTCCAACAACAATCGGGAACTAGGAGGGCGATGGATATGGGGGATGAGAGCTGTCGCTTGGGCACATGAAGGTCAGGACCTGGTCCGGGTCGCACACTTTGAATCTGGGTGGGTAGAGGGAAACCAACCAGCGATGCAGGGCAGATATATTGCCTAATTCAGGTACCGTCTATGCAGTCACGTTGTCGTCTACGTGGGCTCTGGGCCGTGCGGATTTCATCACCAACAAGCATGCAGAGACGGGTCGGCAGTCATCTCGTTTCGAAAGTTGTGGATGGTTAGCGCCGAGCTGACTTGGACGGCACCAGGCCCAATTGCGCCAAACTGGCAAACTTGATTGAGAGTGTGGAAGTAAAACGGCAATACAAAGCCCTTTAATTAATCAAGTGCGGAGGTGATACGGGAGGGAGGATGAGTGGTGTTCCTTGTCAAGCGACGGGCCAGTGTGTGCAATGACGGGCTTGGACTGGTCTTGCATGTGTGCTACTGGCAGCGCCCCAACAGTTCCACCTATGAGCGGATAGCAGCCGCTGGCAGGCTGATGGGTTGGTGCACGACATGCGTCCTCGATGGCCATCTGTTGTGCGAAGCTGGCGCCTGGAGATCACGTCTATTAGAGCGCTATCGTGCCAAAGGCGACGTTGGACCGCAAGAAAAAGCAAAGGATTACTTGGATGGGAGGGGTCCTGCCGTGGCGTGCATGTGATGGTCGGAACTTTGACTGCTGTACGTCCCTGGACCGGCCATGGCTTGCAAGGTGCAGGGGGGGAAAGCTCTACTGGTCTAGCCTACTTTTTTCTCTCTCTTTCATGTCGACATGCTGCATACTAGATACGTGTGTGGCCCTGCATGTGCAACGGCGTTTTGTGTGCACGTGTGTAAGAGATGCAACGTATGTTTCTTTGAGAAGCCAAAGTAGTGACGCAACGTTGGTAACCTGGAAAGATTGCAAAGCTGGATGCCAAGGGCAGAAGCTGGAGATCAGCGTATGATGATGATGACGACGATGATGTGATGACCAGGGCCGGGGTACTTTGTCTGACGACTTGATTCTAGATTTGCATACCAGACAGGATTGTGTAGTGTGGATGGTCAAGCAGTGGACAAGATATGAACTGACACCTGGCACAAGGCCGTTGTATGCATGGACCCGGTTGCCGGGTGTGGGCGAGGTAGCACTGTGGATTCGAGTCGAGTCGAGTGTATTGCAGTGCGAGGAGCGAGGCAAAGCAGACATGCAAGCGTGGTGTCCTAGGTAGGTAGAGGGCCCAGTTCGGGTTGGACCGAAAAGAGGGACTGGGACGCAGGTGCAGAAGGGCAGAGTGAGAGATGACGCAGGCGGCAGGCAGGTCGGGGCGCTCGGGGCACTAGTAGTGGTGAGAAGGTGGGAGCGGGTTTAGCATTTTGGGCGTGCAACCTAATCATGACACTGATGTTCAGTCGCTGTCCCTGGCGATCGTCCGAGGCAGGGATTTGTGAGAACCTTCCGAGTTGAGCAAGGCAGCGGTCTCAACGTCTGGCTGGACTTTGTGGGCTTGGAGAGGGAGTGGATTCACGGTACCAGTACCAAGCCAGCCATGCGAGGATAAACGTCGGACCGGTAGCGAATGGGAGCAATAAGACCGGCATGCGGTGGCATGACTATTTGTTTGGCTTACGCATGCAACGGCGAGCTTACACGGGGTCCCGGGAGAGAGAGTGTTTATGTGTATGGATGTACATAGGTATGGATGGATGGATGGATGGATGGATGGATGTAGATGGATTGGTAGGTAGATGGGCGTGCAGCCAGGAGGGGATGGCGTCGAGGCGAGTGGTAGACAGGAGCACAACGGCGACGAGGGTGGATCTGCGTACTAAGCCAGATACGAGGGCGCCGCGGCCACAGGAGGGACGCGGCGACGGGAGTGAATGGGAAGGGTGTGCATGTGGGCGCGTGGATCGGGGAATGAGGAACGTGGAGTCGAGGCGAGGGGGACCGACTTGGGATGGCGCGGCATGGCGGCGAGGGAAGGAGCGAGGCGGCGAGGCGGCGAGGCGGCGAGGCGGCGAGGCGGCGAAGGAAGGCAGGAGCCACGTCTTGTTTGCACACATGGTGGACACAGGCAGCGCCAAAAGGGCAGGCGCAAACGGGCTAGCGTGGCGGCAGGCCATTTCCGCTGTCGCAGCATTTGCTTGGGTCCGGCGCAGTCGCCGGTTGGGTGGCAGAAGGCAGGGCCTCGTGGCAGCAGCAGGCCAAGCTTGTCAACGACAAGCCGTCCTGGTACATACATACGAGTACATGGAGTACAAGGTCCTGCCATGTCCGTCTGCCGTGCCTGCCGTACTATGTACGTACGCAGAGTAGTAGATACATGTATACATGTATCTATCTATGTACACGGACTGCATATCCTCATTGCTTTGCCACGCCCATGCCACGTGTGTGTGTGCTATAGTACGTATAGTCTCCCACCCCCCCGCCGCCGAGGCATCCGCGCGGCGACGGGCTGGAGCAGCGTTTGTAGCGTGGGCACCAGTTCGCGCGCTGGGCCAGGGTGAGAGCGCAGCTAGCCGCCGCTAGACCGGCTGCTGAGATACACGAGGCCTCGATTGAACGATTTCCCACGTGTGCCTCTCTTGTCTACTCCGCGCTAGCATATCCATTAATTGGCTGTGCCCTGGCTCGGTCCTCCACTCCACCATCCACCATCCACCATCCGCCATCCACCTCCCGCTCCCAACCAGGCCTCGCCCGTGCCTTGGCCCTTGTGCTCTTCTGCTCTGCCCTCGACCTTCGACCCTCTCCTCCAACCTTGCCTCGACCCTCTCACATACTTTGCTGCCCTGCCCACCCCTCCGCCCGCTGCTCGCTGCCCGCTGCTTTGTTGTGCTGCCCGCTCCTCTCTTCCCATCCAACCCCCCCTTCCCTCCTCTGCCAGCACTGGCACCCGCCACTCTATCCAAGACCACAAACTCTTTTTCGACGACGACGACTCCGGCTCCTCCTCCAACGACACCTACTTTGACGACTCCTCTCCTCGCCGCTGCCACGGCCTCTTTGGCTTTTCTGCCACCTTCTTTTCCTTGCCTCTAGCCGTCTCTCGCAGAATGCACTAAGGACCTGGTCATCTGTCCCAGTGTGTTCAACGCCCGCCACTTACACAGTCGCCTGCTAGTCGCCTCTGGCTTTCTTTTCTCCCTCGCCTCGTCTCGCTTCGCCTCTCCTAGTCTGGTAGTAGGAGGCCTTCAAACCTCGTCGTGTGTACGACGCCCAGCTGCATTTCACCCCCAACAACAACAAGACGCTTGCTAACATTTTGCTTAGTTGGCCTGCTTCTGGGCTCCACTAGCCCCCAAGCAACAACACCTTTTTCTTTTCTTTTTTTGCCTGGCTCCGGCTGGTTGCACCCCAGAGCCATCGTACTCTTGCAACATCCCTCCATTGGGACCCTGTGGGACCAATTGGGCCTACCCACAAGCCCTCCCCAAAAGCTCTCGTGGCAGCATTGCACCACACCCGCCTTCGTCCACCACGCACGCAATTCCCGCTGCTCTGTCCTCGTGCTCCCGCTGCACACAGGCCACGCAATTCCCGCTTCGTACTCGGCTGCCCTCTCGCGGGTGCTGCCTTGTCTAGTCGCATCGTGTCTGCTGGCTGACTTGGTCAGAGCCTTGGCGTCGATTGCTCTTGCCCCACTTGATTGCTGCCCTGCCATTCTCCCGTTGGACGAGGCGCGAAGCACCATCCCCTGCGTCCCTTGACCATCCCATCCCTTCCACCCCGCCTCGCGCGCGCTGACATCGTCGGTCCACGCTCTTACCATTTTGTCGATCCTTGGGACGCCCCTCGCCCTCATCATTACCTCGAGACCCGCCTTCTTGACCGCGGCTCCGGCCCTGTCCCATTACCATTTTGCCTCTTCTTCTCTTGTCCGCCTCCTTATTGGCTCTGTCCACCTCGTCACCATTCGACCCTGTCAACCACTTTCCCTTCACCACGCCAGTTCGTTAACGCAAAGGCCACCTTCCGCACGACTATTAAATCGCCTGCTCGTGAGCAAAGCCCCTTGCCATGGATCCAGCAACGCAACCGCGAGCGCAGCATGGCAATGGTGTGCCGCATGGCAAACTGCCCCAAGGACAGCAATCACTGCCACCTCTGTCGTCCCTCACAAACGGTCTGTCTGCCGCCGACCAAGCTGCCGCCCAGCCCAAGCAACAGTTGGACAACCGAGACGTTCGTGACTCGGGCAACTGGTCTATTGCTCCAAGCAAGCGCAAGTCTCTCCCCCCTCCCCCTCCAACCACTGCTTGTCATATACACGTTAGTTTTTCTTGTACTAACATACAAACCCCAGATTCGTCAACCGTCTCTCAACACATGGGACTACAGGTCCAAACTCTGCTCAACCCATCCGAAGACTCACCCTCACGTGCCTCTATCCCCGAGACTCCGTCCTCAGCCAGGTATCCTTCAGGCTTCTCCCAGTCTTCCCAGGTATGTTACTGCCAACATTTTTTTTCTGGTAGTAATTGACTGACTCACTCATCTGACAAGACGATGCAGCCAAATGCCTTGCCGTCTCTAAACCAGGGTTTTGACAACAGGTTGAGCGTCGATGCTAGCTCCCATCTCGAATCCCGGCGCAGTAGTGTTGACAGCCGGGTCAACGTCGGCATGGGCACTCTTAGCCTCCATCCTCAATCTCCCTACGAGAGCCAGAATGCCTCCCGCGTCTCGCTCGTCTCGAACCTTCAGCAGCAAAGGGGCATTGCCAACCCCGAATCGCGTCCTAATGGCACTTCTCCCCTATCACCTAATCGTAATGGCCCGCCTCCACGACGCGCTCCCGTCATTAACCCAAACCCAAAGAGTGTATCTGGTGCCCCCAACCCCACTGCATCGGCACCGACCAAGGGATATGCTTGGGCTTTTCCCGCTGATGATTTCGAGACCGAGGACCACATGGCATCCAGTAGCGGTGAGTCTAGCATTGATCGCTCAAATATGCCTTCGCGTCAGAACAGTATTGCCACGTCCATCAATAGTAGTATCTATACTACTGATTCAAGATTGCCTCAAGGACAACAACGGCTAGATGATGGCATGCAACCCAGTCTGTCTCACATTGCAATGCTGACTGTTCCAGACATTCCAAGTACCCATCATCACTCGATGCAACACCGCAGCGTCACCAACCTCCAAGGCGCCGACCCAGCCAACGCCTTGACGCCTGGCAGCGGAAGTTACAGTCGGACCCCCGAGCTGCGTGTCAGTCACAAGATGGCCGAGAGGAAGCGAAGGAGTGAGATGAAGTCTCTATTCGAAGATCTCAACAACATCTTGCCCAACTCACCCGGTAGCAAGTCCAGCAAGTGGGAGATTCTCACCAAAGGTAACATTTCCGCCACTCTTTCTTTTCGTAATGTTTTTTTTACTAATAAATGACCAGCCATTGAGCATATCAAACTCCTCAGCCGCGCACACCAGAATTGCCGCGATGAGATTGGTCGCTTGCGACGGGCCCAGGAAGAGAACGAGCTTATGCGTTCGGAATTGACTGCCACTTGGAATGCCCTCCGTCGTCTTGACCCCAACAACGCCCACGTCTACGGAAGCATGACTGGTCATCTTGCCCAAGGCCATTCTACAACGCCCAGTTCTGGCACCAACATGCTTCCACCCTTACAGCAGCAACAGCAAGGCCAA
Organism: Curvularia verruculosa; assembly: GCA_036172615.1. NCBI lineage: Eukaryota > Fungi > Ascomycota > Dothideomycetes > Pleosporales > Pleosporaceae > Curvularia > Curvularia verruculosa. The sequence goes on along the minus strand of JAWDHC010000045.1, from coordinate 26,172 downwards.
CCCCAGCCCCACCCCCAGTCTCCATGGGTCCCATCACACACGAATGCCATGCAGGGCGTCGAATTTGGTGGCATGCGACCCTATGAACACTCACACCGCTAAAGTCACCCCTTTTTCTCTTTTCCTCTTGTCGGGACGACTAAGTGTTTCAGCTCGTTAGCCTGTCCCCAGGCCCCCGTCACAGGAAATCTCTTGGAGTGACCAGCATTTGTGCAGACATTTTTGAGACAGCACCGGTTCCAAGCATGCCACACATGCAGGGCGCTCATTTGTTTGTTTATCTTGTCCGTTCATCTTGGTTGCTCGTTCTCTTTTTTTTCAAGCAAGCAACTTGAAGCGGGCCTACTTTTCATTTATTACACCACCTCAAGTACACGACTTGGCCATTTATTGGCTTATCGGCAACCTCTGAGCAGGGTGTTAATTTCTATTTTGCCCAACGTGCTTGACGACTCTTCTCTTTCTGCATGAACAATTATCATGGCATGGCCTTTGTGGCATTTTCTTGCTCCTTTGCAAAGCGCTTTTACTCCTACATGGACCTAAAGCGTGGCTTTGCAGAAGGACATCCTTAATTGACGGACTGGACAGCGTTGATGGCCACCTTTCATTCATGGTGGTCTTAAAAGAAAAAGTCTAGAGAACTCAAAACGGCATGCGATGGCTCTGTACTACTAGTCTATTCAAAGGGAACGATGGATGCTCTCTGCATGTACCTGAACCTGAATGACTAGGCCATTCCCCTTTGACGACCAGGTTCTCTTGCAATTCTTTCTCCCCCATTCTCTGTGTACTATATTTTCTTTCCTTATGTTTTTCAATCGACATTGAGCGAACGGAACCTGGTCTTTTTTTCCTCCAATGAGAGCATACGGAGAGAGAACAAAAAAGTTAAACATTAAAACAGTAAAATGGATAAGGTGTCCACCAAAAAACAACAAATGACTCGCTGTGCTAATGGTGATTAGTCTTGTTTTGTTTCAATCTTTGTGCCGTGCCGTGCCGTCTATGGTGTTCGATTCATTGGCAAGCACCAAAGTCGTGCGTGGTAACTGCCGTAGTCGCGTATAACACTAAGAAATCCGATGCGAGAGAAAGACAAATGCCGAACTTCTCAGAAGAGCAAGGCGGCCCCAAGAAAAATAGGCCTCCCACACTTTTTTACTTTCCATCGCTACCTCCCCACTCTACTAGTACTATGTACTATGTAGACCCGCGACCCACGTACCCACTCACACAACACAACACACGCGCGTGCGTGCGTGCCTACCATGTGCGCATGCGCATGGACACATACTAGATTCGGACGTAGATTCAGCATCTAGTGTGTCTGACATGATACATACATATTCGGCCGTTGTCATTTGCGTCAAAAGGGAAACAAATCCGGGCCGGGACACGGGTGGGGAGAGACGGATCAGGCGAGTCGTGACACAAGGGTAACGAGCAACAACCCCCCCTAAAAGAAAAAAGAGATGCGTGCCTGACATTACTCGCGCTAAGTTAGTGGTACACATTAGGCTGACTGTCGATCTCGCTCTCTTTCTTTCTCTGTCTCGGTTTCGCGATTTCGCAGAGGGCAGGAGAGCTGTTTGGGGGGGAGGGGGGCGGAAGGGGATATGCTGAATGAGGAAGGTGTAGAGAAGGGGAATGGGGAATGGGATGAGAGAGGGACAAGGGGCAACAATGCATGGACATGGGCAAGTTGGATTCCAAAGTATCTTAGTTCTGCTTGCCGGTTGGGTTATCGTTCAGGTGGCAGGGGGGGACACACATACACACACACATACATGGCTACAGGGACAAGACATGATAAAGGTTAAAAAGCGCGGTGGTGGGACATGCTAGACTACTAAGTCTGCGCCTCCCTTCTCCTCCCTCCCAAGTAAAAGTTATGTATGTATGGCATTAAAAAAGATTTTGCAAGATGATAAGAAGCAAGCGCAAACTTCTCAATCTTCCGCTTTGGTACTAAATGTTCTACTTTTTGTTTTGAACAAGAGAAGAAATGTATACGACAACCATACGTAGACAACAGACAACGTGCTGCGGCCCCCACTATCCCCGATGTAGAATAGTATCTAGCGGGTTCTTGGGCTGTTCGCCCATGTCCTTTTGCATCTTTTTCTTCTGCTTCTTAGTCATGAGTCCTTGGGCCTTGATGCCACGTTCTTTCTTCAACTTCTTGAGTGCTTCCTCGGTCATTTCCTGGCGGAGCATTTGCTCTACTACTAGCTTCTTACGGCTTCGTTTATCGCCCAGGCCAATAATGATGCCGGCCGAAATGTTACATGTAAGACTGCAAGTCAGAATAATGGCCGTGACTTCCTTAGGCCGGTCCTTGTAGTAGATGCCCCATGTAGTGCCGCCAAGAGCGCACTGAAACATGGAGTGGAAGTCGAGAAGGACGAGGATGGTGATGAGTAGCCGGATGGAAAATGCGTAGTGCGTATACGTTTCATGAGGCCGATAGAATGTGTGTGATTTTTCCAGTTTGCCTTGGTGGTATTCCAGTTTCTTTTGCTCCTCAGCCGTTAGTACAGGTGCCTCTACACTTCCCTGCTCGACTTCTCCATTCTCATACGCAGAACACGGGGGCATAGTCGGCAATTCATTATGGTCCTTCAACGCCTGTAGACCCCGCTCTTTACGAACTCTCCATGTTTTATGTGCATATTTGGCGACAAAAGCCATGTGGTACGTGTCGACAAGGCGAAATGGAAACATTGTGATTCCAACCACGCAAAACAAAGCCGTGAGAATCTGGTCGCAGATTTCCACAAAGTAGTCCTGTCGACTGCCGACGTAGATCCAACCAATGAGGAACAGAGCCCATGCGGCTCCCCAAAAGGTGATGAGGAAAAAGTACAAGGTTACAATGAAGCCGAGCGGGTTGCGAACGTAGCGTCCGAAACCCTTCATAGTCCGCTTGAACTTTGCGCGTCGCGAGTGGAGCAGATGGCGCACATGGTCGTCGAGAGCGGCCTTTTCCTCATCGGTCCATCCTATCAACGAAGCTCCGTGGGGCAACACAGCATAGTGATGGTCCGGTCCTTCCTCGAGCGTGGACAGAACCGAGTCAATCGAGTTTCGGCGTTGCGCTTGGCCATCTTCTGCGCGCGATGCATCTGTGGCACCTTCTTCTTGGCTTGTTTGTGTCATTTCCTTTTCTTGTCTAGCTCCTCTCGCCATGCCCATTTCCTCGTCCGAGGAGTCGGATGAAGACATTGCGAGCTCGTAAGTCGGTTGGCGGTTGTAGAGCCATGGCAAGTTGGGCAAAAAGAGTGAGTTTTGAACATTGTTCAGTGTGGTTAGTGCGGATATTTCAGGGTCTACGAGAGGTATCATTAGCCTACGATCCTGACGAGATGTGGGTGTACTGACCAATGACATCTAGTACGTCGACAACGTTTTCGCCCATCATGTTTTGGTTGGTATTCTTTTGATTCCGGCGCATGTTGAAGGCTGAAGTGGTCCGAGTCATGGCTCTTCGCATATTGCCAGTACTTTGAGCCGGCCGAGGGCTGTTTTCGGGAACAAAAGACGTGGGTTGTGTGGCATCCTCGTACAAGGGCTGCATATGCGATGTGGCCGTCAGTTGGCGTCGTATGCTATCATCATTGAACATGGCCTGCGCAGGCGGACGTGGCTCGGAGCTGCTTCGTCGCCGACCAGTTTCCCAAGTATCCCCAACAACTGGGGCTTGGATGGTAGCAGGTGCTGGTGCTGGTGCTAGTGCTGGCGCTGCGCCAACCTCTTGCAGGTTGGGTTGGTACGAGGGTCTCCGTATGCGGATAGAGGAGCTGCGTGCTCTTGGGGGGTAGAAGGGCGGCTGAAGCTGGCGCGGTTGCGAAATAGAAGGTTGGAGCGGTGGCATGTGGGTAGTAGTCGTAACCGTGGGATGGGTGGTAGTAGTTGAGGCTGGTCCATCGTGGTGTATAGTAATCTCTTGTTCTGGCGAAATGTGAGTGGATGAGGTAGTTGTATGTGGACCAGAAGTGGTCGTGGTCGTGGTAGTTGTTGTAGTTGGCGATGGCAATCGACGGTCCTGGCCGTCTTGCCCTTCCTCTGGGGTCGGCGCCATGGCGAGGAGTATTTCCCCAGGCAAAAGGCGAGGATATTGAGAGAGGAAGGATGGATGGGGTTGGGGAAGGGCAGATAGTCGCAATGCTTGCTAAGCGTGCATTCGTCCGGTCGCAACCGGCTCAGGCTTAGTGGATGCCTCAGTCAGCAGCCCACGCGCAACCCCTGGCCAGTAATTGGAAGAGAGTGAAACCAAGAGGGGAAAGAGGAGCTGATGCAAGACGTCGTAGAATGGTGGTGTTGAAGAGGCTTTTTGGGCGGGCGCGCAACCTCTGGGACTGGTGTGGCTGAGATGGGCACGGCTGTTGGGACTATGGTTCGCCACAGCCACTCCGCAAGGGCCGGCGCCGGGACCAAAGCCGACGCAGAGGTATGGCAGGCGTCATGTCTCCACGCCGAGGGTGCGGGGGGAGAGACTGGGAAAACGCTGCCTCTGCTGTGGGGGTCGCTAGTAACATCTACACACTAGATACTACCATGGATGTGCTACAGCTACGAAGCCTACTTTGTTGGACTGCGCCACATGCATGCATCTCTACTACACACGTACGGACCCAGGCTACACGCGCATCTCTAGTCTAGTCTGTATAGCAAGCGAGTTGTACGCGCCGAAAGTACGACCGACGCCATGTTCAAACCTTGGTTTTAGTTTTGAAACTGCTAATGCGCGTCCTGCCATGGTTTACTTCCATCTTTTTCCTGTCAAGTCTAGCACATGCAGCAAACCCAGATGAGGCTGCCAGTAAGCCATCGCTTCGCTGGCGGGACCTTCACCGTAGGGCTGAGACGCGTCTCCGCCAACCGCGCATTGGCCATACCCTGACGCAATCTATCCCCACATGTGCGTCTCAGGCACCAAGACGGCCTGGATGCTCGTCCAACACTTAAATCCTCTGATCCGCCCCTGCTGCTACTGCATCCCATCTCTCCACACCATGAGACCGATTTGCGCCCTCTTGTCCGGCCTTGTGGCCTCCAGCAATGCTGCTGCCGCGCTTCAGCTTGGCGCATCCCAACAACAAGTCCTCGACGCGTCGACCAAGCAACCTTCCAAACCTGTAGGAGTCGGCCACTTTAGCGAATGGAGTCGCCAGACCAAGAAGGAATTTCTGATCGACTGGCAAGATGGAAAAGAGTCGGAATGGATCTTGGTCCAGGGCAATGAGGGTGGTGACTTGGACTCGATGACTTCGGCGCTTACTTGGGCATACCATCTCGAGCACTCGACCATGAATTCGTCCAACCCCATCAAAGCCATTGCACTGCTGCAAACACCAGCCCACGCTCTCGACTTGAGGCCCGAGAACAAAGTGGCACTGGACAACTCTCAAATGACGCCTGGCCACGAGGACCTTCTCACGCTCGACGAACTGCCCGAAGACCCAGAGACACTCAGCAAGAAGCTCAAGGGAATTGTCCTGGTAGATCATGCAGCACCCCTCAGAAAATGGTCGCAGGCGAAGATTCTGAGCATCTTTGACCACCACAAAGATATTGGCACCGCGCCAGATGCAAGCCCCCGAATCTTTGAGATTGCGGCGAGCTGCACCACTCTTGTCGCCCGTCAAATGCTCAACGAGCTGGAGAAGCTCGATGAAGAATACCACATGCCCCACGAGCTGCTCGAGCTCATCCTCAGCGCCATTGCCATTGACTCTGGCGGCCTGACAAGCGACAAGACCACCAAAGCCGATATTGAGATATCCAAACGCATTCTCGCGCGTAGCAACTGGAGGGACAACGACCTGGAAGACGTCATGGACGATCTTGATGACAAACTTACCAAAGCCCAGAAGAACATTGACAACCTCGGCCTTTACGACCTGCTGCGTCGTGACTGGAAGTCTGACGTTATCGACACGCCTTCCCCTCGCACTCCCACCATAAGCGTCGGCTTCGCTTCGATTCCTTACTCAATGGATGAGCAAATTCTCAAGACTGAGTTTCAAGAGCTATTTGGTATGTTCATTTCCCCTGTCCTGTGATATTGTAAGAAGAAGAAAACATCCCTCAAGCCAACTAACCCATGTACAGATTGGTTTGCAATCCACGCCGCCTGGACAGCCCACGCCAACGTTGACGTCTCCATCTCGGTCAACAAGTTCAAGAAGCACTACAAGGACGGCACCAAGGAGAAAATCAGAGAGGTTGTACTCGTAGTCCGAGACGACGTGCGCATCGATCAGAACCAAGCCGATTCGCTGTTTGCGCTGGTCAAGGACGCCATTGAGAACAATAAAGAGGGAATTGATTTTGAGCCGTGGCACAGGGCGAATGAGCTGGCCCCTCGCCAGATGGTTTGGCAACACAGGTCTGGTGCTGGCAGGAAGGTCATCAAGCCGCTTGTCGAGGAGGCCATTATGACCTGGGACTAAAAAAATGACTCCAGCCCTAAAAAACGAGCCCTATTGTTATGCATGTATTGCTATGATCACGACAATTTTGTATTCAGACAATCGTCACAATCATCAGTATACGAGAAAAGGACACATATGTGATATCATGATTCATCACTCCTTGCCAACGTGATCGTGCTTCATCGCTATGCAACAGCCAAAAGCCAATCAAAACTCTACATCAAAAAGCAATCAGGATGTACATCAAACAACAGAACTACACTCCCAACACCAGCATCTGTATTCATTCGCCTGGCTGTGTTCAGTAACCCCCATTGAGAGCCTTCCCTTTCGGGCGGCTGGAACTCGAATAGAGACGCTTCATTCAAGCCATGGCGAGATGCAAACACCAGCTCAGTGTGGATAAAGTATAGAGAAAACAACAACTCAGAGTGAGTCAATACGAGAGAAAAGACATGTCCATGAACAACGCCGCCCAAATGCATAAACGAGGGGGTATCAACCGCTGAATAAGCAATGCTGGTGTAGCCATATCCATCTATGGGCGCTACCGAGGGCGGACGTTACGCGCAGCTGGCTTGCGTGCGTTGGCGGCATTGGTCTTGGGTGAAAGCACGTGGGCGGCATCCGGCTTAGTGCGAGATCCAGCACGGGTCGAACGTGTGTTGCCCACGGTTGCAGTCTTTGATCCTTTCTCGGCCTTCTCTGGCTTTTCGGCTGCAGGTTTCTGAGCGTCATTCCTAGTGCGCTTCTTCGGCACAGGCAGTTCCGAGTTCTCCTTGTCCTCGCCAGACAACTCGTCACTGTTGCGCTTCTTTGCTCGTGCGGTCTTTGTTGGCTTGGCATATGCAGGAGTCGGTTTGGTGGTTTTGGTGGTCTTGACGCGCTCTTCTTGAGAGGATGTGTGAGAGGATGTGGGTCTTGAAGAGGCACTGGCATTGCTAGGTGCAACAGTGCGCGTTTTGCGGGCAGCGGTGGTGGTGGTAGTACCAGCAGCCTTCTTGGTAGTAGTTGTTGTCTTTGCAGTAGCAGTTATGGCTTTTGCTGCTGGTGCGGGGGCGATGACAGGCTGCTTTGGTGCTGATGCCTTGAGGAGGTCGACAAGCGCGATTTGGCGCGTCGCCATTGGGACGCGGTTGACGCGTCGCTCGAGACGCGACCGCATGCTCGAGCACTGTGCCTCGCACTGGGCTTGCAGCTTCTCAATGCGTGCCTCAATCTCAATCTGGAGGTTTGCAATCATATTGGACTTGGCATCAGCCGTGATGCCGTCGGTGATGTTCATGTTGGACATGATCGCAGTCTGAAAAACGCGTCAGCAGCCGCAGAGTAGGTGACAAGGAGTAGGGTGGTACATACCATTTTAGGAATCCCGAAAGCTGCTGAAAGGGTTTACAGTAGCCTTGAGACGCTCTGGTATCGAGTTTGTGGCCGAGGATGCGTCTTGCAGGTGCTTGACCAGGAAGTAAACACACGTGTGAGACCGCGATGCTGATGACAGCAAGGTATATTAAGCACAGAGAGAAGACTATGAATACTTTCTGGCAATCCCGTGAAGGCTGCAGAGCTTTTTCGTGTATTGTCGTGTGGTTGCAGGCCGTGTTGGTTGCGGCTTCTGATTCTCGAGTGGGATGTTGGAGGGAGGAACGAAAGGCTGCTGCGAGGGTCCTTATATGCCTGCCAGCGCCAAGATGACGCAATTGCATTGCTACAGTGAGGCGGGTGGCAATCAGATGTCAATCATATGCCTTGAGAACGCTTTTCCTAAATGCCAATTCCCCCAAAACAAATTGTAAAGAAAGCTGTGCAGCAAAATGTACAATCCATGGTGTATCAAATTACGAGTAAGATCTTGATCAGCAGCCTTGCAATACGAGTCATGCCACCCCATGCACATGCGCACAGTCTCCCGCCTGCTCGTTGCCCATCGCTCCTTCCCACGTGACGTCGGAGGTCTGGTCGCCAGCCTCCGTCCTCCGCTGCGGCGACCTAAGCTCAGCAGCATACCGTCACCGTCAATCTAATCAACTTCCCCCAAACAATCACTTCAACACCCAGAACGAATCACATTCAAGATGGTGTTGGAAGCTTCTATGATAGTGTGAGTCTACCCTCCCCACACTCTGTAGCCTTCTCGTTACTAACTATTCCCAGTGTTGACAACAGCGAAGCTAGTCGGAATGGCGATTATGTACCCTCGCGATGGGAAGCGCAACAAGATGCTGTCAACATGATCTTCTCCGCAAAGACTGGGGCCAACCCAGAGTCTTCTGTTGGCCTGATGAGCATGGGGGGCAATACGCCGGAGATCCTCACGACCCTGACAACGGACATTGGCAAGGTGCTCGACGGACTGCACAGGACAAAGATAAAGGGCAGCTCACATTTCGTCACGGGTATCAATGTGGCCGCGGTAAGTTGCTCTATGAGATCAGGGGAAGCCATCTCTAATACGAAAGTGCACAGTTGGCTCTGAAGCATAGGCAGAACAAGTCGCAGAAGCAGAGGATAGTCATATTCAACTGCAGTCCCATCGAAGAAGACGAGAAGAACCTGATCAAGCTGGCAAAGAAGATGAAGAAGAGCGGCATCAGCATCGACATTATCGCATTCGGTGAACTTAGTGACGACACCACGCGGAAACTCCAGGCCTTCAGCGACAACGTACAGAGCGCCGAAGGCTCCTACCTAGCTATCGTTCCACCTAGCGCGAACTTACTCAGCGATTCCCTGATTACCACACCTATAGTTGGCGGAGAGGGCGCGTCCGGTGCTGGAGGCGAGGGCGGCTCTGGAGGCGGTGGTGGCGGTGCATCGGGCGGCAACGACTTTGAATTCGGAGTAGATCCTTCGGTCGATCCAGAACTTGCACTTGCGCTTAGGATGTCTTTTGAAGAAGAGAAAGCGCGGCAGGAAAAGGACAAGAAAGCAAAGGAAGCCGCTGAGGGCAAGTCGGACCTCGAGCCCGTTGCTGAAGGCGACGAAAAGCAGCCATTGCTAGATGACCAGGGCCAGCCCAGTGGAAGTGGAAGCAAGAACAAGAAGGACGACGACCAAGACAAGATGGATACAGCATAGCGTGAATGCACGTTTGGCATAGCTTGTGTATGAGGCCTTTAGACTGGGCAGAGCATCTATGGCGTCTACTGTATGACTAGAGCTAGTGTCTACCACATCTGACACAGATGGATGAATGAAACAAATAATGACTTTGACGGTTTGCATAGGCTGATGCCATGTACCCTATTGCTAGACCGCTTCATTTTTCTGTCCATGTCTCTCCCCATTCAAGCGACGCTTCAACATACGCCAACGTCCGCAGTCATTGAGAGTCGCACAGCTTCGAAGATACTACTTTGAAGCCTAGTGGCATATCCCATAGTCTACACGTCCCTTGACGCACATTATGCACGCAAGACGTGCGGGCGGGCTGGGCATTTCCTGCACAGCTATGCATGTGGGTGGGAGTAGTATACCATCGCCAGTCCCTCATTCCGCGGTCATCGAATTCTTGTTATTAGATTGCGCTGTTCTCACCCCCTAACTTTCACGAAACCGTCCAGTCCCCTGTCGAACTTGTCACACCGGATTGGCATTTCCACAGTGTAGAATGGGTTCTTCATTACATAGTCCGCATACAGCTCGTATATCTTCTTGATCATTGTATCCACGTTCGGCTGCTGTGGCTCAGTGAAGAGCAGAAACTTCACTCCGGTTTGTGTTTGGAAGCATTGGATACGGAAGTGCGAGCTCTCTAGTACTTCGATACCGGTTGCGCGGACTGGGAAGGTCTGTAGATTGGGAGTAGCAGTAGATGGAAGGGGTGCGCGAGCGGGTGGGACTGGAGATAGTTGGGCGGTGATGGCATGCATTCTGGGCATAAGGTCAGAAAAGCTACGGCTGCGTTTGCAGTGCGACTAACCCATGGAAGGATCCAGCAAGCATAAGATAGTCATTGCTCGTGAGCTTGGCCATGCCGGTATGGAATTCGCGGTTGTAGATAAGCCCGCCCGACTTGCTTATTATGAAAAGCGCAAAGACAACCCTACAGCCGTTAGCCATGACTCCATGATGTAAGCCTCGGACCATACATGTTGCAGACTGAAACGTGCTTTGCTAACTATCGCGATAATGGAAGCGTGGTGTTGCGGCCTGGGTTCCGTGAGCGGTGACGGATTCTGCCCCTCTCCGCATGTATCACCTTGCTACCTGAGCTAAGGCTTCAATACCCATGCCTGCCTTGACAACAAACACTCCGGTCCCAGGGTTGCTTACGAGTTTTTTTCACTGCTTAGGACACAGTCCCCGCGTTTCCGCACACTATATTCTCTTCTCTCCTCACTTCCTTGCGGATCACACTTCCAACACTGCGCAACGCAACCGTCGAACCCACGAAGCCCTTTAACATTGCAGGATTTGCGCATCTGACCGTCGTCACTGTAGCCTGGAGGTACCTCAGTGACTACTTACTGGCTGCCAGCTGCTTTCCATCACATATCCACGCAGACCGCTCGATTAGGTCTTCCCTGGCCTTCACTTCAGCCCTCCAACCCCGCCTCCAACCCGCCCAGCCAAATCACGAACGAGGACATAACCGAAAGGCTGCGACGGAATCATGTCAAACCAATGCATTCTTAGGATCACCCGCGAATTGGGCGAGATTCAGCGTGGGTCTGACCTTTCGATAGCGGTCGCCTGCCGCGATATCGATGTGCGCCACGTGCGGGCATTGATCATAGGTCCTCCTGATACCCCATATGAGTTCGGCTTCTTCGAGTTCGCCATCAAGTTCACACGAGACTATCCTACCAAAGCACCAAGTGTAACAGCCATAACGACCAACGGTGGCCGCACGCGCTTCAACCCCAACATCTACGCAGGTGGTAAAGTATGTCTGTCGATTCTCGGGTAAGCAATACTGTGGTATCTACCTATTCCCACGCTTACAAGATTCAGTACATGGCGAGGCGAGCGCGGCGAAGAATGGTCATCTGCACAAGGCCTTGAGTCGATCCTCATCTCTATTCAAAGTCTCATGTCTGCCAACCCGTACGAGAACGAACCTGGTTTTGAAGACGCAAACTCCGACTACGACAAGAAGAACCAAGAGGCGTACGTGGACAAGATTCGACACGAGTCCCTTCGTATATCTGTCATAGAGAGACTCGAGGAGTACCTGGGCATTAACCGACAGAGGCCTGGTGTGACAATCTACAACGCTGAGGAAGATTATCAGTCCACCAGAGATGATGCGCCGTTCGAGCCTTTCAAGGATCTCTGCAAGCGACGTTTCTTGTGGTACTATCAGTCCTATCTTTCAAGGGTGGATGAAGCGGTGAAGCGAAACAAGGATGGCGACCGATTCGAGAAAATGCCATTTGAAGGTCCAGGCAACACCATGGAAGGCACCTTCCAATACACGTCTCTTAGGGAGCGTCTCGTCAAGATATTTGAGACTCTCAACAAGGAAATGGAGTCCTGGGCTGTGGAAGGCATGTCAGCTGTTAAGAAAGAGATGAGCATTGCCAACAACCTCCAGCGGCAATATGAGCAAATTGTTGAAAAGTACAAGAAGCAAGACGCTATTGCGCTGGACCTCGACTTGGTCGACAAGAACCCGTTTGTATGGCAGTTGGTCCTCTTTGGTCGGCCGATGACGAATCTTGACGGGGGCATGTTCAGGATCAGGTTATACATCAGTCCCAAGTTTCCGGATGTCCTACCTCGTGTCAGGTTCGAGACACCCATTCTGTATCACCACCGCGTGTCTCCTGATGGCATTCTCTGCTATGATGCTGCTCGCAAGGACGACATGCGGTCACATATCGAGGCTATCATCGCAGCTATCGAGGAGGAATCGCCTGCGTACGATCCTCGAACACTAGTGAATCCTGAGGCTGCAAAGCTCTTTTGGGGCACACCAGAGGAGAAGAAGCTGTATAATCGTCGCTTGAGGCGATCCGCCCAAGACAGTGCTGAGTAAGTACACCGCCTGGGCTTCATTGGGTGTGTGTGTTTGTGTGTGCTGACCATGACGCAGAAATTTCTTCTAGGGGGTTTGCTGTTTGTAAAAGAAAAAAAAGGATACAAAAACGATAGGCAGATGACGATTTAACGGCCGACCACATCAGTTATGAACTTACATGATACCCCAAGTCTGATCAAGGCTTGCATTATAAGGCGTTCGTGGGCCATAGGCATCGTAGTATGAAATATGGGTGCCCTGAGATATGGCGTTGGTCAAGCAATGGCGGTGCATTTTATTGCGAATGGATCACATCTTTAGGTCAAGGCGTATATGTGTGTGCATGCATTGATAAGGGAGCTGAAGTAACTTAACGAAAGCTAGATATTATGAATAAAATCTATACATGCAAAATCTCGCTTTGTTCGTGTAAGCTATACGGAGTGCTGTTCTCAACATGGACATCTGAAAGTCTACTTCATGAAAAAAAGGAATAAATTCATCATTATTGGTTGTAAACTCCATAGAAGGCTATCAATGATGGTGCCAAATCGCTCAAGTCCAGAGCGAGGCCGGCTTATTATGACCGTTGGACCCTGAGCAACATGTGGGGACTGCCAATCATTGTGGTACCCCTGGCTGGGGCGGAAATCGATCTCCCGAGCACTCTCCGCAAACAAACTTTAAGCATCACATCGTCCATTGCGCCATTACCACAAATCAGCCAGTATGTCGCGTGCCGAAGAAATACAATCTCTTGGGAAGGTCCTTGTCATTGGAGGCTGCGGCTTCCTGGGCAGCCACATCGTCAGCTTCATTGTGAAGCGTCACCCAAAGACACAAGTCGCAGTCCTCGATCTACGAACCACCTCGAATCGCCATTCTAGCCCGACTGTCACCTATCACGATGGCGATATTACCGACGCTGCGGCAATGAAGGCTCTGTTCGCCGAAATCAAGCCGCACTCGGTCATCCACACAGCCTCACCACACTTCGACCTAAAGCCTGAGATTCACGAAAAGGTCAATGTTGGAGGAACAAAGGTCTTGTTGCAAGCGGCGCAAGAAGCTGGAGTCAAGGCATTCGTTTACACAAGCTCAGCTAGTGTGATTCTCGATCACAAAACAGAACTTATCAATGCGGATGAGAGGTGGCCTCTAGTAACTGGCGATGACCAGCCTGAATACTACACCACGACAAAGGTAAGCGGACAATCTGCCCAAACGCTACTCGCTCTTTACTAACGTATATACAAAGGCCTATGCAGAGACAGCTGTACTCCAAGCGAACCGCAACCCCGAAAACTTCCTGACCTGCGCCATCCGTCCTGCTGGCATCTTCGGCGAGGGTGACGTTCAATTACTTCCCAAGATGGTCACTGCATGCCGCAAGGGACAGACCAAGTTCCAGGTCGGCGATAACACAAACATGTTTGACTTCACGTACGTCGAGAATGTCGCCCACGGCCACGTCCTCGCGGTTCTGGCCCTTCTCCATACCCACAAAATCCTGCCCACCATTCCACTGGATACAGAACGCGTCGATGGTGAGGCCTTCTTCATCACCAACGGCCAGCCTGTTTACTTCTGGGACTTGCGCGCAAGGTATGGCATGAGGCAGGCGATCGGCTACCCTTGAGCAGCGTCTGGCATCTCAGCGCCGACTTTGCATGGGCTATTGGAGCGATTCTGGAAAATGTGTTTTGGCTTGCGGGCAAGAAGCCAAACCTGACCCGGGCTCAAGTAAAGTACAGCAGCATGTCGAAATACCACAACATCAACAAGGCAAAGCAGCGGCTGGGTTACGAACCACTTGTTAATTTGGATGAGGGTATCAAGCGAGGTGTCCAATACATTTTGGAGCAGGAGAAGAAGGCAGCCGAGAAGAAGGGACAGTAGACGCGGCTAGAATCTGCCCAACAATCTTACGAAGAACATGCTGTAGTCGAACTGTTTTCCGATTGCTATATGTAGCAGACGGAGTAGATAATGTAATAATCATGGTTTGGAATTCACGTATGGTGTTGGCTGGATGTGGTTAGAACCTCCCAGCGGACCCACTCTTCTCTTGGTTAAGTCGACTCCGACGCGCGCAAGCTCATTGACTTAGCAACCCCACGTCCATCCCCGCCGTCATGGAGCGCAATCACGAAGTATGTCGCGCCCGCTACTTCCCGAGTCAGCGTACGAAGCGCTCGGTCTGTCTCCTGAAGCGATCAAAGACCTGATGAATCCCAAGCCCGCGCCGGAGCCTACCAAGGTTCACGCCCCGAATCTATTGCAAAGCGACGAGGACAACGCGCGACCCATGTTGCCCAACGAAACTTCGATAACGCTGTACGCCGAGCTCTTGTTGCATATCCGTACAGTCACGCTCTTTGCGTCGCTGCGCACAAACCATTCGCGGCAGACAGATGCAAAATTGTCTGCTGACGGGTCATACATCACCGTGTCGCATGAGGGACAGTCGGCAACAATACGCCTGCCAATCAACGTCAAGGGAGGAGGCGATGCGGCTCTCGAGCTGCCATCACGGCCTCCGAGTAAGGAGCTGACGCTACGTTTGCAACTGGAAGAGAAGGAAGGCAGTGATCTTCTCGGTACTCTGCAGCGCCAGGATCGGCAGGCCAACGTTGTGCCTTGGGACGGTACGTCACTAAACGATGCGAAAGATGTGGAGATTGTGTGTAAGAACTGCGTGGGTGTTCTCGTGCCGAAAGGAAAGATACAGCTGTGGAAAGATTTACCCAACGAGAATTGGGCCGAGATGATGGATTTCTGGCACTGCCACAAGCCCGACGAACATCACTTGCACGATCATACACATGAGCATGCCATTGGCCAGAAGGGATACGCAGCTGGTAACCGTCTTCAGGCCAAGGAAGGTGTAGGCTTCGTGGATCTAACCAGCTTCCTTATGACAGAAGCTGATTGCGAGGGCATGCAGGTAAGCCCATAGCTTCATTCTGCTTTCTTCGTTGGTGCGCTCGCACACCAGCATCTCGTTAAATGTCGCGGATATCGGGGCGCAAAGAAGGCGATTTAGCCTCTCCTATGGCACTATCGTTGATACAAGCGCCCCAGAGCAATGGCTCATACACAATCTCTCGGTGCCGGACATATCCTCACCTACCCAGGTCGATGGGTTGCCAGTACCATCGAGATAGCGGCCTGGCGTTTCACTGTCTCTTTACCCTTAGACCATTGGGATTGACAGGTTTAGCCAACGGCTACATGCATTTCCGACATACACCTTGATGTTGTTGTTTTTCTTTTCTGTGATGTCGCTTGTACTGACTTTGCGCAGTTGAAAGCTGAAGAAGAATCAGGATCCGGCTCAGTCGTATGTAACCACTGCAAGCAGGTGATCGGCAACCAAGATCCAACTGCAGATGGCTGGCGAATACGAAAGTGGAACATCAGCATAACCTCGAGTGTGCCCAGTTTACCCGCTCACTCCTATACCGTCCAAAAGTGGATCTCAGCCCGCCTCCTCTACTTGATTGAGAATAATGCAGTCCGCAAGTTCCACATTCATACTGCCCCACCAACACAGTCTGAGGGACCCATCCCTTCACTGCTCATCTGGGTCTTCACGCCCGACCTTCTCTTCTCTTCGTCGATTCCAACGCCCAACCGGCTGGATCCCACTCGCTCGATGAAAATCTTCTACCAAAAGCAGACATGGCAACCACTAAAACCCGGTGAGGCAGAGAACGCGAGCATAGAGGACATAGAGTTTCCCGAGGATTTATACAGCGAGTTAGACCACGCATTACAGCAAAGCCAACGGTTGCTCCCGCCTACAGCTAAGAAGTTCCAGGGCTGGGACGTCGGACTGTTAGGGCGGTTTGAGGTGGTGGAAGCTGGTATGGGGCATATTGTGGAAGAGCCTGAGAAGAATGATGAGGGTGAGGGCAAGGAAGAGGAGAATGAGTACGGGATTCCTTCAGAGCCAGTCGATTGAAATTAATTCAATTCGCCTTTATGATTTGCATGACATGGTTGAGGTCTTGGACAAGTGACTCCATACATGTTCACACATGCATACGCATATATGCACACGTGATGACCCAGATGTTAGACCATTTGAAGCTGAGATAGAAGTTTCAAGCATAGAGAGGCATAAAAACCCCCAGCAGAATCCAAGGTCAGTTTTACGTATCCTACACCAAAAGTTCTTCTGGGGCAAAACCTACCCCCCCTCTGCCCAATGAATCTTCATCCTAACTCGGATCACATGCAACACACAGATACGGACACCGGATCGACAAACTCTCCGTTTCGCCGCCATTTCCCCAGAAGTTCCTCATTCTTCCGCTAGCGGGGGGATGCCCGCATACAACGAGTCCCCCTGTATCTCCGACCTTTTTTCTCCGTTCGGCGGCATGTAGACCATGATGGTCAAGGTGCATATCGTGTTGGTGTGTGGTGCTTGCAGCATTGCCACCACCATGACACCACTTGGGCTTTTTAGCGCTGAGTCACACTTGCATGCAAGCATTGCCAAGCCGACATATGGCCGTGGTGTGAATCGAGCGACGAAGAGTGGGCAGGAGAGAAAGAGTGTGGGTGTGTGTTTGTGAGGAAAGGGGCAAACAGGGAATTTCACAGTGATTACTTTTCGTTTTCCTATCGAATAATCGTATTTTTCTATACACTATTCTGATGATCTCTACCGCAGCCTTGACAAACTCCTTGTAGCAAAGGGGAGATCGAAATCAGGTGGGTAAAACAAATTCGCTGTCTCCATCCAAAACAAAGGCCATTTGTTTTTTTTGTGAGAATTTTTTCTTCTTGGTATTGTTCTTGAAGAGAAAAGAAGAAAACAGTACGAGGTACCCGTAAAATACGCAACTGATAGGTAACCGAAGTAAAAAGTAGAAGTGCCATTACATTCCATGCCAGTGGGAAAATCACTTTGTAATCCACCTCTTTTGTCGTAATCAATCATGAACGCTTAATTGCAAAACGATACCGAGAACGCCAGCTCGGAAGTAAAAAAAATTCAACCCCCTTCAATATACAAAGACAAAACGTGTGGGAGATAGTTACACAAAATGCCTGATAATCGTATGCAAACGAAAAATGTAAAGCACAGTGTTTACTGCGCGTTCATGAAGCTCATGTAGTTAAGGTCATCCAACGTGGTGGTTGGTTCTGGGCAGAATTCATCAAACTGCCCTCCAACCTGGTTGAACTCTGGGAAGAAGTTCGCAGTGTTGTTGAATGCCATTGTGCTAGGCGGGGAATTGTCAAACAAGGTAAAGTCCTCGCCCGGCAGGTTGAAGCATTGTCCACCCATGTCCATGTCTCCAAATCCCTCATCCGCGTGTGGCGAGAAGAGGGTGACATCGGGCTGGGCCAGCGGGGAAAGCTGGGGAAACCCGTTGCCCATTTGGTTGTTCGCTGCAAATTGCAGGGGCTCAAAGTCAAATGTGGTGCTCATGGGAGTCGGTTGCTGGAAGCCAGTGTTGAGATTTACGCCCAAGTTGCAGGGGTTGTAGATGTCACCGTGGTTGATGGAGATGTCCTCAGGGGTCACAACAGCATCGTTGAAGGCTGTGGGCTCGACCGGCGAATGTCCAGACGAGCCAGTGAAGAGTGAACCGTCGGTGGCAAAGGAGCTGCGACGGAAGTCATCCTGGTAACTGTTTGTACTCAGTGCTGGTGTTCCAAAGCCAAAGTCCATCAAGGGCACTTGGGGCGACGGAGCGAATGGTGTCACTGGCGTAGCCATGGTTGCGGACATGGGTGTGCTGATAAAAGGAGTGAGAGGAGTCGTGGGACTCTGGTTGTTGCTAGAAGGAGCCTTCTTGCGACCGTTGCTCTTGGAACGAACGTATTCCCATCCATGGGCCTTTTCCATGTGTTGTTTGCAGTTGGATTCACGCTTGGAGGCATATGTGCATGGTGGGTAGAGACACTTGTACTGGGCAGGGGCAGCAGAGTGCTTGTCGTTCATGTGTCGGTCACGTTCCTTCTCTGTTGGCCAGCCGAGCTCAAAGTACTTGCAGTTCTTCTCGGAACACTTCCATGGACGCGAGTGCGTCTTCTCGTGCTTGGTCAGATCGCATGGGCGCTTGAATTCCTTGTGGCAGTCACGGCAAGCATGGACGACATCTCCTGGTTTCTCTGATTTGCGTCGTCGTGCCATGGAGCGAGTGACCTCGTCGTCGTCCATGTCATCGACATAGGCTTCCGAGAGGCGACGCTTAATTCTGAACGCCTTTGCGGCATCCTCGTCAATGGGCATGACCTTTCCGTTCTTCTCGCGGACCAGCTCGACGGGGCGGCCGTTGTGGCTCAGGCCGCCACGGAGCGTGATCTTCTCATCGCTGTTGAAGAGTTTGTCAGTGCGGGAAAAGAGAAAGCCAGCGGCTCGGTCATACCGTGAGTAGTCCATCTCGTCGAGGTCCTCTCCCTTGGATTCTTTTTCGCGGGTGGCGGCCATAATGGAGGCGTATCGTCTAATCTGTTCCATCAAGTCGAGGAAGTAGCCGTCAGTATAAGGGCGGTCGGTTGGTAGTCGCTGGTCTTGTTCGGAAAGGTACTGGACAGTCGTGGCCAACAGCTGGATTGATCGTTCACAGAATCGGGAGTATTTGTCCGGTGTGGCCGAGAGCTCCTTTAAACCGCGAAGAATGCAATAAGCTTTTGCACTCCCAGAAAGACAACGAATATTACTTACCGGAGCCAAGAAGATGAGAGTTTTCTCGAGATCGCGAAGGTTGCGGATGTTCTTCTCACCTATGCGTCGGGGGACGTCTTTGATCAGTTCGTGGAAATCCTTTAGTGATTCCTCGGCGAGGATGGGCTTGATGATGGTGTCGTGGATCTGCTTGCACGCGTACTCGCCCAGCGTGTGGCCCTCGTTGGAGGCACCAAGGGCAGAGAAGGAGCGTGTGACAGCAGCGTGAGTTGAGGTGATGGATTCACGGACGCTCGAGGGTTGGGAGCGGATATCGTCTTTATGTATGTTAGAAACTAGGGCGTCTTGGGCTTGCATGGGTAGCTGCGGCGAGTCCTTACCGTATGTCGATTCACCGACACTGGAACCCAGACCGCTGTCGGAAGCGTGGTCGTGGGGGCTGCTTTGGAGTGCAGATGGCTTGGAGTCAATGTCCATGGGGGTATGGTCTAGTGCAGCGTTGTCGAGGAACAAGCTGGGGACGGGGAAGACCTCCGGGTCGCTAAGGATGTTGGAGGGGGTAGCAGACGTCTTTTGACCAGCAATCTTGGCCTCGATGTCGTTGAGCAGGTTGGTAACACGGCGGACGCTGGGATCCTGGATGGATTCTTGGACGAGCTGTTCCAGACGCTCAGTGTTGGTTGGGGAGCGGCGGGGCATCAAGTGGCGGGTCAGGTCGCAGATGTCGGAAGAGATATGGGTTGGAGACGAGAAGGTGCCACTCTTGCGAAGCTGCATGGCATGGGTGGTGGCCCCGCCCTTAAGTGGACGACGCCGAGGATGGCGGTTCTGGTCGGGGGTTGCAGACATGTCGGGTATGACTGGTTGCAGTGCGGGACTTTTAACTGGAGGCGGCCTCAGGCTTATGAGTCACGGACAGGAAAGGGTTCCCCAAGCCCAGGGATGCAAACCGTCCAAGTGTGAATGGATGACAAAGCCAAGAAGATCACGTTCTCATTGACCGGCGATGGGGGTAACGTCCGGAGGACGGCAAAAAGGATGATAGGCCAGGACCAGGAGGCCGTGTGGGTAGAGATGGAGGTAGTACGAGTAGAAGAAGAGGAAGAATGACGCTGGGGCGAGAGCTGGAAGGGCGCTGGAGGAATGGAGCGAGCGAGCTGCGGTGGTCGTAGCGCGGTATATAGAAGGCGCAGCAAGCGGACCAAAGACGGGCGGGCTGGCGGGCTTGAGCAAAGATGCAAAAAGGGCGGCAGTGGGGCGAGTGTGCAACCAGAGGATGGGCTCTGGTGTGGAAGAGGGAGGCCTGAGGTGTCGAGAGTGAAGAGGGAGGAAGAATCAAGGCATTGGGGGGGTATAGGTGGTTGTAAAGAGAAGCGACGACTATGACATTTGGTGTCGCTGTTGCCTAAACCAAGGATTGCACGTCCCCACTGACATGCGCCACAATGCCTCTAGTGTCGGATCAATACGAGGATTCGCCATTATTCGCCAGCGCCGCCAGCATCGACTGCACCGACCGCGTCTCTACGTACACGGCTACATGAATCTAACGGCCCATTGTCCACGTCCATTCCCATTCCATTCACCTGCATCCGCCGGTCGGCTGCAATCCACGCCCGTAGCGTGCACACACAGCGGCCCATGGAACAGGACACTACGCCAAGAAACCGGTCAGCCCCAAGCAGCGCAGGAACGGCTGCTAGCTCAAGCTCTTCGGTCGTCCGTGGCGTCAGGCCTCCCGGGCTGTGCAGAGGATAAAGTCGGCTCCTCTTCATCGCCCTCGTCGATAGTCATAAACCCGTGCTTCCGCGACTCTGCAAAGTGCACACTTGCGCAGCTCCACCCGACCCGCTGATGTTCTGGGTGCCGGCCTACGTATGCACCTCGCCCTCGATTGGCCCACCCGCTGCTTCACCAGATTCACCGGTGTCGTGTGGGGGCCACAAACGTCGTCAACGTGCATGTGATGTTTAGGGCGGTGCTTACATATGCAGGGCAGACCACCACCCACCATTGTCAGTTTTGAGCCTGGCTCGGCGCCGGCGCCCCATGGACAAACTATACCGCCGTCCTCCGTCCTCCGTCCACCATCGACACTCGTCCTCTCTCACAACCACTGTCCCTCTTCCCGACTCTTGCATACAAAGACGCCATGGTCGTACATTTCCCGTCGTACGTGTGGCTTCCTGGCCCCAATGCCCCGTCTCAACTGTTGCTCGCAACTTCATTACCACTATCCGCATTCCCCATGCTCACCCAACACAGCCATGACCTTTGCTGGCTCTCACAACAGAACGCTTCCCGGACCACGGCTTCCATCCAGTCTACCTTCATCTTCTGATTCCAGTATTTCCACGTCGTCAAGTCTAGTCTTCGACACAGCTCCCTGACAACCCATGCCTTTCCCATGCAGCCCACGAACCCTCTGCTCGCACTCTTCTTTTCCTTCTCGCATGGCTGTTCCATCGCCTCTCCTGTCGTGCATTGCCCAACGTACTCTTTCACCGTCATGAACCACATGGAACTCGGGTATCCAAATTGCTCAATGGTAAAGTCGGCAATGTACTCTCCACCCGATGACGTTGTAATGCTAAACACGCTATGCCGTACCCTCAGTACAAGCGGCCTGCCGTACCAATGGGAAAGAAGGCGCGGTTTAGCATCAACGGCAATCCAGTCAATATTGGCTTCCACCTCTTGTAGGCGCAAGGTAAGGTGGCAGAGAAACAACCGGATACTATAGTCACAGTAGTTGTACTTTTGGCTACTTCTTCGGAGATGATGCGGCACCCATGCTGGATACGCAGCTGCGCCATTTGCTTCTATCGTCTCCCAAATATAGTGGACAAGAATAGTAGGTCCGCTTCTCCCTATCTTTCGCGGCACCAGGGCATAGGTAATTGGTCGCTTGTCGTATTCCAGGATAAAGTTGAACATGAACCAGTACGGCTCTAGTATCGCTTTGACATGAGCAAACTCCATCGGCCAGGGTATTTGCTTTGCAGGAGTCTCTTGTGTGTAGTAAGAAAAATGCTAGTACAAATTCAAAATGCAAACCTCGCAATGTCGCTTTTCTTGTCTATGCTGCACATACCGTCTGTCCATTCTGCCGGACCCAAGGCTTACACTTGATAAATTTTTTTTCTTTCGAAAATGTCGCACAATTATAAGCATGCAACTGTTAAGAGATTGTCTTCAATCTACTGATGAGTCGCTGCTTTTACCTCGTGGGTTGTTAACTGTGGTTGACAAGTGTCCTCAAGGCCACGGATGTCGACCTTGGGACCCAGCCGTAGCCAGTGCAACGCTACCATTGATTTGCTAATATTTTTGAGGATGATTAAAGTTACAACCGACTTGCAGGCTAGAATAAAGACATCACACCCAAGCGGTTGTGGAGGTACGTGCAGTCATTTCACCAAGATTTTGTTGGCGAATCCTTGGCCAACCACACAACACATATTACAATCTCCATCGACCGAGTCTTCCGTGTCAAGCAATTGCGCTCGCAACATCATCACGAGACCACACCGAGTTTGTACATGCATTTCTCTGACTATTTTCCCTCGGCTCGTTTCCAACATCCTTCAGACACCAAAAGTTGCCTGATACGGTACAAATCCTCGACAATGCCCTGATATCCTCGTGAGCGACTTGTATTGTGGCCTAGAGCTTATCTTGGCTGACTACAGAGTATATTGTGTTCGGTCGTAATATCAACCCAGGCCAATCTATCTACACGGCAAGGTTTCGGACCGCGTCTAACGCCAAATGTTTCTACAATGGATACTATTCTTGTAGCAGCAGCAGCAGCAGCGGCCGCCGCCGCCTTTTCCCAACCATGGCCTCGACCAAACCAAACATTTGTTTACAAAAGCATATGCCGTACCAGGGTTTCTGCACCCATCAGTGCACCTAGGTACATATGGCCTCTACTCGATCACCAAGTCGGCGCCGCACGTTCCAGCAGCGTGGGTCAGGAGAGAACCATTTGACATCACATGGGACCGCGTTTAGCGACTTGGCGCCGGGTTGTGGCTAGCGTCTCGAGGTGGGAGGCTGAGATCCAATCGGCGCGCGAAGCACCACTCCCTCTGTTTCAAACACTCCGTCAAGCTCAAACCCCTCGCGCAATGCTGGTGTCGCCGCTGTCGCCGCCGTCACTGCCGCCGCCGTGAGCGTCCCATCTTTGATCTCGTCTCAACTGAGTCTGTCACTCCCTTGACAGTCCATTCCCGTCGCTCCCTCGCAACCCGTACCTATTTCCCTTGGGCCCTTTTGCGCCCGTTACAGTCGCTCGACACACAGGTTCACGCTGGTCGTGCCTGGCTACGCTCTCTCGCTAGCGGTACCTCGCGCCACCGCAAATTTGCATATCCCAGGATTCGTTTGTTTGAAATTTCGAAAAATGTTGGGTTTCCACAGGAGGACGCGGTCACTGATCCCAGTCAAGGACTTGGGCAAATATGACAAGGTGGCCATGGTTGAAGACGATGAAGAGATGGAAATGGAGATGGAGCAAGAGATAGACAGCACGCTGGACAGTACGGACATGTCACAACGGGGTCAACTAATACTCGTGTACCTCGTCTTTTTCGCTGAAGCGTATGTCTTTGTCTATTTGGACTTGATTCAATCAAGTCTCGAGATGGCCCAGGATCACCAGTGCTAACCTTCACCACAGCATCATGGCGTCGAGCCTCCAACCCCAACTCCAAATGCTCCTCTCATCTTCGGACTACTGCGGCACTCTCTCCTCATCCTACCTCCGAAGCATACTTGACTGCGCGTATGCATTCGGTGGAACAACAGGTCTTTTCTGGGGTTACCTAGCGGATCGCATGGGAAGACGGCGCGTCGCCCTCATCGGGCTCTGGAGTATGTTCGCCTGCTGCATGTGCATGGGATTCGCAACCAGCTTGGCCGCCTGCACCATTTTCCGCTTCATCGCCGGCATGGTCAGCTCGGCCATTGTATGCACCACTCTAACCATGATTGGAGATTTGAGCACAACAGCAGAGAAAAGGGCAAAGAACGTGGCCCGGCTACCTGTCATCTCCCTTGGCGGTTCCATGGGCCCCATCATGCAGCTCATGGTCTCGGAAAGCCTACAAGCATACAACATGGTATGGCAGGACTACCCCACCCTGGGTTCGGAGCTGGCTTGTGGAAGCATCTTGTTCGTTATTGCATTGATGGCAAGCGTTTTCCTCAAAGAGACACTGCCCAACCACAGCGAGCGTGTAGCAGACTCTATGGACATGGACTGCGAGAAATCCGCTTTCCTTCGCCGCGATTCGCATGACACCAACGTAACGCTGGTTGACTTTGCTCGTCCGGAGCCCATTACTATTACCCAGTTCCTCCAGGCCCCCTCACTCATGGTCCTTCTGTCCTCGTTCTGTCTCTTGTCCCTCCACGCCTCGACCTTTGACGTCGTCCTCCCTCACCTTGGCCACAGCAGCACCGAGTCTGGTGGTATGGGTATTCCATGCGAGTGGCTCAACATCATTGTCCTTGGTGTACGCGGCCTTGCCGGCGCCGTCGTCTTCTATGCCGTTCCCTACGCAACTTCCAAGCACGGTCTCATCAAACTCTACCGCTCACTTTCCGCCTTGCTCCCCGCAACCTACGTAATCACACCCTTCCTCGCCGCTGTCGTAACATGCTCTGGCATCGGCCCCGTCATCTCCACCTTCTCCATCTTTGCAAAACACCTCCTCACTGACTCCGCAACCGTCGTCGTATCTCTCCTCGTCCTCAACACCACGCCCGACGCCTTCTCTGCCGGCACCGTCGTCGGCTTGATGCAAGTCGCCAGTCTCTTCAAGGCTTTTGCCGTCGCTGTCAGCGGTACAAGCTACTACTTTAGCGACGACATCAGCGTCGACACAACCAACTTGGCTCTGTGGACTTGCCTCGCGCTCTTTGGCATCGCGGGCGCTGGTCTAGCCTGGTTCGTGCGTGAGAGACCGAGCGTAGAAAAGGATTTTCCTAGTGAAGTGCTTTGCTGGGAAACATGCTTCGATGCCGATGCCGAGAAGCAATTTGAGCTCCAAACTAGTGATGTCGACTCGGATGCGGACAGTGTCTAATCGTCATCCTTTTTTCTTTTTCTTGCGTCGTTTCGTCTGTTTGTTCCTTTGCTTGGCTGCCATCTACTTGTGAAAAGAAACACACAAAATATGGATGTGCATTAGTTTCCTTTTGTTGTCATCTTCTTTTTTTCCCTCCTATCTCACTCTCCTTTATTGTCCTTCTCTGCCTGTACGTGTCGCTTTTTATGGGCTTGTTTTCTTTGTATAGGGAGGGCTTCTTTGTATCAACTCGAATCTATCTTTTTTATGGCTTAGTTTATGTCCATGTGTGTGTGTGTGTGTGTGGTGACAGATATGTGCTGACCCTAATGTAACCTATATGCAGTATTCAGGCGTAGTCATTGCTTTTGCAAATTTAAGTGGCAAAAGAGCAAAGTATGAAAGGTCCCTAATATGTAGGAGTAGCATGGAGGACAAAGCGGTACACAAGTCAAAAAATGAACATGTCAAAAGAAAACTCGGCACAGCAAATTCAACGCTTCAAAGTCCAAAGCTTTCAGCTACTGCGTATTTTACTATTCCAAAATATCACAACATGATCACGGAGAATGCATAGGCAATGTTTTGTTTCAAAAGAGTGATTTACTCTATAGCTAGCTAGTAATCAAGGAACCTCTACCGATACAAGATAGATAATCCCCATGTATCAAACCAAGCAACTTTTTCCGACTAAACGCCATTTCCATGAGGGCTTTTTAACTCTCAAAAAAAAGGGAAGAGTTCTCTCATCCGATGATCATGTCACACATCATTATCGTACGGCAGAAGAAACTCTCTTCTTCCTCCCATTACTTACCCCTTTTTATCTTCAAAATGATCAAAGCAGATAGACACACAGAGAATGCAGAAAGGTGCAAAAGCAGGAACCTAGACAAGATGCTTAGTCAAAAGACACCTTCTGGCCCTTGAAGTCGCCGAAGCCACCACGGTTGAATGAACCACCGCGGCCGCCTCCACGAGCACCCCCACGGCCTCCACGACCGCCGAAGCCGCCGCCACGACCACCGCCACGACCGC
>JAWDHC010000044.1:0-136835 GCA_036172615.1 Curvularia verruculosa | reverse complement strand
TGAGTGACACTTCCAACCGATACTGATCCAACCAGATCTTGTCTGCGCCGTTACATATAGCTGTGCTTCACTCTCTGTTATACCGCCATTAGATAGGCTTTTTCTTAACATATTTAAGAAATGACTAAGAGTATTAATATCTTGATTTAGGCCTTAAAATACTAAAGAGGTATCGTGGATTATCGAGATCAACTTATATAGCACTTTACTACTAGAATAGTTGAGTCCGGCGACTGCTACTACGCTTGTAGTGATACTTAGAGGGCCCTTTATAGGTATTAAGATAAGTGGAAGGGTGGAGACTTCTATAGCAGGCTGCGGCTAAGAAAGAGTATTATTATGTTGTACTAGCTAGTCGCCTAAAAACTTAGCCAGACCTCAGTCTTGCTGTAGACGCCTGTAGATTTAGAAGTAACATCTTCTCATCTCTTATATAGTACTGCGCTTCATAAGTGTACTATATTATTGGACATCCTGCTGCGCGCTTAGGCTGATAGCTGTCTTACTTAGAAATAGTATAGTCTTATAGATCAGCCTTACAAAGATCGCTCTAGCTGGTGTACTGCTAGTCGTAGGCTTAACTTAACGTCGCAGCGATGCGGTCTATAGTAAGCCTTGTCGCCGCGTATACGAATAACTGAGCAGACAGCGGAAATATTATCTACGGTAGTATTACTAGTGACGCGCATTTCCCTAGTGACGATAGTGTCGACGCTAGATCAACTTACTATAAGTGCCTGCGCGACTTGTAAGTTACTGACCCGCGCGAAGATTGAATTAGAGTCGAAGGCGATAAGGATAATCTACTTAGTGACTGCTATATATAGGTCTTGACGATAGCAATTTCTATTAATAGAGGGGGTAGGGGGCTTTTAGCTACTATAGATTAGAGGCGATCTGGGTAAAGGTAAGATGATGATGACTATAGGCTTTATTGCTGAGCTATCGTAATACTATAAGATTGGATTACTATTAAAGATAGTATTAAAAGTGCTGTATAAACTGAAGCTGAGATCTAAGCTATAGCTAGTAGTCTATCTTTTCTGCTAGAACACTTGGCGGGAGATTAACAGCGCTATTTTAGTATTGAGGAGACTTAAATATATACTTATTAATTAGGAGAGGTAGCTTATGCGAGATGTCTAGAAACGATACGGGGCTACAGGAAGGTAGCTTTTTAGAGAAGCTGACGCTATATATGCGCTAAGAGAGATACTATTGGATATTTGAGTGACCTAGGGAGGGACATTACGTCTATATCTATGAAAAAGAGAAAACAAAAGGAAGTTCCCGCTTTCCTACAAGCGCCCCTCCAGCCCCCTCCAACTCATCGCCCTCAACCTCTCCCCATAAAACCACAGCACCAACGGCCCCACTAAGCCGAGCCCCAGCGTCAAAAACGCCAGCAAACTATTCCCCCACCCTAACCCTAGCACCTCGTACATTCTCGGCGCAAAAAGCGGAAAGCTAAAGCCACACATGGTTCTTAGGAAGGCGCCGACACTGGCTGCGGACGCTGCGTACCGCGCCTCGTACGCGTCGGTTGTATATGCCTGGCTGCACTGGAACCCGATGATGAGGCCGATGGCAGTGATGGCGGCGCCGATGTTGGGTGCGATCCAGTGCGCGCGGTGGTGTGCGGTCCAGCCGTATATAAAGAGGCCGATGGGACACAGCACACCGGCGATGAGCATTGGAGGGACGCGGAATTCGGGGAGGCCAGTGGTGAGGTTGTAGTAGGATTTAAGACGGGCGTAGAGCTGTTGGTTGTGTTAGAGAAAGAAGAACATGGAATTTGAGGGAGATGTGTGTGATTGGGAGGAGGGCAAGGGAATACATACGCTGTCTATGAGTGGATGCGAGATCTGCAGACCGATCATGAAGCCTACGCAGAGAGAGAGGTAGTTGAGCGATGCCTTGCCTACGCTCATATTGTATGCTTCTTCAAAGACTGTAGGAAAGGTGGAGAGCATGAGGTACATGACTCCATAGAGGAAAGCGCGATAAATGGATGGGGCTTGTGTTGCAGGATGTGTGAACATCATGATGAACGGGAGTACGAGTCTCTTTCTCAAGATTCTGCTCATACGGTCATCTGTCTCGAATTCTGTACGCACGACCACAGGGTCTGCTTGCATGGCCTTCATGGATCTCCTGACGGCTTTGGCTTTTTTGGCGAGGATGGCGGGAGCAAAGGACTCGGAGAGGAAGAACAGCGCGACGAGTTGGACGCCGACGGTGAAGATGGAGGTGCTGAAGAAGATCCAGCGCCAGTTTGCTCCGGTCGAGATGTATGCACCGCAAATGGGTGCTACGCATGGTGCGAGCCAGGTAAGAATGCCGTAGATGGCCTGGCCTTTGCCGCGCTCTTCCTTAGACCATGTGTCTGCCAGAACGCCGTTGCAGAGCTGGAAAGCATGTCAGCTTCAATGAACTAACAACGCTACTTGAAAGAAAAGACATACCGCCTGCGGAGCCGCACCTCCCAGTCCACTCAAGAATCGAAACGCAAGCATTTGCTCCTTTGTTTGAGCAAACCCACAGCAAGTATTGAACAAAAGGTACACAAGGTTTGCATACTGTAGCACAGTAACGCGGCCATATATTTCACTCAGAGGCGCGAGCACAAACGGTCCTTGAGCATAGCCCAGTAAGAAGATGGTCATGACAAGCTGACGCATGAAGCCATCTGGTATGCGGAACTCATCGCCAATGACTGGCAATGCGGGAGTGACCATTGTCGAGGAGAAGGGCGAGATGAAGGTAAAGAGCGACACGAGTATCGTGGTGATCCATTTCTTCCTATTGCTCCAGTTCAGAGGATTGCTTGGATCGTTTGGTCCTTCCCAGGTGATCTGTGAGAGTTGTAAGTATCCATATGCAGACACAAAGGTCTATGCTTACAATCATCTCCTTGCTCTTGATTTCAGCTTCTTCCAGGTTCAAGTCACCAGCATCATATTGTGTCTCCTCATCGTACTTATTCCACTGCCGAAACAGCCGCTCAGTACTCAAGACAGAATGGGTGCTACTTTCAAAGTAAAACCTTGGCAAGGTCTGGAAAGCTTGTCTTTCCTCTTCTCCGGCGGAAGGCCTTCTGAGGAGCCGGGAATTTTGATGCATCATGAGAAAACGAATGACAAAAACTATAGACAACGAGTGTAGGTTGTGTGGCAAGCGCTAATAGTATGGCCCAGGAAAATGCACTGACTTCTTCTCATCATATGAATGGCGGTTATCTCGTGCATATAATCACAGGACAATTTGCCATCAACCCGCCTCTGAGGCAGTGTCGAGGCAGTTCCCTGCACGGCATCAGCCACCTACGCTTCCAATTCATTAGAATGTTCCGCTTCCGATGCCTTAGTACGGGAGTCATGCTTCAGAAAGCCACATCCAAGATAATAGCACCAAGCATTTTCAGGCTGTGAACAAAACAAGTGAGATTAAGAATAGAAACGTGTCGCGTGAGTGCATAGTTAACTGGATACTTGTCGTCATTTACAGCCAATCGGTTTGCTGGAGCCGCTTAACAACAAGCCGGGCAAATGCTGGCAAAGTGCATGGTAACAGCCTTCTCGTAGACGTCAGCAATCAAGGCTGTGTTTCACACTACCGTGCCAAGAAGGTACGACTTGGGAGTTCGCTAAATGGCTTGGTGGAGGCACGTGAGTGCCCTGCTATTGGTGAACAGCCAACTGTCAAGAAAAGGAAAGCCCGAGGATAGACAAGGATACGGGTGGACGGACCAATGTAAGACTGAGCACAAGACTACTGCCCAGAGGCTCATGTAGTCTCACTGGGCTGTCCAACCGCTTTGGTTTAAGGGCTATGTTGTAGTCGTAATTCCTGGCTGTGCTGCAATACATGAAAGACGCTGAGCTAGGGCGTGGCTTGTGAATTAAGGCACAGGTTAGTCCGGTCAAGGGTCATGATGTTGTGTTCGTCTTGAGGCCTGAAGCGATACCTTGGGTGTTGACAATGCGGTTGCAACAGGAGAAGTACTGCCGTGCATGAGACTTGGAACTTTGCAACTTCAGACGAGCGAGATGAGAGGCAAAAGTATAAGTATGCCGTGTGCCTTATCATGGAATGGCATCCAGTCACGGAGATCGAATACACTCGCTCTACATTTCACGCACTCCAACTTTCGTTCCACTGTCTTTGTTAATAGATACCCCCTTATTGTTACTGATTTCTCATTACCTTCATTCCTGCTTCGCTGCTGCTCAACATGCTCATGAGTCCTACCCTAACCATGGATCCATATGCTCATACCGCTTCAGCAGCGTCACCAAAGCTTCTACCACAATTACGACAACTCCGCACATTGAAGACAATCAACTTGCCAACGCCGCAGGTGAATGAGCTCGTGCATCCAGCTTCAGCTGTATTGCAGACCCCAACCTCAGAACTCTTGAACGGGCACCCACTTCGGGTTCTGATAGCCCCGTCAGGGTTCAAAGAGAGCTTGGGTCCGGAGCAAGTGGCGGATGCTATCGAAGCAGGCATCACTAAAGTCTTGGATAAGGGTTCCGTAATTATGCGCAAGCTCCCCTTGCACGATGGTGGCGAGGGGTTTGCTAAGGCGCTGGTAGCGGCTCACAACGGAACCATTGTCGAGACACTGGTCCTAGGGCCCGTCGGAGAACCCATCGAATCTCACCTAGGCTTCATTGGTGAGAACAAGGAGACAGCTGTTCTGGACATGGCAGCTGCAGCAGGTCTTCGCCTGGTCCCCAAGCACGCGCGTGATCCAACTGTGACTACGACTTTCGGCGTTGGGGAGTTGATTAGAAAAGCCCTCGATGAAGGGTCCACAAAGATAATCATCGGATGCGGAGACTCGGGAACGTCTGATGGTGGATCAGGCATGCTCCAGGCTCTCGGTGTCCGTCTTCTAGATGTCCATGGCAAGGAATTACCCGTAGCAGGCGGTGGTCGATCCTTGTGCCGCCTAGCCAGTCTCGACTGGCACAACATTCATCCTCGTCTACGTGAGGATTCATGTGCGTCTCTCAATCCCCGAACAGCGATCAGAAGACTAACATATCAACAGCCGAGAAAGTGCAGATAGAAGCCATATGCAATATCAAAAATGTGCTATGCGGTCCCAAAGGCGTTGCACGAGTCTATGGGCCACAAAAGGGCGCCACACCTGCTCAAGTCGAGCTACTTGCTACGGCTCTCGAGCGATTGGCGCTCGTCGCTCAGGCAAGGCTAGGCAAAGATATTTCCCACAGCCCAGGGAGCGGTGCCAGCGGCGGGCTTGGGACGGGACTGATGCTACTTGGCGCTCAACTGCGC
Organism: Curvularia verruculosa; assembly: GCA_036172615.1. NCBI lineage: Eukaryota > Fungi > Ascomycota > Dothideomycetes > Pleosporales > Pleosporaceae > Curvularia > Curvularia verruculosa. The sequence continues at coordinate 131,528 of JAWDHC010000044.1, read as the reverse complement.
GCGCGCGGCGAAGCCATCAACGAGTATTTTGAGATTGAGCGTGTTTTCGATCAGCACTGGGACTTTGTTATTACGGCCGAGGGGAGCCTCGACTTCCAGTCGCCAAATGGGAAGGTATGTCATGTTTATTTTTGGGTTTGGACAATTGGCTGACAGCAAGTAGATGACGACAGAGATTGCCCGCCGCGCGAGGCGGAATGGTGCGCAGGTGGTCGCATTGGCTGGTACTATCGGGGAAGGGGCGGATGGCTGCTATGGCGCAGGTATCAAAGCATTTACAAGCATCCTCAGAGGACCAGTGTCGTTAGATGAGGCAATTGTGCAGACGGAGGCTCTGGTAAAGGACGGCGCCGAGAAGGTAATGCGGATGATCATGGTGGGGTTGGCTCTTGGACGAGGCCGATGAAGGTACTGGCTGGTGTAGGCTTGGGTGCACTGCCCTAACAAGAGTATTGGCGCCTTGGTATGACCGAAATGCAGTGACGTGTCATACTATTTACCGGGATTCCGCATTGTTGTTCTCCTTGATTGTAGTCAGCCTAATTTTGCAAGACAGAAAGTATCCAAAAAAAAAGAGGTAATGCAGGTTGCCGGTGGCGGTGATGTTCATATTAGCTTCGAAATCATGTGACCATGCATAATGCTACAAACCAGTACAGCGTGATGATTGTTTCATGACTTTAGCGTGTATGGCTGAACAAGGAAACGTTTAGGATTCGTGATTTACCACAACTATACCATTTACCCCCATTTTTTTTAACACGGTCCTATATCCAATCCCTCGGGCTCTTCAATCCCTTCTGTACATCCACCCCCTCTGTTGTCCTCGCCTTCTGGTTCACACTGTCCATCTCAAACCCTGCAATCTTCTTATACGCACTTCCAATCCCCTCAAGCTCCTCTTTTGGAATAACATCGTACACATTCTCAAATCCATCCGGTGCCCTTTCCTCGGCTAGCTGCAGCACGTGATCAGGGCCATTAGCCCGGTTCGCCATGACAATTTTGGCAGTTGGTGGAAGTCGTTCAAGCTCATATGCCTTGAGTGCACCCTGGATGTCAGAGGTGTTGGCGGATAGGTGTTTGGCCAGCGATTCGGCGTCAATGATGGCTTGAGACGCGCCGTTGGAGCCAATAGGGTACATGGCGTGTGCAGCGTCACCGAGAAGTGTAAGACGCCCAAATGACCATGCCTCAACTGGATCGCGGTCCGACATGGGGAACTCAAAGACTTTGTCGGTACTTTCAATCAGATCCTTCATCTCCAGCCCCCCACATCTCCATGCCTCAAACGGTCCCGCGAAAACATCCTTCTTTACGGCTTTGGTCCAGTCCGTCTTGGGCGGCGTGAGATCGGAATCGTCCTTGTCTCGTATCCTCAGCTCGGCAATCCAATTTACAAGACTCTTGCCCTTGTCGGCAGATCGCTGGCTGATAGGATACGCGATAAACTTTTGGTCAGCATGGCCTGCCCATACCATGCTTGCGCCCGTAAGGTACTTCTCGCGCTCTATGCAACCACGCCAGAGCATGCGTCCAGAGAACCGTGGCGGCCCCTCATTCGGGTAAAGAATCCGGCGAGCTGTGGAGTTGATGCCATCAGCAGCAATGAGTACATGGCCAGTTACACTTGACAGTTCTGCTGGTTCTCCATCTCTTCTACGCGAGAAACGCGCCGTGATACCCTCGCTATTCTGCTCAAAGCTCGTAAAGGCATGGTTGAGACGCAGCACATCATCGCCAAGACGCTCTTTGACTGCACTCAGGAGCAACATTTGAAATTCTCCACGATGAATTGAAAATTGGGGGACCGCGTATCCTGCACTCATGCCTCTTGGCTCGCTAAGGATGGGGTCGCCATGGCGGTTGTAGAAGTTGAGCTCTTGTGTCCTAATGCCTGTTTTCTCCAAGGCCTCTAAGAGACCCAGGTTGCGTAGTATTAAGACGGCTGATGGCTGAACATTGATCCCGACACCTAGGGTTGTGAGAGTCGAAGATGCTTCAAAGATGTGGATGTCATTGAAGCCGGCTGAATGGAGCGCTAGCGCCGTGGTCAATCCGCCGATACCGGCACCTTGTTGGATTAGACAGCAATAACACAATCTTCTTTGCTACACACCTGCAATGAGGATTTTTGGTTGCGAATCCGAGTGCAGGAACGGCATGATGCTAGGAATATATCAAGCGTGGTCAGCGGGCAAAAAAAAGATGTGTGTCAAGTTTAAGTCAGCCGCTGTTCAAAATGAACACGGTCATCTGTGGAGTCAGGGACGTCCGAACTTTCACTGCCGATATTAGTTGCCGCGGTTGAATCGTTGGCGTAACGCATTATGGGCTGGGAAGAACTCCGACACGGCAGCAATTTAATACAGTAAGACGGTTGATTGGTTTCGGTCTTACACGGACCGTCGTGTGGAGGAAGTGTGGGGAAGAAGACGTCTCCAAGCGACTAGTAAGAGTATGTCGAAGCCGAGATTAGCCCGTAGTGGCTGTAGTAGTATATACGTACACTTCCATATAGTTCGTTGTGTTATAGGGTAAGTATATCTTGACATAATACAAAGCTGAAAAATAAAGGTAGGCTTGACATGATCCATTTATCTCACCATCACAATCGAAATTGTCCTTGCAAAACGCTTAGCTTCAAAAAAAGCCCTCAGCTAGAACAGAGTTTCTGCTGCTAAGGTGCAAAGTCCTCATTACCGTCCCTGTCATATCTAACATACTTAACCCTATCCATACCATGCTTAAAGCGAAAGTGACCTAGAGAATGAGTACTCGGTATGGTTACAATGTAGGTGAGGAAGCATGACTCACATTTATCTCCAAATCCACAATAGCCTTGGTCGCGTTCTTGAGGACATTGGTGACCCAAATCTAATGCAGATGCGTTAGTATTGTCAAAGTGATGATCGATAAGTTGTTGACACGGCTTAATGAAAGCGCCAGCCCTAGTTGGCCTTCGAGGACCTTTTCTACTTACAACAATCAATATCCTCGCAATATTCGTCTTTGCAAGGCAGGCTGCGTGCTTTGTGGCGCAAGACATTCAGTTCAGCCGGTGGCAGCTTTGGCTCATGTTGGAAATGGCAAAACTTTCCATTATCACATTTCCCGCCGAGATGCCTATATCTGGTCAGAAAACTTACTCCCAAGTGGCGGCGTGTTGTAACACGATTGTACATACCAATTGTTACACATATTCTTGCCCAGCTTCTTCCTACGTGCATCGAGCGAAATGATAGCAGCAGAGTCCCTGGATGGAAGTGGCTCATCAATTCTCTGGCCAGATTTGTTGTAATAAGCATATTTTTTCTTAGAGTTCTTCTTAGCAGTGGGCGCAATCGAGATGCTACGCGCTGCAGGAACGCCATTCTTGCCCACAGCAGCTGATAGTAGCAGTTAGCATTCTACTTGTTCCTTCAAAAAAAGCGCTGGATCATGCTTGTATAAGTATGGCAGCTCGAAATCTGAAAGCAGAGCATACGGAGCACATTAAAAAAAATAGATCACTTACCCCAAGAAGAGTCGTCGATCGTTTCCTTAGGCTCGGGGGCTGGCGTTGAGGCGATACTAGGCGCAGGGGAAGCCACTGAACCCCTCGGTGTCATCGAAGGGGAGCTACTGGTGTTGGTGGGAGCTGGTCGGACGAAATTCTGCGCTACAGGCAGTGGCGCTGAATGACCATTGCCGTTGGTCACACGCATATTTTCAGGAAGTTGCTCGGATCTAAAGACATTGTCAAAGCGAGCACGTTTGAAGTTGGTCAGCGCATTGAAACCCCCGAATACTGGCGTGGTCTCGAGAAGGGTGATTCGGCTAGCCTTGAGGATATTATGCTTGAAAGGCTCAAAGTTTAGGAGATAGCCAGCATCGTGACATCCACCGAAAATGATATGTTGACAGGTAGGGTTGTCGCTAAAGGTACGAAGCATTTCTATAGAAGGAGGGTCAGCATGTGCAGCAGTTGTTGGCAACGTGTTCAGTACCCTTTATCTTGTGGTCGGCCCTTTCCTTGCCTTGGCCAACATCGATAATACTAAACAAGGGTTGATTGACATTGAAACGTTGAGCGAAAACCCGTAAGTCGGAGGGATACTGTAGAAGACCGACCGAGGCTAACTTGAGGGCCAGCTTATCGAGACTTAAATAGACCTGAACCATGATGGGCCAGCTGCCGGCGTTGCTATAGAGCGAGGTAATGTGTTCATGAATGGCTTGATACAGGCAAGATGCAGCCTCGGAACCGCCATCACCACCAGCAGCTTTAAGTAATGCATCTTGAAACTAATCGAGCAACGTTAATGGGGGTTGTGGAAGTCTGATGGTGATAGCCCCAGTTGGGTAATGGTACCCAGTCGACTCGAGGCAATTTCAATCGAAAAGAAAACAAACAAGCAAAAGGACAAGCACTTACAATAGCGCCATCACCATCAATAAGTGCCAAGACGAAAGAACCGGCATCCTGTTGTTTTAGTGAGTAAATCACGTGCCAAGCCCAGGCCTACTGCAGCATAGACGCACCAGCCGACGTTCACAATCGGCTATGGCAGCCGATTTTTCTTGAACTTCTCTTTGATAGTTTCTGCGATTCTGCTTTTCGCTCTCGTAGTCATTCTTTAAGTCGGCATACTTTTCAGACAAGGCCTCGTATTTTTCCAGGATCCCCTATCCTCCTTTGTTAGCACTGACGGGCAGCAGTCAACCAGAGTATGAGACCAGGCAACTAGGCAGACTCACGCTAACAAAGTGCTCTCTAGCCTCGTCCGAAGCACGGAAGCTCTGCATACGTTCCTTGAGATGGTTGAAGTCGTTTTCTCTTGACATATTGGCCGGTGGTCGTCGTCAATGTGATGGACGTTCAGCCGTGGCTCAGATGGGGAAGGCAGCAGCCTTGTGGGCGAGGTTAAACAAAAAGGGACTAGCTAGCGGGACAGCTCCGCCAAGCACAAGCACAGTGCTGGCTCCAATCGACTGGTTGCCAGAGAGAGCAAAAGAAAAGCATCATCTTTATGTTACTTTGAAGGCCCGCTTGTTTGTCAAAGACGGTGCCTGCCCCTCTACGTAGCAAACGCTGTGCAACGTTTCCCACAGCATGGCGCAGCTTCTTGGACGCATGAAGCGGCTGCGCTTCGCCATGGCCGTGTGCAACAGGCCAGGCGAGAGCGTATCGCCTGGCGTCTGTTGAAGGAGCTCACTGCCCGGCCTTCTGGTGGCTGGAGAGCTCTCTAGACCTTGCTGCATGAATTTGCCAGCCGCTCATTTTGCAGTTTGTAGACGAGACAGTCCACTTCAGAAACACATGTGCGTACTAATACAAACTTCGACTACTCAAGCCTATAGCATTCGGGACATGATCCTTGGTCGCATTGCTCGGTTTTGTCGTCAGCAATGTCGACGTCTCCGCCCATTCAACTACCCCACAATGACGCCAGCTGCCTCTGATGAGCACCTGAGAAGCCTGCAGTATTAGTGGCCATGATATGATCGAGAAATCTATAAGAACACCCTTTGATACACGAATGTCTCGCGCCTGTTCCCACACTCTCTGCTCTCTGTGCAGCTTTCATCAGTTTCCTTGACGTTGGCTCCAAAGCCTCATCACACCCCGCCACTACACACTCACAATGGCAACAAACAAGAAGGCACGCACGCACCCGCCCTACGAGCTACTGTACTGGCCCGGCATCCCTGGCCGCGGCGAATTCATCCGCCTGGCTTTGGAAGCCGCTGGCGTCTCCTACAAGGATCCTGCCAACGAGCCTGACGGACGTACGCATGCTTCCCACTGTCTCCACCGCTACACATAGCTAACCACTTTTGGAACACAGCCGGTGCCGGGGTTGTCGTTTCCCTCGTCTCACCAGATGCCAAACCGCCCATCTTCGCGCCCCCGGCTCTCAAGATACCCGGCGAAGGCAAGGACGGCGCTCCCCTCATCATCTACCAGACCCCAGCTATCTTGTCCTATCTGGGCGAAAAGCTCGACCTAGCTGGCCAAGATGAAGTGGAAAAGTTGACCATTCTATCCCACACCATGACCGCCCTTGATCTCAACAACGAAGCTCACGACACCCACCACCCCGTTGCCGTGAGCAAGTACTACGAGGACCAAAAGGATGAGGCCCTTAAGAAAGCCGCAGAATTCCGCGAGAACCGCATCCCCAAGTTCCTCGGCTTCTTTGAGCGTGTCTTGAAAGCCAACGAGGCAGGCGAGGCCAAGTTCCTTGTTGGAAGCAAGCTGAGCTATGCTGACACAACCCTCTGGCACGTTCTGAGTGGCCTCGAGTTTGCATTCCCCAATGAGATGAAAGCGGTAAAGAAAGACTACCCCTTGCTGTTTGGCTCTTTCTACGACAACGTCGTGCAGACAAAGGGCATCAAGGATTACCTAGAAAGTAAGCGCAGACTGCCGTTTGGCATGGGCATATTTAGACACTACCCGGAGCTTGACCGGGCTTAAGACACACCTGTCACGACCAAAGAGCAACCATCACATGAATCAAAATCAAATTGCAGTGGTATCTTTGAAGAGGTGCCCAATACAGGCTCATGTCGTCTCATTCACATTTCCTTTTTGATGCCGGTACATGATGCATATCCGAAGCCCTTGCCGTACTCCTGAACCATGTAGAGATAACGAGACCATACCCAACAACCCATCCACACTTAGTAGTCGGTCTGCTGGCTCTGGGGGAATTCGAAGTTGACGCCCTTACCAGTGAGGCGCTTGTAGACCTCGCTGTAGGTGTCGAGCCTGTAGTCGACACCACCGCGCTCCTTCTCGTCGAGAACGACCTTGAGGATCTTGCTGCCGTCCTCACGGGTGCGGAGACGCTTGCCAACAATCTCGACGGGGTAGACGAGGTCGGTCAGGATAGCGTCGTGGACAGCAGTGAGAGTTCGCGACTGGGGACGCTTCTGGGTCTGGGAAGAGCGGGAGCGGTTGGAACGCTTGGGGCGGGGGAGAATGCGGCGGGAAGCAACGATCAGGACGTGGCGGTCAGAGAACTTCTTCTCGAGCTCACGGGTGAGGCTGTAACATTGTTAGTAAGAAGAGTTGTGCCGGCGCATGTGCAAGAAAACATACCGTTGCTGGGCCTTGTGCCAGTTGGAGAGAAGGGGAACTGGGACGAAGATGACAATAGCCTTGCGTCCGTGGCCAACCTCGATCTAAGAATCCTGGTGTCAGCTCTTGTTGCTGCCCAGTGCCCACCGCCTCTTCGATTGTGTAGGGTATGGGGTGTGTGTGCAGGCGACGCTCGAGAGCGCATCGTGAACGAATTCGGGTTCTTCATACCTCGCGAGCAGAGACAAACTGCAGAGGGCGCAGAGAAGCCTTCAGGTCAGGAACATTGTTCTCGAGGTCAGTCAACGCCTGTCGCGGACATTAGTACTGCTGTCACTATGGCACACAATTGAACGGGACCACTTGCGCTGGCGATGCTGGTCTCAATCTCAGAGGGGTTCTGCCTGGAAGGGCTGTTGGGCGCGATCTTGTTCAGCGAGTTGGCGGACATTTTGACGGCTTGATGTCTAGTCGGAGTCGTTGAAAGTTCGAGATAGCAAGATCGATTTTCAAAGAAGCGTGGGAAGGAAGCGAGGCGCTAGTCTATTTTAGCGCCAACCATGCCGGCTGGAAGAAGCGACGCAACCGGAACAGAACATCATCAGTCAATGCGACCCACACAGCCTCGCTAAGACCAGGGTCTACTAGGCTTGGTTTATTTTCTATTCTATCTACGTACACACTTGACACTACAGACACGCCAGGGAAAATCGGTAAACATACGAGCCAGGGAACAACTCGCGATACCAGGTTCTTTTTTTTTTCGTGCATCCTATTTCTCTGGTTTGTATATCGGAATGGCCCAGTACAATAATCCATTCAGCACCGCTGTCGTCATTGGCCCAACCCAGTGAATGTAATGATAGTCAAAGCGTTCTGAAATATCAGCTATTGGCATAAACAGAAAGATTCGTGTACGTACTTGTTGCGACCATGAGGCCAAGGCAGCGTGCTGGGTTGCATGCTATGAGTTGTTAGTTGACCCAACGGTCTTTGCAGCCAGCGGCAGGGTGCACCTACAAGCTCCGCTATACCCAGGCCTTACTATCGACGAGACAAACGTTCCCACAGTCAGCGCAAGCCCCACCTTTGTCACTGTCAGCTCTTTGGCAATACGCATGGGCAAACAATATGAGTACATACGAGAATCGGCGACAAAGCCGGCCCAAACACCTCTCTTTGCCTAGGATCGAGACCCACTCCAAATGCAATGAATATCAATCCAAACGACGTCATTGTCTCCAAAACATATCTTTCAAAGTCAGCAATGATAAATGATACGAAGATGTGGACTTACGCCTCGCCAGGTGTGACCAGACTGGTGTCAACATAGCACCCTGGTATAGGCGGAATTTCATGCGGGCTCAGCCCCAAGCTTGCCCGTAGTAGAGCACCAGCCACAATTGCGCCAGTGCTCTGAAAAAGAATATAGAGCAGTGTCCTGGGAAATATAGACAGCCCCGCCGTGAAAGTCGCCATGGAGATTGTCGGATTGAAATGCGCTCCGGAAACCGGCCCAGCCCCAAAGATGAACAAGGCAATCAGCGTTCCGGTCACAATGCTCCCAAACGCAGCTGGTGCAACAGGTCCCAGGTTGGTTGCACTGGCAAGAGGACTAAGGCCGACACCAGCTAGTCCGGAAAGGTAGGTCTGTAGACACGTTCCCACGCCCTCGATGAAGGACTCTTTCCACAGCTCTATATCAGCAAACGCATGCGTAGAGAAAGACTGGCGCCATGAGAACACGGCTGCTGCGTCTGGAAGGGAAGCGTCTTCTGCTGGTACTGTGAACTCTTGATTGCCACCGACACGCCCAGCGAACGGCCTCGAAGATATGGTGAGGCTCTTGTGATCTCCTTTCCTCTGACGCAGCCCGCTGTGTGCATTAGAAGCTTCAACATCGTGGGTCACACTGGCCGGTCTCATTTTGGTTGTGTTGAAATAGCGCAAATGATCCCTTCTCTTGTTGTTATACCCTTCATATATTATAACATCACGTGTGGACCAACATCAAAGGATTATGTAACATTCGTCTCCATCCTCTTACTTAGTTCAGCATATTGTAAATCTCGGATAAGCACTCGGATGCTTTTTTGCTTATGCAAAACCTCGGGACTAGGCAAAGTTGAGGTTTGGTGGATGTGTAAGCAGCTTAGTACGCAGAGTCAGTCCACTAAAAACCAATCGTCTTGAGTCAAGTTACCAAGCGTCTCGTTTGGTTTTATCTTATCAGATTCTTTCGGGAGCCTTCGCCCAGTTCAGAAGGAGGTAAGACAGGTTATGTCATGGAGTTATTCAGATTACCTCTATCCTCTCGTGGACCTGCTGTGAATCTGCAGTGTGCTGTAATTACAGTATGGAGATGATGGCTGGTTTGGCGAGAAGAAAAAAGAAACCAACTACTAGCACAGAAAGGCCTGACTGGACCACGAATGCGCTCAAAGAGTGTTTCGAATCGAGATCACCATTATCCTAGGAGTCGACTGTGTAATCTTCAAACACACACCTCCGACCGTTTCAATGGCTCAACAAAGACGCTGTCACAAACACGAAGTATAACAAATGCATTCATGAGTTTAAGAAATGCATTACTCCATTGACACATGTCATGCGCCCATATTCATAAACAGCTACATCGACAACCAATAAACAGATGTAAAAGGAAACCCAAGAGAACGCCTCGCTGAAGAGCAGATAGAGCATATCGTTTTCATAACATACTCGAGGTATACCCACGTAACAAGACTAAACCTCCCAGTATGAACCTAGTGGGAAGACTGCAAGTCGTCCCATTCGGCCCTTTAGTGGTTGAAGCTACGCTCGCACCAACCACCGTGTAGACAAATACCAAGTTTTCTAGACATGATACATGCATGAATTAAACACGGGAACTACACACAAGATGACGTTAGCAAATGCCAAGTTAGTGGTCAGGCTGGAGGAAACTCACGGAGCAGCCGCGCGGCGTCTAAGGCGGAGCACCATAATAACACCGAGCAGGGCAGTAACCAGCCAAGTGATCATGGACAGGAAAGAGAAAGCCTGGGCTGCACGCCATTGGCCGCAAGTGTCCTCACGTCTGAAGGAAAAGCCGTTTCTCCAGGCCCAGGGGCTACCGCAGCCAGAGTCGTCGAACCAATCAACCAGGAGTCCGAAGACGGCCGCCCAACCAGCAGTAAAGACTATAGAGAAATTGTCGTTAGCGACACGATCCTAGGGAAGAGCGGTGAAATAGACTTACTCAAATCGGAGGTAAATCCCTTCATACTCGAAGTCGTGGGAATAACCCATATAATAGCGAAGATGAGAGAAAGAGCGGACCAGACAACAGCAAAGATGAGTCGGGCGAGTAGGCTATCAAACTCGTCGTCCCAGTCGCGACCTCGACCCCGTCCTCGCCCTCCTCGCCAACCATCATCATCGTCCTCATGCTTCGAGAGGAAGTACGCGGTCAGACCGAGCACGATGGCTGCAAAGACGAATTGCGAGATTCGTAGGATGACGGAAAAGAGACGTGAGAAATCATGATTAAGATGCGAGTTGTGTGTCGAAGGCTAAGATGGAATGTTTTGGTAGTGTTGGATGGGTATCACAGTATTGTATAGTAGAGGGCGAGATGGTAAGACAGTTGATATAGTCTTTGTGCGGTCTTGGTACCGTATATATATATATACATGCTCATTCTGCATCTTATCCTGGTTCTTTCTGGGAAGAGCACAACGTCAGCCACGCCTGTTGCGTAGCCCCCCGAAGAACCTTGACCAGAACCTTGACCAGAACCGTCTTCACATAATCACACGGGTAGTGTTCTTGGACTCCGTCAGCCACGTAGAAACTCTTGGGTGTGCTTGGCGATGTGGCTAGGCCCTACACACGGTGACGATCATCGGGTTTACATGATTGCTTAGCGCTTTGTTGATTGGACCGTTTCTCAAGGGACGCATGGCGCAGCACATGACGCTTGGCATACTTGCCGATCGTGAAAGTATCTAGCTAAATGCTGACGTTGTGGTTGGCAGTGTTTTTCGAATTTAGTTCTGGTGAAGACGTAACCGGCTGGTTATTCGGCCTACTATATGTGACAGCGCACTATCCTTAGGTTCGCAGGTTGGTTAGCTCTAGTGAGTTTGTATGTATTGTAGCAACAAACTTTCGAAGAACGGTACCAGCGATCATCGCTGATGTAGTTTGTACCACCGAGTAAGATGAGAATGCCCGGGATGTTGGCTGCAATTACGGCCAGGTCTCTCCTGGATGCTTGGTAACCAAGCCTCCCCCCCCTCACTTTCAACTTGAAGCATAACTTTGCCAGCTTACTTGACAGTTGTGCGCATTTATGTACCATATCCATGCCTTCAACTAGGATCTGACATGATTACGTGGTTAAGCGCCTGTGACGTATTTCGGAAAATCTAAAATGTTGTGTAGTCTGACAAGGACAGTATTATTGTGGTTGTAAACAACATGAGCAGGCATGATACTGCAACAAACCTGTTGTGATTTCACGGAAGCGCATGGATAGAGTATTCACCCTGCACCTTGAACATTACCTGTTCCAACGTAATACTAGCCTCTGCGTACCCCACCTGGTAGCGAGCGCGTGCAGGGTATTCATTCGGCTATCACGCGGCGTATCCAAGACTACACTTCTTGGGCGTGCGACAGGTATTGGGCTTCCTTTCGGGCCGGACTGGGTGGCTTTTCCCTTCTGCCACATCATCGACCACATGATAGGCTGCAAATAACATGTAACACAAACGCAGAGTTTCTTCTTTTCCGCGTACCTGATTTTGGCAGACGATGAAACAGGTTGGCATCTGCACGTGTCTCCAATCAGACTAGCCGCACAAGAGCATGGTTTGCAAGGTGCATGGGATGCAAAGGAGATGGTCGATCACTGATCAAGTTGACGAAAAGGCAAAATACAGTTGTAGTCACACCGCATGATCAGCGATATACATACATCTTTCGATAGAGTTCATGGTGATCTCTAACTATCGTTGAAGAGATGGCTGAGTCTTTCAATCTGAATTATCCACTTGAGAAGATGATTCTTGTACCTCGGGTGCTTGAGTTTCTTCCGATTTGGATTTGCACTTCTTATGTTCTCTTTATTTTAATCGACATCACTTTCCCCAACATCATTTGTACTTGAAACATCGTCTTACTTCACCCACCCTACATCTTTGTCACCACGAGCAAGGCATGCGTATTAACAGAAATCAACATAGTTTCCATACTAATGAAACCCCCAGCAGCTCATCACAGCATATCTATAAAAATCTCTGGTGGGACGTGACGCTACTGCTCTGACAAAAGCTGCTTTCCCATAACCTGCATGTCGCGACCAGTGCCTTTGATCCTTGACCATACCCATACACGAAGCCAGAAGAAGAAGAGCAGAGAGGTACACACGCCCTCAAAACGTGCTGCATCTTCTTGCACATATTTCCTCATACGTAGCCATGGATCCAAACCAGCCATGCAGACGCGTGTCCAAATAGACACAGAAAACATGTTCGCACCATGTGAATTCATCTCGTGAGAAGAAACCCCCCTCCCCCCGGTCCAATAGCCATGCGGAAGTATGTAGACCCCTACACACACCCATGATACAAGAACCCCAAACCCCACTCTCAGAAGACGTAGTTTTACTTCAAACACCTCAAGTCTTGCCAAGGACGACCGACCAGCCAGGTACAAACATGTCACTTGGTATACAAGTAGCGTCAGACCAGCAGCAGCTGTATTAAACCTTCATATGCTTGTGTCGATGCCTGAAAAAAGAAAAGATCATCAAATGCCCAATCAAGACCCCCAAACGCCACGCCAATGCAATACTCATCTCCTTCTCTATACTCTTTCCGCGCGTCAGTTCCTTTTCCAAGAAACACCTTGCAACCGTGCAAACCCACAAACATCTAGCCCAGCCACACCCACCAAAACACCAGTATGACGGCGGCAAAGAAGGCGACCCAAGCCTTCCAGCCAACGCCCGTCTTCTCCGCCATCCTCAGCATACGATTCATCGTACCCTTTAACTTGAACCTCGAGCTCTCAAACTGATCATTCATCTTCTCTGCCAACGCCGTCGAATCGCGAATTTCGTCGCCGATAAGATGTGTAAGCTAGTCGGGTTAGTAAAACGATTGTTTGCGAAGAAGGGGAGCAGGGACGAAAAACATACGTCCTTCAACATCTTGACTTTCCCCGTCAAAACGCCCACATGCTCGTCATTCTGGCTCTCCAATTCATCCAGCACAGCTGCAGAGTACTGGCCGCGAGAATTGGGCGTCGCGCTGCGGTATACACTCTCTCCTCCGCCGTTTAATCCATATCCCCCTCCTGCTCCGCCACCGTAACTACTCCCTCCGCTACCACCAGGATATAAATTTCCACCTCCGTTGCTGTGGCTGTTGTTGCTAGAGGAAGGATACGCAGCGAAGCCCGCCGAAGCAGGTGAGCCTGGGTAGCCGTAGCCGCCACCGCTGATGCTACCGTTGTAGGGAGAAGCGCGAGCCTTATTTTTAGATTTTGACGGCGAGGCGCTGCGGTTGTACGAGGAGAAGAGGTCGTCGCGTGCCGTATCGTGGCGGCCAAAGCGGCTGGACATCTTTTTCTGCGGGGGTTGGGTTGCGCTGGCTTTGGGTTCTGATCTTGTATACGTGCGTGTATAAGAGAGTGTGTGTATGCGTGCTCGTTCTATCTTTTTCTACAAATGAGTATGTGGTCTTGCGTATTCCGTTCTTCGTTGCAGAAAAGCGTGCCAGGCGTGGCAATTGCGTGGGATAATGCGACGTGGATATATATCGTCTGCGAAATCGTAGGCCACCGCCGCCGTCGCTGCGCCTCCAGAAGACTCTATGAAGCGCACTTTGATAAGACAAGTCCTGATGGAAACTAGGCAGCTGCGTAGCGCTCCGAGGGGGTGCGTTATACGTTGATGAGGGAGGGAGCTGGTGGCAATGGTGATGGTGATGGACCCTGGTTACTGTTTATTTCGAGGATCTGTCTCTCCTCTCCCTCTTGCCTCGGAGCTTAGCTAGGAAACGCGGCTGCTAACGCCGTTGCGCTACGAACACGTTTCGTTATGAACGGTACCACCACTTTTTTCTTGCCTTAGAAAGGATCCCTTGCACGTGGCTCTTTGTACATGAGTGGCGCACACGCAAGGAAATAAGCACCGTCGGCTTATTGGTAAAAAAAGAACTCCCTCGGGGGTTTCATGTCAAAAATGCAGCAGAAAGTACTCCAGTTCCTGCGCTATCATAAATAGGCCTTCGGTATTTCCAAACCACGAGAGAAAGAGGGGGAGAGAGTTCGCTATCTGCATGGCAAAACCCCCTTCCTCACCAGTCTGAAAGCAAACCCGCCATGGGAAATTGAACCTAGTGATAAACCTCCCCCTCTTTTTCGTTCTTCACTACATCTGTCCAAGAACAAGAAAGAAATGATTCCCCCCCTTTCAACTACACGCATGCATAACGGAAAGCAATGTTAGAGAGACGTGCTTTTTTTTCGTAGCAAAGAAAAAAAAAGTAGTTGGTTGTTTACATTGATCCCATCCATCATCATCATCATCATCTTTCCTCAAGCCCACACACACTTCCCCCCTGGTTATTCCCCGAATCTTTTGACTCTGAAGAAAGAAAAGAAAAAAGTTAACATACAAGGCGAGCCAATCAATTCTCTACATCTCGAGGTCGATTGTGTTTCTTTTCCCTTTTTTTCTAGTTCTTAAGGCCAACCTTGTTCAACAAGCTACCCGTCTGTCCAGCAATCATAGCCTTGTTGTCGAAAACCTTGAGCAAACTCTTCCAGACCTGTCCAGGCTCTTGGCTTGCATCGATAGGCTTCCAGATGCCCGTCTTCTGGTAGTATGCAACGACTGGGGCGGTCTGGGCGTGGTAGGTTGCGAGGCGCTTCTTGAGGGTTTCCTCGTTGTCGTCGGAGCGCTGGATGAGCGGCTCGCCGGTGACGTCGTCGGTCATGGGTGCCTTGGGTGGGTTGAAAATCTTGTGGTAGGAGCGGCCGGATGCGGGGTGGACAAGGCGGCCGGTGATACGCGAGACGAGTAGTCCGTCGTCGATTTGCAGTTCAACCGCGTGTTGGAGGGGCTTCTTGGTTGCTGCAAGCATGCCATCGAGCTTCTCCGCCTGAGTAACTGTTCGTGGGAAGCCGTCGAGAATGAAACTGTTCACAAGAGGATTCAGCATGCGTTCGAGAAAGGGATACTTCAACCCAGATATCAAGGCAAAGAAGAAAAAAACCTACCCCTTGGAGCACTCCTGGTTGGTCTCGAGCTCAGTCTTGATCATGTTGATCATGATCTCGTCGCTGACCAGGCCACCAGCATCCATGATCTTCTTCGCTTCCCGACCGAGAGCCGTCTTTGCTGCGACTTGTGCGCGCAGCATGTCTCCGGTAGCCTACATGCCATCAGTATCTTTCCATTCCTTGGTCATGCCCACGCAGCTGCCGGTGTTGCAGTGCATAATGCAAAGAAAGGAGTTTTTTTTTAAAAAAAAAAAGACGTACAAGATGGCAGGCGCAGAACTTCTCCTTGATCTTCGGTGCTTGTGTGCCCTTGCCTATGGAACCCGTGTAAGCCACCTTGTTCACAATTTGTTTCTATCCTCGGCACAAGTTTCTCACCTGCACCCGGTGGTCCCATGAGGATCATCCTTATGCTCTCTTGCGATGACGGCTGTCCGCCATGGCCAGTCAGCCTGTTTTCCAGCTCCGCGATGCGCTTCTCGAGGCGGTTGACGGTGCTCTTGAGGTCGTCGACGACGCTATCTGTTATGGGTGCCATTGCGCCGGGTGTTGTGAAGAAATTTATTCCGCGTGGGGATCAAGAGAAAAAGTAAGAGACGAAGAAGATGGGCGCGATCCGCTGAGGACAAATCACTGGTGGGCGCGCAATGGCAATGGACAGTCGCAAGGAATGGGTGAGAGTGGAGTTCAAGGTCGCTCGTCGCTCGGTTGTTGGCAGGTCCAAGCTTCTCTACGGGAAAATGCTCCCTTCTGCCCGATCCTCGGTGCCGTCACTTTCTTAGCTCTCGCCCGGGTGATGTCAGTCGGAAACGTGACTAGGCGGAGCAAGCTCGGCGCGGCTCTAGCACGAGCACGCACATGTTACCGACGCTGTAGGAGATTAATTTACGCGCCGCATGCGCAAAGGGAGGTTGTTTGAAAGGGCCAATGGAATTAGCCGGCAGTGAACATGCGGGGTCAAGATGCAGCGTAGGTTGTTGTATGGCGCATGAGGAGAAGGGGGTTGGTATCATTCTACGTATACATCTGCATATACTACTTGGTATAAATCACGCCCTAGTATTCACTGGCAATTACCTTCTTCAGCCCCTTCATCTCCATCTCGTACTTCTCCACTTTGACCTGGCTGCTCATCAGCTTGGCCAACAAGTATGTAACTCTTCCGGCAGTCTGAGCAGGCTGGTTCCTCAACTGGCTCAGCAGCAGCAGTTCATTCTCGCACTTGTCAATCGTTGCGTTCTCAATCTTTGTCAGGTGCGTAAGGACAGCCAAGTCTAGGCGGCTCTTGAGCACCTTGTCCTCTGTCAGACGCTTGAACGCGGGGTGGTACACGGGCTTGCCGGGCTTGATGATAGATGGCCTGCCGTTTGCACCAGAAACAATCGAGATAAGTTCTGCTTGCTCGAGGGCACGAAGAACCGACTCGCCGCCTGTCTTGAGCATATCGTCGATCAGAACCTCATTGTACCGCAAAGACTCCTTTTGTGCCAGCTCCTTGATGAGGTACCAGGCTTGCTCAGCATTCCAAAGGCGGTTACCATTTTCATCTTGCGCATCAAAAATGTACATTTTGAGAATCTCAGAAGCGGACTGGCCAATAATCTCATGCACGGCTTTGGTCGGCGTCTCGCCAGTCTTGATGCGACGCGACAAGAACTCTAGATCAGTAAGCCGTCCGCCCAACAAGTCAATACAAGTATCGAGCTCTTTGAGGTCAGGGCGATGCTGTGATGGTATTTTCTTGGGTGAACCATCCTTTGGATGAGGTTCGTCCTCGACGTCGGCGTCAAGGTGTGTTATCACCAAGCGCTTTGCGACTTCTGGGCTACAATCGGAGAGCGAAATCTGGCGGAACATTCGGTCGGGCATAGCCTTTGACAGTGACTTGCTGTAGGCAACATCATTTGTTAGGAAGATAACATGGGCAGTGTTTGTTGTTGTGAGACGAGCAGCCCATTCTGCAATCTTGTCGTAGACGATGCCACCTTCCTGGCTCTTGTGTAGAAAGTTGTCAATAACAACCACAGGACGACGTTCTGGGTGTGCTTCGAGCCACTCATCGTCTGGCAGATATGCATCCTTGTCGTGCTTATGCCGAGTGTCCAAAGCAATTTGTCTAAGAGCCGAGGTGGTGGTGTTCCAGATTTTGCTGAGTTGTGAGTCGAGTGTCTCCGAGAAGCCAGTTTTGACGCCCGTGGCGCCTTGAGCAGCCATGTCGATCATACCGCTGATGCTGTTCATCCAGCTGAATACCGGTCGGTAGCCGACGGACAAAGCAGCAGCGTTGATGGTGGCGCTCTCTCCTCGGGCCTCTTGGATAGGTTTGCAGTCGATTACAAGCTTGGTCTTCTTGTCATGTAGTGCACGATCCACCACCAGTTCACGTTTACCAGAGCCATGGGGACCTTGCACGATGATGAAAGTATCAGCAGTCTCCATCAGCCAAGTCTGGATCTGCTCGATGTTTTCCTTCCGATCGTCCCAGATAGCATCCATGCCGTCATCGTCGATACGCTTTTTTCCTCCGCTGATAATGTCAGTAGCGTAGCCTTTAATCCACTGGTACCATTTGTTGTCTTCTATATGATAGTTTCGCGTGATGTGAGCCTTGACAAAAAACGTTCGGATGCTAGTTTCTTCGTCAGAAGGGTGCTTCGTAAGACATTCCAGAAACTTACGGATCGAAGACGACAGCGACTAAACCTGCAATAAGTGCGGCCACAATAGGAATCACAATACGCGGATGGCTGAAAATCCAATCTCTGACGTATCGAGGCTTAATCTTCTGCTCATACTTGAGCCTCAGGATGGTTCCCTTCTTCCCACCGCCCTCAGCCTCTGAGACAAGGTATCCGTGCATACAGTTTCTAGCCATGATGGCTTTTCCCATGGCAGTGTAGTCTAGGTAGGCAAATTTTGGTAGAACCTTGGAGTCTGGGGGTTGCATAACAATGTCGCTCAGCTTTCCGTAAGGCCTGAAGAACTGGAAGAGTTGCTCTTGGCTCAGCTCCACCGCTTCAGAAGCAGGTGCCCCAGGTTCGCCAGAAACAAACTCAACGCGGAGACGAGTGGCAGGTAGACGCATCAAGTCTTCCACCCAGGGTCTTCCCTTGACAACTTTTGCATGCATTTGCTTCCATGGGCTCCACCAGGGCTTCACAGGCTCGTCTTCCAGATACTGTTGCAGTGTTCTTTCAATTTCAGAGGTAGAGGCACTTCCATCATGGGTAAACTTGACAAATGCCCCTCCTTCTCTCATACGAGGCAGCACTTCGGTACTGGTGATTTGCAGATTGCGCTTTGCACTTGCTCTCTCAATGATCTTTTTCGGGTCTGTTCCAGAAGCAGTGGGATTCACCAGGCGATCCAGGATCCGTGGCATCGGAAGTCCTAGTATCTTGCGTATCTGAATAGGAAAGACATTGTTGAAGAAGAGGATGCCTTCGTTGGGGCCGGCGCTAATATGGCCAGTGTTGTCCTCACCAGCCTGCAGACCAGTGACATGTCGAATTGCATAAGGAAAAGGCCTTTGGAAGCTCGCTCTTGATGAACTCAGTGTTGCTATGATCCGTGGTGCCACTGTTCTGATGGACTGTCAGCACTTCACGATGATCGACAACTGGGATCAAACGTTGTCAATCTACCTTGTTGGCCCATGCAGAGGCCGCTGGCCAGCATGATGCCAGCCTACGCGGGGTAACATCTTTGCCGCTCAATTGTTACCAGAGCATGGTGAGGAGTGGCTCACAGAAGGATTGTTGGAGTCGAGCAATACTCGTTGCCTACGGTTTCAACGAGTCCAGAAAAGGCGCGTGACGTCAGCAACGACGGACCTTGGCTTCCAGCCCACACCCCACAATTCAGAAGATAGCGGCCGTGTCGACAGTGTGACCAACTCAGGTATGCGGAACAAATAAATCGAGTTCCATGGTATTAATGTCATGACTCTTCCTAGACACACTTTGTATTTTTCTCGTTTTCATTGTGGAGACAGTAATAGGCGAAGCGACGCCACAACCTTGAAGACTACGTCTTCGGCGAAAACGTTGGGCATCTTCAAAGTGATCTTTTTGCTCACATCCAATTTCGCAAACTGCAGGTCGCAGAAAATTAAAAATGAAACAATTTCACGAGCGGTCAGTTGGGTGGAAAATCCAGCAAACGACGTCACATCATGCATCACTAGTTGGCGGTCCAGTCCATAGTAGTAATATAACGATTGGCGTATTTACAACAAACTATTGCGAAGAATGAAGAGAAAACACACAATTTAGAAAAACACATTGTACACTGCAAGTCGCACCCAGCTGACTCCGCATACGGAAAAGGTATCGTGCAGGTGATATAGAAAAAGCTCAAACAAAAAAACCAAGTACCGAAAAATTCGCCAATATAGCCCCCGAATACCCTCTTTTGTCATGACCTTTTTTCTTACTATAACCTTGTCTTCATACAAAGTTCATTACAATCATCTTTTGTCTAAGCGGCGACAGTCGTCAGCTGCTCCACCTTGGCGTTGCTAGCATTCAACATAGCTTCGTAAGGTGGGCGCTTGACAATACCACCAGTGACAGGCAGCGAAGTGCCATAGCCGTTAAGGAACGAATCAACGTCGCGAGCGCATTGGCGACCCTCGTTGATACCCCAAACGATGAGTGACTGACCACGACGGCAATCACCAGCAGCGAAGACGCCAGGAAGGTTAGTGTTGTAGTGGCCTGGAGGAGTCTTGATGTTCTTGCGGCCATCGAGCTCGATAACGTCGCTCATAACGCGCTGCTCGGGACCCAAGAAACCCATAGAAAGCAAGACGAGGTCGGCAGGGAAGAATTGCTCACTACCCTCAACGTGCTTCATGTCCCAACCACCAGAAGCGGATTTTGTCCATGCAACACGAACAGTGTTGATGCCCTTGACCTTGCCAGTGCCGTCGTCAACGAACTCCTTGGACATGACACAGTATTCGCGAGGATCCTTGCCCATGTGAGTCTTGACTTCGTTGTGACCGTAGTCAGTGCGGAAGATACGGGGCCACTGGGGCCATGGGTTGTCGCGAGCGCGCTCCGCCGGAGGCTGTGGCAGCAGCTCGAAGTTGACGACGGACTTGGCACCATGGCGAACAGAGGTACCAATGCAGTCGTTACCAGTATCACCACCACCAATGACAACAACGTGCTTGTCCTTGGCCGAGATGTATGCATTGTCGGCCAACTCGGAGTCGAGGAGCGACTTGGTGTTCTTGTGCAGGAACTGCATGGCGAAGTGAATACCCTCCAAGTTACGGTTGGGGATGGGCAAGTCGCGAGCGACTGTGGCACCTGTGGCAAATACGACAGCGTCAAACTCCTTGCGCAGCGTCTCAAGATTGGGGTGACCCTCTTCTCCAACCGTGACACCAGTCTTGAAGTTGACACCCTCAGCAGCCATGAAATCGACACGGCGCTGTACGACCTTCTTGTCAAGCTTCATGTTGGGAATACCGTACATGAGGAGACCACCAACACGGTCAGCACGCTCGAAAACGGTGACAGTGTGGCCAGCCTTGTTGAGCTGATCAGCGCAAGCAAGACCAGCAGGTCCAGAACCGATGATAGCAACGGTCTTGCCGGTGCGGACCTGGGGTGGCGTGGGAATCATCCAGCCCATCTCGAAACCACGGTCAATGATGGCACACTCGATAGATTTGATACCAACAGGGTCCTCATTGATGCCAAGAACGCAGGCTCCCTCACAAGGAGCAGGGCAAACACGACCGGTAAACTCGGGGAAGTTGTTGGTCATGAGGAGACGGTTAAGAGCGTCACGCCATTGGCCTCTAAATACCAATTCATTCCATTTGGGAATGATATTGGAGATTGGACAACCGGTGTCAGACTGGCAGAAAGGTACACCACAGTCCATGCAACGAGCGGTCTGGTACTTGAGCTCGTCCTCGTTAAGACGCTGGCTCAGTTCGGCCCAGTCGCGTGTTCGCGTCTTGGGATTACGGTACTTCTCGGAGCGACGCTGGTACTTCATGAAACCGCGAGTCTTGTCAAGGACCAGGGCCTTCTTCTTTTCAGCCTTGGCATCAGTGACACTCTCCTCAATGTCCAAGAGGCCGCCGCTCTTCTTCTCCTTCTCCTTCTTGGCCGCAGCCTCGGCCTCGGCCTTGCGAGACTCCTCGTGGGCTGTGCGGACGGCATTACCGGCGAGGAGAGCAAGTGGGTACTCGTTCCTCTTCTTCTCCGCAAGTCTGGCCTTCTCCTCCAAGAGGACACGCTTGTAGTCGACAGGCATGACCTTGACAAAGCGCGGAAGAGCACGAGTGAAGTCCAGAAGGATGCGTGCAGCAAGCTCGGATCCGGTGTAGTGGTGGTGGTCCTCAATGAGGCCTCGCACGAAGGCAATCTCCTCGGGCTCCTCAATGCCAGAGAGTTCAACCATCTCTTGATTGACCTTTTGCGCGAAGTCCTTGTGGATATCGAGAACGTAAGCGATACCACCGGACATACCGGCGGCGAAGTTGCGACCTGTCGAACCAAGAACAAGGACACGACCACCAGTCATGTACTCGCAACCGTGGTCACCAACGCCCTCAACAACAGCCGTAGCACCCGAGTTACGAACGCAGAAACGCTCAGCAGCAATACCACGGAAGAAGCAGGTACCCTGAGTGGCGCCGTACAAACAGACGTTACCAATCAGCACGTTCTCCTCGGCGCGGTAGACGGCGTTGCGAGGCGGGTAGATGATCAAGCGACCTCCAGACAAGCCCTTGCCGACGTAGTCGTTGGCGTCACCCTCGAGTTCAAGAGTAACACCAGGTGCTAGATAAGCACCGAAAGACTGTCCTGCGGATCCACGAATGTTGACATGGATGGTATCTTGGGGCAGACCAGCCTCTCCATAGCGCTTGCTGATGTGGTAAGAGAGGGTGGCACCAAGAGCGCGGTCAGTGTTGACAACATCGCACTCGATGCGGGCGGGGAGACCCTTCTCCAGAGCAAGCTCAGACTCGGAGATCAGCTTGTTGTCAAGACGGACGTGAAGTCGGTGGTCCTGTTTGCGGACGTTGAAGGTAGCCACACCAGGGCGCAGAGTGTGTGCAGGAGTCAGGATGAGTGAAAGGTCAATGTTCTCCGTCTTAGCAGTGCGGAGATCGTCGCGGATGCGGAGAACCTCACAGCGACCAACCATGTCGTTGATGGTGCGGAAACCGAGCTTAGCCATGATGGCACGGAGCTCGTTGGCAACATAGTAGAAGAAGTTGATGACGTGCTCGGGTGTACCAGAGAACTTCTTCCTAAGCTCAGGGTCCTGAGTAGCGATACCAACGGGGCAAGTGTTCAACTAGTCAAATCGTTAGCAAACTGTTTCTACAGTGGAAATTTTCTGGTCTTACATGACACTTTCGCATAAAGATGCAGCCCATGGCAATCAATGGAGTAGTAGCAAAGCCCCACTCTTCGGCTCCTAGCAAACAGGCAATGGCGACATCACGTCCAGTCTTGATTTGGCCATCGGTCTGGACAATGACACGGCCACGGAGGTCGTTGAGAACAAGAGTCTGGTGAGTCTCGGCAAGACCCAACTCCCATGGGAGACCAGCATACTTGATACCAGTCCATCGAGATGCACCGGTACCACCGTCGTGACCGGAGATGAGAATGTGGTCGGCCTTGGCTTTGGCGACACCGGAAGCGACGATACCAACACCAGTCTCCGAGACGAGCTTGACAGATACACGTGCGCGGGGGTTGGAGCACTTCAGATCGTAGATCAGTTGCTTGAGATCCTCGATCGAGTAGATGTCGTGGTGGGGAGGAGGGCTGATAAGACCAACACCGGGGGTGGAGTGACGAGTCTTTGCAATAGAGCCAGAGACTTTGTGGCCAGGAAGCTCACCACCCTCACCAGGCTTGGCACCTTGCGCCATCTTGATCTGAAGCTCGTCGGCATCGGCAAGGTAGTTGGCGGTGACACCAAAACGTCCAGAAGCAATCTGCTTGATAGCGGATCGCATAGTGTCGCCATTCTCCATACGCAAACTGCGCTCGGGATCTTCACCACCCTCACCAGTGTTTGACTTTCCGCCAAGGCGGTTCATGGCGACAGCAAGAGTAGAGTGAGACTCCATGGAGATGGATCCATAGGACATGGCACCGGTGACGAAACGGCGCACGATGTCGGTCCATGGCTCGACCTGGTCAATGGGAATAGGGGTGCGTTCCTCAAAGTTGAAATCCAAGAGACCACGAAGGGTGCAGTCCTTGATTCGCTCATACTCGGCAATGGAGTAAGCTTCGTAAGACTTATCGTTCTTGGTGCGAACAGCGTCTTGGAGGTTAGCCATGGCAGTAGGGTCGTTGACGTGAGGCTCGCCTCCATCACGCCAATGGTACTCGCCAGTCTCTGAAAGACCAGGAACTTCGACAATGGGGTGCGTAGGGTAGCCCTTCTCATGGAGAGCAAAGGCGTCGGCCGCAATTAGCTCGAAGGTCATACCTTTGATACGTGATGCAGTTCCAGTGAAGCAACGGTCGACAACAGAGTCGTCGAGACCGAGAGCCTCGAAAATCTGGGCACCCTTGTAAGACTGGAGGGTAGAGATACCCATCTTACTCATGACCTTGAGGATACCACCATCGCACGAGTGCTTGTAGTTTTGGATGAGCTGCTCAGGGGTCAGGCTCTTGCGGATGACACCCTCACGGTGCATCTTCAAGATACACTCAATGGCAAGGTAGGGGCAGACGGCATCAGCACCATACCCAACAAGGACACACATGTGGTGAACCTCACGGGCCTCACCAGTCTCAACAACAAGAGCAGCGTTGGATCGCCACTTGTTGCGGACAAGGTGGTGGTGGACCATACCGGTAGCCAAGCAGGCAGACACAGCAACGCGGTCGGCAGAGGTTGCACGATCGGTCAAGACAAGGATGTTGTCACCGGCCTGGATGCCCTCTGTGGCGGCTTCGCAAATGCGATCGAGAGCGTTCATGTATCCCTCAATACCCTCGCTCTTGGGGAAGGTGATGTCGATGCTCTTGACAGTCCAGTCTCGGTAAATAGTGTGGGTGTTGGTCATGGCCTTGAACTCCTCAAGAGTGAGGATGGGAGATGGCAAAAGCAGACGGCCACACTGCGACTGGTCCATCTCGAGCAGGTTGCCCTGAGGACCAACGTAAGCCTCGAGGGACATGACAATAGCCTCACGGATAGGGTCAATGGGAGGGTTGGTAACTTGAGCAAAGAGCTGGCGGAAGTACTCGTAAAGCAGGCGAGGCTGTGTGGCCAAGCAAGCAAGAGGAGCATCGTTACCCATAGATCCAAGAGCTTCCTTGGAATCAGCAGCCATGGGGCCGAGAAGCAAGCTGACCTGCTCGAGAGAGTAACCGAATGCTCGCAGACGAGGGTCCTCGTGAAGTTTGGTCTCAGTGAGGGCGTAAGAAAGGTCGACACCCTTTTCGCTGACGGATTGGACAATCTTAGGAAGGGTCAAGAGGTTGT
This sequence comes from Curvularia verruculosa, assembly GCA_036172615.1. NCBI lineage: Eukaryota > Fungi > Ascomycota > Dothideomycetes > Pleosporales > Pleosporaceae > Curvularia > Curvularia verruculosa. The sequence continues at coordinate 106,687 of JAWDHC010000044.1, read as the reverse complement.
TGTCGATCCATGCGCGGAAGTCGTTGCGCTGTGAGACGGACTTCTTCAGCTCCGCATCATCGACAATTCGACCAGCGACAGTGTCGACAAGCAACATCCTACCGGGTTGCAGACGGCCCTTCTGGACAACACGCTCAGGCTCGATTGAAATGGTACCAACTTCGGAGGCGCAAACAATGCGGTCGTCATCGGTAATGTAGTAACGGCAAGGACGAAGACCATTTCGGTCCAGGTTGGCACCGCAGTAGCGTCCGTCGGAGAAGGTGAAGAGAGCTGGTCCATCCCAGGGCTCCATCATGCAAGCAGCCCACTCGTAAAAGGCTGCCTTGGCCGGGTCCATGGTGTTGTTGCCCTGCCAGGCTTCTGGGACCATGAGCATGACTGCTTCTGGAAGCGACAGAACGCCGTTGATGGTCAGCAGCTCAAGAACGTTGTCAAAAGCTGCCGAGTCGGAACCACCATCCTCAACAATGGGGTAGAGAAGGTCGAGCTCCTCACCAAAGAGGCTGGACTTCATGACACCTTCACGTGCCCGCATCCAGTTCTTGTTTCCTCGTAGTGTGTTGATTTCACCGTTGTGAGCCGCCCATCGTAGAGGCTGGGCACGGTCCCAACTGGGGAATGTGTTTGTGGAGAAACGCGAGTGCACCAAGGCAAAGTGACCCTCGTAGTCGACATTGAGCAGGTCGTGGTAGTACTCGTAGACCTGAACAGGAGAAAGCTGGCCCTTGTAGACAATGTTCCTGTTGCTCAAGGAGCAAATGTAGAACCAGTTGTGCAGACCAATGACGTGTGTAGCCCGCTTTCGCATGACATAGAGCTGTCGCTCAAAGTATGCGTTGTCATACTTTTCCTTGAAATCAGCCTTTGGCTCCCGACCGTCGCCGTAGGCGGACTTGAGTACGACAAACGGCTGCAGGATAATGGGCTCTCGCGACAAGGCGGCGGGGCCGAGAAGTGTGGAATCGCGGGGCACTGCTCGCCAGCCAAGCACCCTCAGGTCCAGCTGGTCTGCAACATCCTCGAACATGGCCTTGGTCTCATCCAAGATGGTAGGATCAGGCTTGAAGAACAGGTTGCCAGTGGCGTACTGGCCAAGCGGTGGCAGTTTGTAGCCTTGTTCGCGCTCGAATTCCTTGAGGAAGAATCGGTGGGGGATGGAGGTCATTACACCTGCACCGTCACCGTCTCGTGCGTCTGAGCCAACGGCTCCTCGATGGGTCATGTTGCATAGCAGTGACCGGGCTATATACATATGTTAGCAGTCTACATTCATATACCACTTTTTCTTTTTGTAAATATATAGTTATTTCTTACCATCAACGACGATTTTGTGGCTGGCCTTGCCCTTGATATGGCTACACAATTGTCAGTCAGTGTCCAGGCGTGCTTGGGAGGGAAACTGAGTGATTGTCACTTACGCAGCAAAACCGACACCGCAAGCATCCTTCTCTAGTTCTGGGTCGTACAGACCCTGCTTCAAGGGCAGGGCACCCGCCCAAGACTTGTTTTCTGGGCCATCCTGATAGGCAAACACCGAAGTTTGCTCCTGCTCAATCTGGGTATCCGGGGACGACTTTGTATCTTCGGTGAACGAAACCCGACCCATTATATCGGCAAAAGGCCGAATTCGAGGGTTCCGTTGGTGGTTGTAGTTTTGAGAAGGGTAAGATATCTATCTAGGCGTGTGGCGGGGTCGCTCGTTGCGTAGATTTAGAGTTGCTAGTAGAATGCACGGAAATCTGAGGCAGATGTTAATTTGCAACCCGTGTGAGGAAAGAAAAAAGAAACGGGTGCTGAGATTCGAGGAGGAGGAGGAGGAGGAGGAGGGACGACGGGCCAAGGTAGAATGGTACAAGCAGGTGCAACGGCCGAGTCCAAAAGCAAGAAATACGAGTGGGGGTTGGACGGGGGGTGCGACGGTAGAGCGGGAGCGCAACCATGAACGAATGTCGGAACTAGCGAAACAGTGGGACCGGATTGCTCGCCAGGTGCATTTGAGCAGAGGCAGAGACGATCAATTCATGACTACGGCGCTTCTTCCCAAATCGCGTGGCAAGCAATGGCGATCCAAGCAGCGTGATGGGCTGATAAGAGAGAGGCGGCGAATGGGCTCAGGCGGGGTAGCAGCGCCAGCAGCGGTAGGATATGCGGATGGATGTGGGTGGGTGCAGCGGACGTAGCAGGCGTTGACACGGGAGGCAAAGGACTTACTTTGGTTAAGATACTAAGATGAAAGTGGCCTCGTGGTGGACTCGCGGAGTTAGTGCAAGCAGCCTGAAGCGATTGTGATGGTTTGGTGTACAAGACTCGGGAGGGCGAGAGAGGCAGAGAGAGAGGCAGAGAGACGAAGAGGGCGAGAGACGCAGCAAGCCGGGTGCGAGTACTTATTCATAAAGTAAGAGGGCGGAGGCAGGTGGTGGGGTGGATATTTTCCCAATGCGCTAGCACGTCGCCTTGGACAGTGTCCAATGACGGAGCGGGAGGCGCGTCGACGGAGGCGTTCTGCTGTCAGTTGTAGGGCTTGTCGGTCGCTTTGCCGTTACGGACGGACTGGGGACTGCCTGGTCGTGGACCTGACCGCCGTCTTGGGACTGTGCTGCTGCTGGACTGTGTGTAGTAGAGTCGAGTCGAGTCGAGTAGAGTACCATATTTCACATGATTCAAATTGGCCACCCCGCTTGTCGAGCGATGGTGCGCCATGGAGCGCGTCTTTGTGGTTTTTTTTCTGCTCGTGTACCCGTTTCACGCCTGCACCGCGGGCTCGACGCCAGCGGGTTGCCACTGGCCAGAGTTGCTGCGTGCAATTGGGTCAGCTCGATGCCATTTGCTCGTGGCCGGGTGGGTATAGGCAGTATGGGCGGGTGGTGGCATGGGAAAAAAGCGCCTACCCCACGGTTATTCTGCCAGGCCATGACGATAAGCCCGCATGTGATTGGCCAGCGGGGCCGACCGCCCTGCAGCCGTTCGTCAGTGCGCCGGCGCCCTGGTCTCCGAAGGTCGGGTTGGCTGGGGGCGTGCATGTGCCGCATCATCTGAATCTCGCCCCCGCCCATTGGGCCGGCGGCACTCGCGACGGCGCTGGCGTAATTCCACGCGGTCATGCTCCCGCCTTATCGCTGCCCAAGCTTTCTCCGCTGCCCTCGTCTGGCCCCTCGTTGGACGGGACCTGAACGCACCCGCGCCACTCCAGCGGAATCTCCGCCCTCGCTGCTGCATGCACTCCTTCGACGACATCATCACTGTCCACTGCTACCGTGCCAGTCCAGACAAGCGAGTAAGCAGAAAAATGCTGCTCGTCTGCTTCTCGCCGGTCTCGTCCCACACTAGGCCATGCTGACCCGACGCTGCGCTGTCCACATCACGCTCGGAACAGATCGGAACGCCCGCTGCCTAGACATCGGCACTGCATAGCGGGAGCCAGGTCACGAGGACAAGCGACCTGGCCTGGCCGATGTCGCCTCGACCCATCCTCCGCCTGCTGCTGCACCGGGTATTCTAGGAACCTGTCTACTGCAATCATACCACTCCACCTGTACAAACCTCCCTGCTCTGCACCCGCCATTCGACATGCCTTTCCGTAGGATTCGTGTACCTAATACTTTCACTTCGGCCCTTTGTCCACCACGACTGTGAGACAATCGACTTTGTCTATCCTATCTCTCAACCACTCGTCTATCTGCCCACTGAATCAGGGCCTCGGATCCGCCCGATGAGATCAGATTCGTGTACCGATGATATGGTTTTTTCCCCATCAAGGAAAAAAAAGTATATAATCATACCACACACCTGGGTCACTCCCCTGCTACACTCATAGCAGCCTGGGTACAATGACACTCACAATCATAGCCTCTCCTGTTGTACTAGTAACCCAAGACCAAGCCATGGCCTGCGAGACTGTACATTAGTCCGCACTTTTCGCCGTCTCACTCACATATCGACCAAACAAAACCAACCCCTCATCTCCAACCCATATCACATGCGTCGCTAGTGACTTCCTGTTCCTCCCGACAATCAATACGAACATTGCTCTCTCCAAACCCACTAGCCAGCTAGGGTCACGGGACCCTTTTCTCGAGTTACCCAATCTAGCCTACCACTCGAGAACCCTTTTTTTTCATCTTCAACCCCCACGCGGGTCATCAAGCCAATTTCAAAAACATTCTCAAATCGGATGCCTGTGGTTTGGAGCCCTGCTTTTCAATCACGGCATCTACCCATACGGCTAAACGGCCCGTTAGCGACACCTCACTGCTTCTCTTCTTTCATATACTTTGGCACTTGGCTGCTCTAGGGTAATTACATAACGTAGCATGTATGGACTACCCTAGTGCCATGATGTGCGTCCTTGCAGACCCTGGCCCTGACCCTGTCCAACCGACAATCCACCCCGACTCCCCGCCAAGTCCCCGCCAAATCTCGTGACTTGGGATTGGAGGGGCTATGCTGGGGGAGGGGTTGTTGTGCTACTGCATCTGTCTGAAGTCGAAATTCCTGCTCAAGCGTTGGAAAACACTGACAGGTTACATCATGTAGAACAGGAAATTGCTCAACACTCGGCTCCATCCCGTTACTCGCCGTGGTATACGTAAGCAACCAGACAGGTAAATTCTTCTACTGCACAATCGCTATTTGCATCCAAACAAATTCCATGGAGGCTCCAACCAAAAGAAAAATCCGTCACAGTTCATATTTTGTGTACTTGGACCTTGCTCTACTGGAAAACAATGCACTTCCAATTTATTTCCTCCCCTTCTGGTTATGACCCTTGCTACCAAAACTTACGCAAGGTAAACACGACTACTATCCCTCCACGTATGGCGGAAAATCCTGCGTGCCGCCGGCATGCCACCCATACTCTTCCCCACAACGGACCCAATCACACTTGTGGAGCGTACAGAATCTCGGAACAGAGACTTTAATCTCTTACGATGCCCTGCGCTGTATCTCTTTGTAAGAAAGTTCTTTTGTGGCCAGTAATACCACAATTCGCTGCTAGCAGGTATGGTACCTCCAGCTCGGTCAGCCTCAGATGCGCCAGAGATTATGTGTATATAGCTAAGAGTCTGTCAAGCTATACAAAGATCTATAGGAAGTGTATACCAAGCGAAACACAGTAGCACCTTTAGTCGTAGCGTGGTTGTAAAGGTATATTAATCTGCAAAGTAGGATTGTAAACAAAGGCACGTTGCCTGCATGTCGTATGGAAATACTGTAAAGAGCTTAGTCGTATTCTATCAGCGCTGATATCAGACCCTTATCCCGAAAGTATAGCTAGCGGCTAAGGCTAAGCATGACTCGCTCGCGCTTGAATATATACTTATATGCCGTACTAGAATCCACGCGTACCTGTTCCTAGAGCGAATAGTAATTAGCAGAAGAAGTACTTGGAGGCTTTTATGGTCCTGTAGTAGTGTAAGAAATAGCCTAGAGTAATCGATATAGTTGAATATTATTATAAAATTTGTTATCTCAACTTCGCAGACGATTTCGATCTTCTGATACCTATCTTTGCTAGCCCTCGTACCAGCTTCGACTGTTTGCCTGCGTATACATGTGCGCTACTATTCGTAATTATGGGAGAGATAGTAGGCTGGTGCTGCCTATACGATGCAAGTGCGGTAGTGTAATGCTGGTGACACGCACGCGTAGTCGGGTGATCTTTCCCAAATATAGCTTCGTACCCATCGCATGCTCTCTTGTATAGAGCAAGAGCTTCGATATAGTAATGCCGATTTGTAAGAAGATAGGCAAGAGAGTAGACACTGGTCAGCGTGTGTGGATGCTCATGCCCAAGCACCTTCTCGCTCCGCGCCAGCGTCTGGCGGTGCATCGCCTCTGCCTCTTCGTACTTGCCCCCAAGCTCCCTAGCTACTCCCACCATCTCCATGCTGTTCAGAGTTTCCAGATCTTCTTCCCCAAGCTCTTCACTCCTAGCTACCATCGACATCATTGCTATCTTCTCTGCCTCGCCTGTTTTCCCCCGTCGCCACGCGTACCACGCCGCATTATACAGCAATCGTGCCCATTCCTTTCGTGACTCTTTACTCTTAGGCTGCTGTGCTAGTGCCGCCTGTGCATGTGGAAATAGCGCCTCGCACTTCTTCCAGTTCTCATATTCTCCTGTCGGCAGCTCTGCGCATAGATTCGAGATAAACTGCTCTCTCCACTTATCTAGCTGCTCTTTGTTTTCTAGCCACGTGCGCGTCGCTAGCTGTACTAGACTATGCATCTCAAACGTGCTCGCATCTCTAGTTATAGTGATGAACGAGTACTCTCGCAGAGCTAGCACGTCCTCTTCAAACCTATCGTTCTCTGCGCTGCTCTGTTGGTGGAGTAGGGCTTCCTGGATTCCCTGCCGGTCGAAGAAGCTCATTAGCGATAGCAGGTCTGCTGCCGACTGCCTAGTCTTCCGTATGTGGTCGAACGAGATCTGCCAAGTTAATAGAACTGAGTTGCTAGCTGCTGCATCTCGGCGGAGATGACCCGCCTCTTGGTTTAGCAGACTCGTCTTTCTGCGATCGCTCTGCCTGTACTCCTCGAGATACTGCTGCACAGAACACCGCGGTGCTCGCTCTCGAATATATGCTGCCGCCTGCACGAGAGCCAGCGGTATGTAATCAAGCGTGATAGCTAGCGTAGCGATGCTATCGTCCTTCTCATCTTTCTTGTCTAGGCCTCCTAGCTTTTTGCGGAGCAGAGCATGTGCAGCTGTATCATGCATTGGTTTAACTAGTATAATATCACTATCCTCCACAATTTGTGTCGCTGCGCGCTTCGTCCGACTCGTCACTAAGACGGAGCCATGCCTGCTCGAGGGGATGTATCTTGATAGATATTGTTGTTGGAGAGCGCTGCCGCCTGCCGGAGAAAGGACGTCAGCATCGTCCGCATTATCTAGCACCAACAGCCACCGTCCATTCTTCGCGTTGCGCAGCCAGTCGTGCACCAGCTTGAACACATCCGCTTGTGGGTCCTTGCGGCCGTAAGCCCTGACCTGGTCGGCGATCTCCCGGAAGCTCTGCTCGAGTCGCGCAGTGTTGCTCGCGTGTGCCCAGAACACCCACGTGTCTGGCGACTGCTCGGCGGTGCGGTAGCAGTGCTCGATAGCTAGTTGCGACTTTCTGTGTCTACGTTAGACGCGACATGCAACATGCGACATGCGAGCACTAGTTTGTTGCTCTTCCACCAAACCTACCCCACCCCGCCGAGGCCCACCAGCGCGACGCGAGATGCTGAGGCAGTGCATCGTTGGCGGATCTGGTCGAGCAGCGTGCCGCGGTCGACAAAGTCAGGATCGCGGCGGAAGGGGACGAAGCATGAGGGCTGTGGGGGAGTCTCAGGACGCTCTGAAGGGACCATAGTGCATGGTTAGCGCAGCGCTGTCAAGACGGGAGCGGGCACCTACCAGCGGAAACATGGAAATGGTTCGCGATAGTGCCAGAGTTGTATCCCACCTGCGCTCCCTGGTTTCCATGCCCTGGAAACGTAATGTTAGTACCAAGGGAGGCCATGGCAGAGAGTAGTGATCTGGTTTGCGTAGGAGGGAGAGTCTTGTGCAAGCAGACAGCGCTTCTGGCGCGCAAGGCTGGCTGGGCTGAGGCTGAGTCGTCGCTTTAGCTGAGCGGCTAGCTTGTTCTGCACATGTGCAGAAGAGAACCTCAAACCTATCGTCCCTGCTGCTGCTGCTGCTTCTGTACTCAAAAGCTGCGAGCAAGTGCGAACAAATCCATCACTTCATTATTGCGTTTTCTTTTCCCCGTCTCCACAATCATCACCGCCCCTACTCCGGCGGATAGACATGGCAGAGGCAGCTAGTCTTGTTGTTGGCGTCGTTGCCCTCGGTGGTCTCCTTAACAATATAGTTAATAAGTGTTCCAAGTTCGTCCAGCTTCCAGACAAGTCAGCTTAACAAGATTCCGCCTGTCGCGAGTCATGCTTGGCCTTGGCAGACAGTACAAAAACAGGCGCTAAGCCGATAGTTAGAATACCGCTAGTCTGCTTTTAGTATTTCCATACGGCTCACTGGTAACGCCCTTCGGCGTTGCACTACTCTTTAACCAACACGACAACGCTCTAACATAGTGTATACTAGAGAGCTGCTCGGAATAGACTCTTTACATCCATTTCTATAGTTTGAACGACTCTCAGATAAATGCATAAGACCTCTAGCGTATCCGAGGCCGACCGAGCTAGAAGTGTCATACACGCTGGTAGCGAATTGTGGTATTGCTAGTCGCGCAAGAGTCATCTTGCAAACAGATGATACATAAGGGATACTTAAGATTAAAGGTCTCTGTCCCAAAATTCTGTACTTTCCTTACATATCGCTTCTTTTGTTGTGGTGAAGAGTATGGGTGGCATGCCGGCACACTGGGTTTTCCACCATACGTGGGAGGGGGGATAGTAGTTCTTTAGGCCATGTTCCGTAGGGAAAAACACCAAACAACAATGACATCTGCAATCCTCCATCGCTCATGCTATTAAAAAAAGAGGGGAAAACAAATCAAAAAGAAAGCAATAGCAAACTTTACGCGTGGTAGGCGTGTGTACCGACGAGGTGTCGAGGTGGGGTGGATCAATATAGTATATCTCCCCGCCATGTTGTCCTTGCCTGCTGAGTCTCCCTCACGGACAATGCGCTTGTCAAAAATGGACGCAAACAACCTACACACAAACTCCCACCGAACACCAAAAATGGACGCGTATCATTCATTCGTTTATTTGTTTGTTTATCTTCATTCATTGATCATGAACGCTAACCGGCTACGCAAGACGCGTCCGCAACCCTACTACCCAGTCTCGCAAGAGCCCATGCAACGGACGCGCGTGCCTAGATTGCCAAACACCCCTTTCCTCCCTGACCAGAAGTGTTTTCCTCCATCCATGTATATACGGAACCCAGATCATGGGATAACGTGCAGAACACTTTGTTGTTTGCGCGTCCCAAAGAGATGGTTGCCTATCAAACTCGCCTTCATTAGCCTTGTCCTTGGTCCAGTAGCAACAGCAACAGTGAGTGAAAGAGAAGACTTACCCAAATCGCCCCCAAGAACCCGAAAAGAAGAAGAAGAAACAAGAGACAGCCTAAACCATCTCTCTAATCCTTCATCTCATCATCGGGGTCAACAAAGTCCTCATCATCATCCTCGTCATCCTCTCCCTCAAGCTCCTGATTGGCCTTTGTAAAGTCAATGTTCTTGCCGCGCGTACGGCTGCTGATGATGTTGGAAGTCTCGATTTCCTCCATGTTGTCCTCGTCGGGCTCTTCGGCTGTAATTTTTTCCACATCAATTAGTTTTCTTTATTCTCTTCACAAAACCGCAATTCATGTTATATCGGGCGGTGGGGAAAATATGTCGGACTTACGTTCACCGGCCTAGATTACGCGCTGGGTTAGCTACTACACGGCAACAATTGAGGCTGAATGAGAAGAAAGAAAAACATACCTGATCCTCGGCTCCAGACTCGTCGCTGGAATCGTCGTCCATGGACTCTTCCATTGCCTCGCCCTCGGGGGCCTTGCCCTTGCCCTTGACGTCGGTAGTGGGGTCCTGGACGCCCTCCATCTGCTGGTTGTCTGGCTGAGCCGACATGTTTTGTATAGAATCCGAGTTGGCTTTGTTTTTTGTTTCGTGATCTCAACAGTCACAATTGTGTGGCTGAGGCTGTTCTCGACCGCGATTGAGGGGGGTTGAAGGTTGTGTGTGCGTGTCTTCGTAGCAAAGCGGTGTAGAGTAACAATTCCAGGTGAAGCGGCTGGCTCGCCCTCTCTATTCCTTGCGCCGCGGGCTAAGCCTAGAAGGGGTTGATCTCCCGGACAACCAAGGGCCTGGGTGGAGCAAATAGCAATGCTTAGCGCGTTGGGGCTGGCGGCAACACCGAGTTGTGTGTGTGTGTGTATGTGTAGATTACTACAAGTTGGTATCATGGACAATCGACAGTGGTTTGATGGTTTGGTTTCTGAAACGCCGTGCATTTGCTGTATTGATTGAATTGGGCATGCCAGGACAAGTACAAGGAGAATCTGACCAGAATCCAGAGTTCAAAGCCCCACTTTCCAGCGTACGCTACCCTGACCGAAGCCAAATCTAGGCTCTACACCACACATGACTGCACGTCTCCGATGGCAATTTCATCAGATGGAATGCTTGTTTACTCTTTGGAAACGTTAAACTTGATACATTACCATGACATGAAGAAAATCCATCTCACCTACATTCCCCACACACCACTAGCCAAACCAGCACCACATCCATCTCTCCTAGCACTCCTGTATACGCGAAAATAATTGACCTTCCACAAATTTTCTCCAAAAACTGTGATAGAATGAAACTGTCCTTACTCCATCTCAGCACCTTTGTACCCCGCAGTTCAGACATAACTCGATCGACACATGCACAAACCAAATCTACTTTAAACGACTAAACACCACTGCATTACATCCCAGCCCTCACATCTCCATCTCCATCTCCGACTGGATTCCCACCTTGCACCCAAGCCGCGTGAAAAAAAAACACACCAAGACACACATCCTCATCTGGCCCCCGTCTCTCTCTCTCCTCAGCCTTAAATTTTCCTTCCCTTCTCCTTGACACCCCTCCCATACGCACCCGTTTCTTATTTTTTCCAATTCAACTACCCATAAGCGCAGACTGTGAGACGAATGTACCGCAAGCAAACATCCTTGCTGCGTAAATCAAGCCAAGATGTGAAGTGTGAGTGGAAAGCAATGAGATGACTCGGTATATCAGACTGCTTAGACGCACTATAGCGGGGAGATAAAGGAGGCTATATAGTGGAGGCTATTCATCAGGGATAAAGGGGGAGGTTTCTGGGTTCTAGGAAAAGGGAGTCAGGCGGGTTGTTTGGTCACAGTCGCGAGGAGAGAGAGAGAGAGCAATGGAGGATAATATATGCGATAGCTTTTTATACCCCCAACTAATCAAAATCTCAAAACAAATACACATGTCCCAAAGCCTTGCAGAAACCAAGTGATAATAAAAGCATAGAAACCTCATTGTATTCATCGACCCATGACAAGACTTTTAACAACTCAATCTAACTAATGATGGAACAACCTAACATGCTGCTCGACAAAGGTAATGCCCAACTTCTCCGCCGTCTCAAACACTGCACCATCATTCTGGCTTCCCGTCGGAGCCGCAATGTACTTTACGCCACTCCGCTTTGCCCTGAACACATTATCAATAAAGGGGAAGAACGCGTCCGAGCTCACAGCCACGCTCTCCATCTTGTCGAGCCAGTCTTTTCGCTCTTCGGCGGTAAAAGGCTGAGGTACTTTGCCATCTTCAAAGTTTGCTTCGAAATCTTCGCGCTCAATGCCAGAGTCTGGGACGAGACCAGAGCAGAGAAGGTCGATGGCGTTGGATTTGGAGGGGCGCTTGGTGCCCTTCTTGAAGGCGAGGTTGAGGGTGCGCGAGTGGAAGCGCATCCACCAGTTGTCGGCTTTGTCGCCGGCGAGACGTGTGCAGTGAATACGGGCTGTCATGGCGCGTTGTCAGTCAACTGTTCTTATGAGTTCAACGTAAGAGAATTAACTTACACTGCTGACCGGCTCCGAGACCGATGACCTGGCCGTTGAGGGCGTAGCAAACACTGTTTGACTGAGTGTACTTCAGAGCAATTGTGGCGACGGTCAGATCGCGCTGAGCTGACTCTGGCAGAGGCGGAGAGTTCTTGGGTACAATGACTGTGTTGAATGTGTCGGTAGGAAGAATCTTGGCATCGTTGCGGTGCTGCTTGAGCGTAATGCCAAAGACGGTTCTGCTCTCTTCTGCGGCCGGAACATACTCTGGGTCCATCTGGAGAACCAGGTACTTTCCACCCTTCTTCTTCTTGAGAATCTCTAGAGCCTCGGCGCTGTATCCGGGAGCAATGACACCGTCAGAAACTTCGCGGCTGATAATCTTCGCAGTAGGAACCTATTTTTTGTCAGTGACTGTGAGTCACGGTAAGTTTCTTCAGTAGGTAACTCACATCAACCTCGCCAGACAGAGCAATCATGTCGCCAAAACTTGACATCCTGTCGGCACCACGGGCTCTCGCATATGCCTGTGCCAGTCCCGAGGTCTCGATACCCTCAATGTCGTCAACCATGTACACCTTGCGCTCTACCTCGCTGAGTGGAACACCAATGGCAGCACCGGCAGGAGAAACGTGCTTGAAACTGGCGGCGGCTGGGTAATTGAGTGCCTTGGTCAGTTCCTGCACAAGCGGCCAAGCATTCAAGGCATCGAGCAAGTTAATGTATCCTGGGGAGCCGCAGAGCACCTTGAACGGCAGAGGCTTCTCTGGCATGGAGACTGTAGCGGGCTTCTGGTGTGGGTTCGCGCCGTATCGCAGGGGCAGGTATTGGACGCCCTCGCCCGCATACTTCTTCCTGAAGAACTCTGAAATGGCTGTGTCGTATGCCGAAGTCTGCTCAAAAGCCTTGAGCGCATAACGCTGCCTGCTCGTCTCAGAAACCTCGCCCTTGTCCTTGAGTTCGGTAAGCAGGTCATGGTAGTCGTTGGGGTCGCTGATGATGGTGACGCGTGCATGGTTTTTCGCAGCAGCCCGGAGCAGCGTGACACCTCCAATGTCGATTTCCTCAACTGCCTCTGGGATGGTGACGTTGATGCGGGCGACGGTCTCGGAGAAGGGGTATAGGTTGCATACGACAAAGTCAATCTTGTCGATGCTGTTGGCAGAGAGGTCCGAGTCGTCCGAGTCAAGGTTGCGTGCGAGAATGCCTCCGTGAACGGCAGGGTGGAGCGTCTTGACGCGCCCACCGAGCATCTCAGGCGCCTTGGTAATGGCAGAGACGTCTTCGACTGGGAAGTTGGCCTGGCGAATCATCTTGGCTGTACCGCCAGACGCAAGCAGGCGGACACCGCATTCGTGCAGTCCCTTTGCCAGGTCAAGAAGACCGGTCTTGTCGTAAACCGATAGAATGGCTGTTATCACACAACTAAGCATTTGCTCCTTCTCTCAGACTTGAGAACAAATGTTTGCTCACCTGTCTTTTGGCCGCCCATTTTGACTGACTGTGGGAGAGTCTGACCGTCCGAGGATTTTACAAGAATCTTGGGGGTCAATTGAGGTGTAGAAGACGACTCAAAGTCAGATCTGGGGTACTAGGCAATGGCGCAAGACACTTGTGGAGATTTTTTTGGTGACGCGGGGCTTGAATTGGCCTCTCATTTTGCTACCCCTCCATGCGCCGGCCCGATTGGCCTACTACTACCTCTGCCCCTCCACTCTGCAACCACGGTGCATCTGTAGATTCCACACATATCACTCGCAGCAGTTACATTGCCTCCGTTCTATTGCTCAAAAAAGCTTTGTAGCGCTACAGGTACTCTTCGTTGCTTTCCAGTGCATCCTCCCAATGTGACCAATCGCCATGCTTGCCCTGGGGTTGTCCGCGCCTCGGCTCTCCTTTCCGGCTTATCGATAATGCCGACTATCCTCCAAGCCTCCTGAACAGTACGCAAAGGCTCTGTCGCGAGAGCGCATTAACTCTTACATGTCCATATAGGCGGCGTCTGCGGCAAGACTTTGAAGATATCACTTCCATCGCCCGGGCCCCCAGCCGCGCTATTGAATCACTACGACAAGGAGGCTTAACTAAGCTCACGCAGCGCAACTCGGACAGTACCATGCCTCCGTCCTCAACACCGACGACCTTGTCAGTCACCTCCAATCGGTGCTACTTGAACTCAATGCCAACCCCTATCCAGACGTTGAGTGTCCGCCGAATCTCCCTAAGCGCGCCTCGGTAGCGCTCATCCTGCGCATACAGCCCAGCTACTCACACTGGCCCAACAGCTCCGACAGCCCGCTACCGAAGCGCCGCCGACGCTCTTCGGCTGTAAAGCCCAAGGACGAGTTTGACTTTGAATCTTCTTTGAGTGCTTTCTTCTGTCAGGATTGGGTCAAGCACGGCGATCCGGAGCTGCTGTTTATAAAGAGGGCGACGAGGGTAGGAGACAAGTGGAATGGACATGTCGCGTTGCCTGGTGGGAAACGAGACCCAGAGGATGGCGATGACCAGGTCACAGCCGCACGGGAAGCGCTGGAGGAAGTGGGTATTGATTTAAGCCCGGAAAATGCCATAGCTGTGGGCAATCTGCCTCAGCGCATTGTTACCACGAGCTGGGGCAAAGTACCGTATGTCAAGATTCCGCACAAGTCTGGCGATGGTTTGCACCAATACTGACCATATATAGGCTCATGGTGCTATGTCCCTACATCTACCTTTTGACGTCTCCATCCTACCCGTCGCAACGTCTGCAGCCCACCGAAGTAGCCTCTTCGCACTGGGTCCCTGTCCGGGCACTACTCTCGCCTGCCCTGCGTACACACGAATATGCCGATGTGTCGGCACGTCTCGCCAAGTCTGAACTGGGCATCAAGCGCTGGTTTTTGCAGGCAATGCTGAGCCAGATGATGTTTGCAGCTATCCAGCTAGTACCCTCGAACTCGACACATTGCGCGACTATTCCAGACTTTATACCAATTGATGGAGAATCGCGAGGCGTAGTGAGCCAAATCAGAGACGCCCTGGCAGGACCTGCATCAAGATCCAGGGACCGGAAACCCCCGCTGTTGCTGTGGGGTCTGACGCTCGGGGTTGTGAGCGACTTTCTGGAGCACATACCTCCTCACAATGCATTGGAGCTATGGACATATCCTACCTTTACCAGCTGGGACGTGCGGTTCCTGCTATGGGCCATGTCATACCGGTTCCGGAGGCAGAAGTCTTTGGAACTGAGTTCAGCCGTGTCGAGTGTGTCGTCGACGGGTGAGCAAGACTTTCCAGGAATAGGCAGCGAGGCGCTAGGGTCTCTGGAAAAAGAACCAGAGAAGCCGGGCGAGGTCGGGATAGCGGGATTGGGTGTGGGAAGAACGTGGGGTCAGAGTGGAAGAAGAAGGATGATGGCCAGAGGAGCTGCGGTTAATACGATGCTCGAGGGATATTATCCAATCATCAGAAGGGCCGTAACGACTGCACTTATCGGAAGAATAGGTGTCACAGCTTTTGCAGCCTTCATGGCCTGGAAGAAACTAGGGCCGAGATAGGCCATGGCAGCAGAGACGACAAATTCTGATATGGACATGGTCACCCTAGTAGAGCAATCTTGGTGTATACCTGCAGGCATGTAATGCGAATATAATTGGTTCCATCCATGACTGCCCACCCAGTAGAGCAAATGACACAAAACATGGCCCTAGACCTACATCTGGGAGGAGTTTTTTGTGGTTGTTGATATTTCTTCTTCTCCGATCCATTACTTTCTTGGTTTCTTTTTCGACTACGCTGATGCAATGACTCGGATACACGTGTACCATTGCGTGTGGATAATGTGGAATGCAGCAAGTCAGGCGCGACGTGAGGGCGGCAGAGGTAATGGCACAAGACAGAGTACTATGTAGAGTTGGATCGGGCACATGGGACGCATAGTTGTGGTATCTCTTCACATGTACAAGGGTCGATGGGATGCGTTTTGGAGATAAGGGGCCAAGGCCCGCCAAAAAAAGTTACCAGCATAGCAGGCCGTCCGAGCTCTTTTGCAAAAATGCCCCGGTGCATCCGTTGAACGGGTGGTAGGGGCCTGCGGTCCACTTGCCGGTGAAGGAGTGGCGGGGTTTGCATGTGAAAGTCTGGAGAAGATACAGGGCTCTCCACGTGCGACGACCGTGCTTTGAGGTGGAATTGCATATCCCATGTCAGAGTCTCAGGTCTGATCCCGAACTGGATACAGCTCCGGCTTCATGTCTCGAGGCGTGGTATGTACACACGCATGTAGTGTAGATCGATGCGGCACGGCAGTGACGAGAAAGGGGGCTGATCAGGTTGCAGGCCAGTAGGCGCATCGACAAGCACGTGAGAGACGGCGATGGGCTTCCAAACAGCAGGTCGTCAATGAGTTTGGGTGTGATGGCAGTAGTGTGAGACTAGCCGTACATAAGCAAGGTCACGCTGAGGCTGTTCTTGTTGGGTGGTTGCGTGTTGATGGGTGCGGAATGTTCATGTTGCAGCATGTTGATGGCAGCGACCAGGTGGGGTTCCATCGGGTGGCTGATGGGCGACGCATACTGGTACATACGTGCATGCTAGGACCATGTATGATGACGGGAATGCTCGCAGCACGACTGGTGTTAGCGGGAGCGGCAGACCAAGGCGGAAGTATGTCTGGCAGCGATGTGGGAGAGAGGCGAAGCGTGTGTGGCCCAAGGGGAGGCGGGTCGGCGTATGGGCCGGGACTCAACAGATAGAATGGTGATGGTGTGAGTGGGCGAAGCTCGGGCGAATCAATCGAGTTCCTGGTGGCGCTAAGGCGGACCCTGCAGACCAGCGGGGCCCTGGGCAGCATCTCGATTTTTTTGCTAGGACACACACACATGGCCGGTTTCTTCTCGTTGGCAGCCATTGCGCGCCTTGGGCGGGTGTGGTGTACGGTTGGTGTGGACAGTGTGCGATAGACGGCAGTAGGTGGCAGATACGGGGCCATTGACGGTCGCAGGCGTGGCAAGTTGCCTTGTTCGTTCCGAGACAGTCGACGCTAGGCGGGACGGTGGCAGACAGACAGAAGCAGTGGCATCAACTGGCGGTCTGCCCGCCGTGCTCTGGCGACTTTGGCCTAGCGAGCCGGCGCCAAGAGGGGGAATACAAGGGATCTGCCCATCTGCTGTGAAAAACCCAGGGCATTAGCCTGCGACGTTGGGACATGTCGCTAGAAAATGCGGGCTGCGACTTGCGCGCCTGGTACTCGACGTGTCCAATGCGGTGGCAAGCAATTGCACATCGCCATGGCCTTTTCCCTCTGGGTGGAGCAGAGGCGGCGTCGGAGAGAGCCAGGCCATGGAGCTGGATGTGTCCATGTCGAATTCTTGGACCAAAACGGCTGCTCTCCATTGCTCCATCGCCCCTGCCGCCCTGGTCTGCGGCCTTGACCACCCCGGTACAGGTGCATTGGTACAAGAGTAGCCACAAATTCATCGACACCGCCTGCCCTCCCCTCGGCTTAAATTCTGCTCCCTCCCCCGCCCGTACTTGTGCCCTCTCTTCTCTTTGTTTCTCAATCCGTCTTTTCCAGTCGGTTTCTTGAGCCCCTCGCCTCACCTGCACTTGCTGGTGCTGTTGCCCACCTCCCTGCAGCCTGCATCCCAACAGTTTGTGGCTCTCGCTGCTGCAACTCCAAAGGCTTGCTCCTTCCTCTTTCACTCACCTTAATCCCACAACACACTGCATCTCCGTCTGTCTGCCTCCAGCACCATGGCAACCACCACGGCTCGCTCCCAGAAGCCGGCAATGAAGAGGAACAAGACGGCCGACTCGACGGTCAATTCCGTCTCGGCCTCGCCCTTTGACTCTCCCGCTGCCTCGGCTTCCAACACTTCGCTGTCCTCGCTGGACGAGCAGCCCAAGACGACCAAGAAGCCCCACGGCAAGCTTCTTGACACCTACGGCAACGAGTTCGAGATCCCCGACTACACCATCAAGGAGCTCCGCGATGCCATCCCCAAGCACTGCTTCGAGCGCTCCGCCATCCGTGGCTTGGGCTACGTTGCTCGTGACCTGGCCTCCATGGCCGTCACATTCTACATCTTCCACAACTACGTGACCCCGGAGACGGTCCCCTCGATGGCTCTGCGTTCGGTGCTCTGGGCTGGATACACCGTCCTCCAGGGTCTGTTTGGTACCGGTCTCTGGGTCCTTGCCCACGAGTGCGGTCACCAGGCCTTCTCGCCCTCCAAGACGCTCAACGACACCGTCGGCTGGTTCTGCCACTCGCTCTTCCTCGTCCCTTACTTCTCGTGGAAGATCTCCCATGGCAAGCACCACAAGGCCACGGGCCACATGGAGCGTGACATGGTCTTCGTCCCCAAGACACGCGAGATTTACGCTGGCCGTGTCGGCAAGCTCGTCCACGAAATCAGCGAGCTCACCGAAGAGACACCCGTCTACACCCTCCTCCACTCCATCGGCCAGCAGCTTGCTGGATGGCCCATGTACCTCTTCACCAACGTCACCGGCCACAACTTCCACGAGCGTCAGATCGAGGGCAAGGGCAAGGGCAAGAAGAACGGCATCTTCGGTGGTGTCAACCACTTCAACCCCTCCAGCCCCTTGTACGAGAAGCGTGATGAGCACCTGATCCTGCTTAGCGATCTCGGCATTGGTCTCGTCATTGCTGCTCTTACCTGGGTTGGCAAGAACTATGGCTTCAACAACCTTCTCGTCTGGTACATTATTCCCTACCTCTGGGTCAACCACTGGCTCGTCATGATCACCTTCTTGCAGCACACCGACCCCTCGCTGCCCCACTACGACGCCGACACCTGGACCTACACTCGTGGTGCCGCCGCTACCATCGACCGTGAGTTTGGCTTCATCGGACGCCAGCTCCTCCACGGCATTGTCGAGACCCACGTCCTCCACCACTACATCTCCACCATTCCCTTCTACCACGCCGACGAAGCCACCGAGGCCATCAAGCCCATCATGGGCAGGCACTACCGCTCCGATACCAAGGATGGCACAATTGGCTTCCTCAAGGCTCTGTGGAAGAGCGCCCGCTGGTGCCAGTGGGTCGAGCCCAGCGTCGACGCCGAGGGTGAGGGCAAGGGCGTTCTCTTCTTCCGCAACCACAATGGCCTCGGTGTGCCTCCTCAGAAGATTCCTCCTCCTTCGGCCTCCAAGGGTACCAAGATGCAGGTTGGCCCTGACAGCGACAACGAGTAGACGATGATCGTCTTGTTATATTTTGTGGCCGGGACTGCTTTTTCGCAGTCCACGGCATGGCGTTTTGGGGGTAGCCCTCGCTTGGCTACCGCTTTTTTCTTTCTTGATGTCTAGCATTAGACCTTAGACGGCCTGCCCAGTGTAGAGTGCCATGTACCGTCCGTCCTGCGAATGGCGTAAAAATCCCGTAAATGTTCTACAGTGTAGACTTTTGAGATATAAAGCATGGTTGAATCTTGATCGTATCTGTTGCTTGAAACGTGCTCGTGTGATTTGTGCTGGATGGGCAGACTTGCTTTGTGTTCCCCGCACACCAGGCAGGCAGACTGTGTCCGCGCTGGTCCGGTGTGAACGTGACACGCCCCCCTCCAGAGCCGCTTGCCATGTGCCATGTCCAACAGGCTTCTATAACTACGCATGAGGTAATCAAGATTCCACCCGCATAGATTACTCTACTGCTGCTGCTTGCCTACACCGCTTAACGCATCGTCCAAAAATCCAACAGTCCTCACGCTCAACTACTCGCAGCTGCACGTGCAGCAGCAGTGTCGCGCATTGTCAGGGTTGGCAAAGCACTGCTTGGTAACACCCTTTTGTTTGCCGTTTGGTGTCATGATGCCATCTGGTACAACGTTGAGATCAAAGGCACAGCAGCTGAGGCTAAAAGTATGTAGCGACGTTGGTAAGGAACGAGATATCATCAGAAATCCTCATCTGCTCCAGCTACCTCGCACGGTGAGTCGTGCTCTTGGACACGTAATAGAGGATAGCCAGGTAGAAGTGCCAGACTTTCCTACAATAAATTGTGCCCGTAAAATGAGTTAAGGAAGAAGAAGAGGTTTGAGGACAAGGCGAGAATTTTGTGGCAGGCGCGGGCGGCGCTTTGACCAATCACGGACGGATTATTCAAGCGCCAAGGGAAACCCTCCCATTGTGAACGTCAGTTGAAGCTCCGCTGCAACCAGACCATCGCCATCGCTCAGAGCCTCACAATGCTGCGGCAACACATGATCCGGTCGCTGAAGAGGCCTGCCCAACGTGCAGCCCTCAATGGCTGCCGGGCCTTTACTGCCTCGGCCCGCCGGCCAGCAGAAGTTGAGCTCACCATCGGTTCGTGCCACCCTCCATTGCGGGCCGCGACGTATGCTAACCAGCTTCTCAGATGGCAAGAAGGTATCAATCGAAGGTACAGAGACGAAAATGGCCCTCCCCCGTCTACAGACACGCTTCTAACGCGCTACAACAGCCGGTTCGGCCCTCATCCAAGCCTGCGAGAAGGCCGGAGCTACCATCCCGAGATATTGCTACCACGAGAAGTTGATGATTGCTGGAAGTTGCCGTATGTGTCTAGTAGAGGTGGAGCGGGCTCCTAAGCCCGTGGCTTCTTGTGCTTGGCCCGTACAGCCCGGTATGGTTGTCAAGACAGATTCGCCTCTTGTCCACAAGGCACGAGAGGGCATCATGGAGTTCTTGCTGGCCAACCATCCTCTCGATTGCCCCATTTGCGACCAGGGAGGCGAGTGCGATCTTCAGGATCAGTCGATGAGGTATGGTGCCGACCGTGGCCGCTTCCACGAGATTGAGGGCAAGCGGGCGGTTGAGGACAAGAACGTGGGACCCCTAGTAAAGGTAAACAAAAAAAGGCTTTTTAAACTTCTCCCTTCAAACATGTGCTGACACAGATTAGACCTCGATGAACAGGTGTATTCACTGCACACGTTGCGTTCGTTTCTCCAACGATATCGCCGGTGCACCCGAATTCGGTTCTTTTGGTCGTGGCAATAGCCTGGAAATCGGTACCTACCTGGAAACTGCCCTTGATACCGAATTGTCTGGAAACGTCATCGATCTCTGCCCCGTCGGTGCGCTCACCTCCAAGCCCTACGCATTCAAGGCCCGTCCATGGGAACTGTACAAGACCGAGACAATCGACGTTCTTGACGGCTTAGGTTCCAACATCCGCGTTGATTCTCGTGGTCTCCAGGTCATGAGGGTCATCCCCCGTCTCAATGATGACATCAACGAAGAATGGATCAACGATAAGACTCGTTTCGCCTGCGACGCCCTCAGCACACAGCGTCTCGTAAACCCACTTGTCCGTGTCAATGATCAGTTCCAGCCTGCCAGCTGGGAGCAGGCCCTGGTCGAGATTGGCAATGCGTACAAGAAGATTGCTCCCAAGGGCAACGAGTTCAAGGTTGTAGCTGGCCACCTTACTGAGACTGAAACTCTGGTTGCCATGAAGGATCTCGCCAACAAGCTTGGTTCTGACAACCTGGCTCTTGACCAACCCGGTGGCAACGAGCCAATCGCTCACGGAATTGACGTCAGGTCAAACTACGCCTTCAACTCCAAGATCTACGGTGTCGAGCAGGCTGACGTGATCCTTCTCATTGGTTCCAACCCTCGATGGGAAGCCGCCGTCCTGAATGCTCGTATCCGAAAGCAGTGGCTGAGGACCGACCTGGAGATTGGCTTTGTTGGCGAGGACTTTGAGAGCACTTTCGAGTACGAGAAGCTTGGAAGCAATGCCAACGATCTAAAGAGTGCTCTTTCTGGCGAGTTCGGTAAGAAGCTGGCCTCAGCCAAGAATCCCATGATCATCGTCGGCAGCGCTGTTACTGAACACGCCGATGCCAAGTCCATCTACGAGCAAGTTGGCGCTTTCGTTGAAAAGAACAAGGCCAATTTCCAGACCGAGGAGTGGAACGGCTTCAACATTCTCCAGAGAACCGCTTCTCGCACTGGTGCTTATGAGGTTGGCTTCACTGTTCCCTCTGCTGAGGTTGCCCAAACAAAGCCCAAGTTCGTTTGGCTTCTTGGAGCCGATGAGATCAACGAGGCGGACATCCCCAAGGATGCCTTTGTGGTTTACCAGGGACACCACGGCGACCGCGGCGCACAACTCGCCGATGTCGTCCTGCCTGGCGCTGCCTACACTGAGAAGTCTGTTACATACGTCAACACCGAAGGCCGTGTGCAAATGACACGTGCTGCTGTTGGCCTTCCAGGTGCTTCGAGGGAGGACTGGAAGATTGTCCGAGCGGCATCAGAGTACCTTGGTGCCGAGCTGCCTTACGACGATGTTGAGCAGCTGCGAGACCGTATGGAGGAAATCTCGCCTGCTCTGAGGAGATACGACCTTGTCGAGCCTGTATCGCTACCCAGCTTAAGCCAGGTACAACTGGTTGAGCAGAACAAGGGTGCCCAAACGACTGGCCAGGCGCTCAAGAACCCGATTGAGAACTTCTTCTTCACAGACGTCATCTCCAGAAAGTAAGTAATTTGATCTTCACAAACTCCGCTATCACACACACAATACTAACAACTACACAGCTCACCAACCATGGCTCGTTGCTCGGCCGCCAAGGCCCAGAAGAACCCCCAGACAAACTTCATGGCACCCGGTGAGCCACACCCACAGGTCGCGTATGGACCTCAGGTATCGGCCGCAGCAAATGTTTAGACGGCAGGTTTTTGTATTTCTGGGTAACGTAGAACAAGGAACTCGTTGTAAATAGCATTTTGAAAGTTCTAGTATGTGAATTGCAAAACGTCCAAGCATGTGTGAATTTACCAGCGCTACGGGCGTCACCTGGCTCAAGGCCAAGTGCCGTCTGATTCGACTAGAGGTTGCGGTGTTTTTTTTAGCGTGGGTGGCTTAGATATGCCGTCGGCCAAGGCACTAGGACGCGGGTCACCCACGCGCAACTGTCGTTTGACCTCTTGAAAGTATCGGAGTCTCCCCCAATTTTCTTATCTATATAATTTCGTTCATAGAGAGAACTTGCAATTTGGGTCTCGATTTCATTCATTAGGTTTTCTCGCCACATTTGTTCGTTGCCGTTGGGTGTTCTCCAGACGGCCAAACCTCACCGCTCAATCATCAAATCAGCTTCCCTGGAGCGCCAAATCGTTTCGTGAAGAACCACGTGCTCAGTGTCTCGCAATTTACATTCAACAGGAACGCTGGCTATCTCTATCTCTATCTCTCACTCTCACTCTCACTCTCATCACACACTGTTTTTGGAGAGAAGGCAATTCAGGTTTGCCACTAAGCTTTGACATCAAGCTTTTGCCGAGACGTCGGCAAAAAGCAAGAGCCAGCAGAAAGACCAACATCTAAGGTTCGAGGGTCCACCGACAGCGATGCCTACTCTCGCCATCGACAATTTCAATATTGTCTGCGCGACACTAGGCGGCTTCATCACACTTTTTGGGTTGGTGAGTTATTTGATGAAGGAGAAATTTTATCTTAGTGAAGCACGTAAGTTCCAAACAAAAGTAGCCAACAGCTCTACCAGTGTTGTATACTAATTTATCAATCTTAGTGATATCACTTGTCGCTGGCCTCATTTTCTCACCACATGGCACCAACTGGATCAGACCAGATGACTATGCACTCAATGATCCTCATACACTGGACACTATTACCCTCTACTTTACCCGCCTGGTCCTCGGAGTCCAGCTTGTGCTTGCAGGTGTGCAACTGCCTTCCAAGTACCTGCAGAAAGAATGGAAGAGCATATCACTGTTGCTTGGCCCAGTCATGACCGTCATGTGGCTCGTAACTAGTCTGCTTGTGTATGCACTGGTTCCACACATTAGCTTCTTGCACGCCCTGGCGGTAGGCGCGTGTGTTACGCCTACCGATCCTGTGCTCTCCAACTCCATTGTCAAGGGTAAATTCGCAGATGCAAATATTCCAAAAGAACTGCAGAAGATTATTGTTGCAGAATCGGGGGCAAATGATGGTTTGGGCTACCCGTTTCTGTTTCTTCCACTTTACCTCATCCAGCATATTGGACATAATGGAGACGGCTCGGATAACAGCACTAGGGTTGCGATGGGCCTTTGGTTTGGCGAGACCTGGGGATACACCATCATTTTGAGTGTTGTATATGGCGCTTCGGTTGGATGGATTGCAAAGGAACTGTTGCATTGGGCTGAGGAGAAGAAATATGTCGATCGTGAAAGCTTCTTGGTTTTCGCGATTACCTTGGCTGTAAGTTTTTCGGGCCCCTGTTCTTAAAGAGTGTAGCAGGATACTGATACAATCTTTGTAGCTTTTCATTGTCGGGACAGTAGGAATGGTCGGTAGCGACGATGTGCTGGCATGCTTCATTGCCGGAAACGTATTTACCTGGGATGATTGGTTCCGCCTCGAAACCATGGACGACTCTTTTCAGCCCACCATCGACATGCTGCTCAACGTTTCCATTTTCATCTGGCTCGGCGCCGTCTGCCCCTGGAGCCTGTTCAACAACTCTCCTGTAATCCCCATCTACCGCCTTGTTGCTCTCGGGATTCTGGTCCTGCTACTACGTCGCCTGCCCGTCATCTACGCGTTGCACAAGCAGATTCACCAGATAGAGCAGAGGCGCCAGGCTCTTTTCGTGGGCTTCTTCGGACCCATCGGCGTCAGTGCTATTTTCTATCTCTACATTAGTCTCGAGTTCCTGGAGAAAGTTGTCGTCAATGGTGAAGTCAGGGAGGATGCAGCATATTTGATGGAAGTTATCAAGGTGGTTGTCTGGTTCCTGGTTATATGTTCAGTTGTAAGTCTGGAAAACCGTGATATCAACATGGGTGTTTTGGATTAAGAATGGCATCTAACCACCGAACATCAGATTGTCCACGGCCTCTCCATCCCCATGGGTAAATTAGGTCTCAACTTCCCACGTACCATAAGCACAGCCTTGTCTTTTGCTCGCACCAGCTCGACCAACCCCAACGACTCGGATCCCAGATTCCGTGTTCAGAACTATGGAGCTACTACCATGACCGATGCCGACACGCGTGGTAATCGTACCCCAGGCTACTCACGCACCCTTAGCGACTCGCTGCCCTCTCGTGTAGTCAGAATCGGAAGGAGCCTTATCAGAAGCACACCCACGACGCCAACCGCATCGAGACGGTCGAGTATGTGCAGGCCAGCAAATCCACCCCCACCCGTGCATATGGCCAATGTAACGGCCTCAGGAAATAGCAGGCAGAATGGAGATGAAAACGGCAAATCGAAGGAGGAAGAGCCGGAGGAACGTGTTATTCCTGGCCGAACTATCCGGTTTCATGATGAGCAGGCAGTTGCGGGCGTGAGTTCCAAAAGGCCCGTCGATGAAGGCGAGGAGTGATGGCGAAATTTGATGCGTTTGCATAATGGGAGTTTTCTTTCTTGAATCTTTTTTTCCCTCGTCGATCGAAGATTGGTGGATTTCCCGCATGCAAAGTAGAATACCCCCATTATTTCGCATATAAAGCGGCGTTTTTCGTTTCATATGAGCAGAGAAGCTTCTTTAGACATTTGCTGAAGCTAACCTTTAGTTCAAGTAGTATCTATTACTGCTCAATTAAGTGTTAATCAAGGCGATCGTCTTTTTGCACCTTTAACACTTAGGTTTCCCAGTTTCATTTCTCATACCCACGATCAATACATGCATGTATACGCCACACGATGTTCAAAAGCTCAATCTATTTGTCTGCATTTTTCTCTCTCTCTAACCATACCCAACCCTCCATTCTTACGTTTAGTCTCCATTTTTCAAACTGCCCCTACACTACCTTTCTCACCCCCTTCCCTTTTTGCGATCTCCTCGACGTTCAGCACCGTCCCCTCTTTAACACTCCTCTCCAGCTCCTCCCTCTTAACCGCACACCTTGCACTATACGTGGCGCTCTTCCTACGACAACCCTTTTCCCACAACACATTTTCGCCCCAGCAACCTACACCCAACAACTCGACGATCAGCACACTAACCAGCAAGCCCGTTGTCGTCGCGACAAGCTGCAAGCTATGCAGATGGGCTGTGGGCAAGACGAGAATGGCGATTGCAACAACAGCGCGGTACGCCAGTCGCATGTCCTTGCTTAGCCGCTGATGCGGGATTTTGCGATGCTCATGCGTTTTCGAGATGATGGCGAGGCAGAGGAGCGACAGGGACAGTCCTGCGCAGTAGAACCAGGCGAGACCGGTGGGCACGTGGGATTCCGAGCGCGGGATGAAGGTCGGGTAGAGGGAGGACACAGGGGCGGATGGCGTGTCATGCGCGCGGACGAGGACGGCGAGGGATGAAGCGCTGAGGACAAAGGACATGGTGAAGGGGAGGTGTATGGCGATCCATACCATTGCTGTTTTTTTTCTGTTAGTCTCTTTCTCTGGGAGGGGGGATAGAGAAGGAAGGGAGAGATATGAGGCGTGGGAAAGACGAACCAGAGAAAACATGCCGCCGAATCGCATGCGTATGTAGATTGAACGAGTCGATTTCAAAGTAAATCCAGTTGAACAAGAATGCTTGGACGAGACCCAGCACAGCTTTGCCAAAGAAAGCATTAACCCCCATTTCAACGTTGCTCTGATACAGCAAGCTCAGGACGCAAGAGCCAAAAACCAACGTGACAAAGGCATTTGTACGCTCGATCCTATGCTCGATATTCATAGCAGGGAAGAACTCGAGACTCTCCTTAATGCGGTCGGAGAGGTACTTTGCGACTGGGCTGTTGTGCCGCTGGACCAGCAGCATGAAGAAATTGCCGAAGAGATCAAATATGATAGCAACCCAGATGAGGCCCTGACGAGCGGGCTCTTCGACGTGGATGCTGCCGATCCACAAGGCAAAAGGGATCAGTGAAATGGCGCTGTAGCCGATCATGCTACCCCGGATCATGGGTATGACCCACGCGTACCAGCACATGGAGAGGGTCATGAAGAGGCGGGCGGCAAGGTAAAATGCTACCAGTGGCGTGTACGTGTGCTCAAAGGCCGAAGCCATGTTGGTTGTGAAACCTAACAGGCACGTCAGGATGAGTAGCACGGAGCAGCGGCGGAGAACGTCATCCGAGTCGAACCAGGAGATTAGTACGCCAATATCTGACCAGAACTTCCAACCCTAAGAAAATGGTTAGTATTCTGGAAAATCCAAGTTAGGCGCGGAATAATTTACCATAATGAAGGTGATTGCAAATCTCAGGAGAGACTCGCCCGTCGGATGCTCGGCTGCAGAATCACCTGTTATGGCAATGATGCCCACGTAGAAGAGATCAATGAAGAGTTCATACGACGCCACTTCCTGTGCCTCTTTCGCTCGCCAGAGCAATCCCTTGTGGAAATACTGTCGAACAATGGGTCTTTGGTAGAATCGCATGGATTCACCGAGCTTACGCTCCGCACGCCAGGTGTTTTTCTCAAATACAGAATCATCGGATGAGGCCAGCGAGCCTGGGCCTTCAGAGTCTTCTTTGGTACGCAGATGGGCAGAGTACCCGTACTTGGAGAAGTTGGCGTCAAGTTGCACGGCATGCTCGCTGATCATGTGCAATTCAGTAGACAGAGCGTCCAGTTCGCGGATAACGCGCTCAAATTCTTGAGCGAGTTCTCCATGCTCTTCTTTGAGTTGCTTGTGCCGGTCTTCGTGGTGGGCATGGGTGTGCCGCAGTGCTTCAATCTGTGCTCACACCTGTCAATGTCTCTGGCCAACACTCGTTATCTTCCTTGGCACAGGAGTGCTTACATGTTCAGGCGACCCGTGAATGACTAGATCAAAATCCTCTTTCTCGTTCGCAGTGCTCAGCTTCCGTCGCAAGATGTTGGCTTCGTCAGGCGAACTCGCAATATGCACCTTTCTTCCATCTGGCCTAAGAATTTGTCTCAACCGCTTTCCCGTATGGTGACCTAGATGCGGATGATGATGGCCATGATGAGACCCATGAGCGGTCCCTGAAGTAGCGCTTGCTGGTGTGTCGCTGCCAGGCACCAATGTATGTGGAGTGTCTGCCATGATTTCACCCACAATTGTGGATAATGAGAGAACTGCACAACTGCATCTACAGATAGACTACATGGCTACCAGAGCTGATATAAGCGGGCCAACCTCGCTTGTTTCGACGGTCCGCTGTTAGAGTACAAGGATTGTGGCTTGCCCCTATTGATATATGTACGTATCTGATTGGTTGGGCGCATATTCAAGAGGGTGAATAAGCAGACGCTAGGTACAGGTAAGCCGCGGGGTGGAAAAAAGCATCCTTCAGATTGGTAAGAATTCGATGGCGCCGTGTGGACAATGCACCTGTTATCCACGTACAAGTAGGTTCCATTCGGCTTTGTGTAGCTCTATGCAGACCAGCCAGACAGAGTCCCGTCTTGGCGTTCGTTAACCAGAGCCCTCTGTGCCAGAATAGGATATTGCTAAAAGATCGCCAGAGCGCTAGGGAGATAACGTTTCAACTGGGCCGCTGTCTGGAAAAAAAGAGAGGACTGAGATCATCATAGTATAGTCGGATGTGAAGCTTTTTTATCGTAGGGTACATTGTCTGCTCACACTATGATTAACGTACCATGCTGCCTCCCAGGGAATGAGCACATGACTCTTAAGTAGAGCCAGAAGTGCTCAATATATTTTTGTCATCTATCGTTTCTTTGCTTGCCCGGAACTCTGCGTGTTTGCGCTTGTGCTCCCTGAATCTGTCTTGCCAGCCATCCAGGAAGCAAGGTCAAAGTTTTGTATTTGCTGGGCGGTGTTGGTCGACCCGGAACCCAAGACGCCGTTCTTTTGCATCTGTTCAAACTCTTCCTTCATTTCAGGATCCACTAGGCATTCGTCAGTACCCTGCTGCGTCTGCTCATGACTGTGCTTGTGACTTACTATTCTCCATCAACTTGGGCATGCCGAAGATAAGACCCATGGAGACAACAGCCATAAGAATCATGGGGTTCTTGAGGAACGACAACGGTGAGACTGTTTGCGTGTTAGCCAATGTGTGTTTCGAATTGCTTGTGTGTAGTACTCACAGCCTTGTCTTTCCTGGTAAAAGTATTTCGGAGCCACTGGTCTGGCCTCAATGACAAGTCCGTTTCCTCCCTCGCCGCGACTCTCGCCCTTATTGTCCCATTCGTTGCCCAGGAAAGTTTGCCAGGCCTTGATGACCTCCTTCTTCTCTCCGCTGCCCTCCACGGCCTCCTCCAAGGTAACGTCAATCCTCAGTGGCTCAAAGGCATAGTCACGGCAGTGTATTGTAGCGAGGTAGCTTCCTACGCTTACATTGTTGAAATTGAACGTGTTGGCGCGTGTAAGGTAAGCGTCGAGGGGTGGGCCCGAGGACTGTAGCGTTGCGTGCGTGGTAGAGGCCAGGGTGGCGGGGTTTACGAGGGGCGTGTTGGGAATTTGGAGGAGCAGACGAGCGGCGCTCGTAAGCGTCGCGAGCGAGGCAATGCTGGCGAGTGATGTCTTCATGGTGCCGGAGAATGTCGAGGCAGCAGGGTCGATGATGCAACTCTGGTCGAGCGGACATCGGCAAGTACATGGATATCACAGCTCGGTGCACGGACCAATGCGTATGTTCCATCACAAAGTTATCTTTCTTATGTACAATCTCTCTTATCTCTGTTATAGTAAATTTGCAAAATCGATCTCCAAACTTACAGCCCTATTGCGCCCTCTCATATTCTTCGTCATGGCAGACCAGGCTACTTGTCAGAACGTGCTCTAAACTGGCCCAGTTTGGACCATCCTGGGCTATTCTCGGCCGGCTAGCCCTGTCTGACTGTATAAATACTCGTGAATCACTCGAGTAGCTCGCTAGTGATTTATCTTGTGAGAATATACTGTTTTGCTCACTAGTTCTATCTTATCTGTCCACACCATGCAGTACTACCTTCAACCAGCTAACAGCTTAACGTTTGTAATGCAGCTTCTTTATTAGTAACTGTATCTCGCTCTTATATATAGGTTGCGTGAGCCTACATGAAGCAGACAACTGTCTAAAATAAGGAGATAATCTTGCTTAAGGCACCTGTAGTTAACGGGTTCGAATGTTCGCCCTAGACTAAGGGTCTATCTGCTCCAGCGTCACGGAGCTTTCAGCCAGTTCCTGGCGTGTCTGCGGCCAACTCTGTGTGGTTACTCAAAGCTATCCTAATCTCAAAGTTCCAATAGAAAAAGTCTAAGACAACGTTAGTAAACTTCGCGGCAGCACCAAATCTCGCAAACCTGCAAACCTGCAAGCCCTTTTCGACCGAAGAATTATCTTACTGTCGTCGGCGGTGGTGATAAGCATCCTCTTCGACCTGAGGATTGCCTCCCTGTCGTCGTCGTCGCCGGCAGCGGTGGTGGCGGGCGTTGACATGCTCTGATATATGTATATATGCGGTTTTGCGTAGCTTTCTAGCATCCTAATATAGTAGTTTGCTATACCGTTGCCGTCTTCGTTGTTATCATTATCGCTATCGCCACATAACGCTATACGTATAGCTTGGAGTGAGTTGCAGAGAGCTAGTCACCTGGCTAGAAAAAAACTTGGACTGCGTATGCGCTATAGCGTACCAAAATCATTGCGAACTAGTATAAGTATTAAACCCTTCTTACTATGTTTCATTGGGTGTATATATTTTTGTTATGTCTAATGCAAATGGAAGGACGATTTGGCGCACGCCTCTTGATTCGTGGAACTCCTGGAGTGTCTCTGTTTACAAAATTTAATAATATCACATTATATTACATTCTGACTTGCTGACTTGATCCACGTTGTGCTAGCAAAAAATAGCCCTGGTGGGACTCAGGTCGTGACTTTTCTATATCTCTAACAAATGAACGTATAATCCGACCAAGACTACGGTCCATACCATATTTTGATATTATATTCAAATAATATGCAAACATCTCAAAATCTATAATAAACATGGAGAGATTATTCAGTATATACAACCAAGCTACATACTAAGAGTCTCTGGTAAACTCGGAGCGTTGCCGCCATTTCTCTCCAAATCTGAAAACGCAGATTGGCACAAGTGCCAGAACCAAACTCAATGCGCCCAAGCAACTGAAGCCCAGCCCATAGCCCAAGTGATCAACCAGTGGACTAGTCGTCAAAGGAAGAAAGGTTCCCATCAGGCATCTAATAACAATAACGCCAGTGAGTGCCGAGGCTGAGTACATGCCAAATGCATCTACAACATAGTTGGATAGCGGTATGGCAGTAAGCAGCAAAGTAGCACCCACGCATACAACAGATCCAAGGAGCAATAATACAGGGAGCTGATATTGCGCAATCCAACCATAGGCGGTCACTGTGAAAGGCAACACAAGAGCCCCGAAGATAGCAAGCGGCAGGCGATATTCTGGTTTTCCTTTTTGGCCGTCAGAACCACGGAGCCGCACATAGATTCTGTCAAGGGTAAAACTGCAGATCAGTACGCTGCAGAGAGATCCAATGCCTAGTTATCTGTCAGCCACTGCATAATCAACACACATTGTGTACCACATACTAAAGGATATAAAGGCAGTCCCAGTCATGGCAAGCTTGAAGTCGTACACCTCCATTAGAATGGGGGGCAGCGATACGCTTATAACGTAGAAGAAGCTAAATGCAACCGCAGAAAACAGAGAGAGAAGCAGAAGGACACTCGACCCAAAGAGAACTGCAAACGGGCGGGTCATGGAGTGGCGTAGTTTTGCTGTGTTTTGATGCCTCGTTCTAGGCTCTGTAGTCTTGTCGGCTCCGTGAGCCAGTTTTGCTGCTCTTCTTGTCAAAATGGCCGACTTGTATGTTTCTCTGAAGTATACCAAGAAGAGCAGCTCGCAAAGAATAGCAAGCCCTACAGCGATAATCAAAATACGTCGCCATCCCATTGTCTCGGCAATCGCCCCAGAGCTGGCCGGTCCTACGGCCCCTCCGATGAGCGGGGCGAGCATGATCAGAGACATGGGTGAGCCACGTTGGTCGTCCTCGAAGATATCCCCAATGATTGCGGGGTTAAGCACGTTAGAGGCTACGCAAAGACCTGTGAGCATCCTAGCAGCGATGAAGAGTGTGCTGCTCGGGCTGTAGATTGCTACAATTGTAGCGGCAATGAATCCCATGTTGCAAAAGTGGAAGACAGGAGCCCGCCCGAGTAGTTCGGATAAGGGTGCGATCAGCAAAGGCCCAGCAGCTTCGCCAAGTTCCCATATGGTAACAAGTAGTGCGCTGTTGGCCGGACTGCTATGTTTTCCGTCAAGATCTTCCACGATCGTGGTAGCCAGAGGCACGACACCAATGCATGTAAATGTTCTGCGAGAGGAGTCAGTTTTGATCGTGCTTGCTTAGACAGCATGTGAAATGTTTGGCCTACACTGTGAATGCCATAAATGCGAGAAGCAAAACATTGGCCCACTTGTAACCCCAAGACCAGTTCCGAGGGTTTTCAGGGTCCAGAGGTTCAAACTCAAGAACATCTTCCCCATACTGCTCTTCGTGGCCTTCTTGTTGGATGCTTTCATAATCGTGAGAAAGAATCCTGAGCAGAGGCTGCTCTTCGTCCGTGAGCACCATTGTGATTTGATGTACACCGACAAATTTTCAGGAATAATGAATGTAAAGAGGCAAGGCAAGGCAAGTTATGGAGTTCAACAACTTTTTTTGCCGAGTCACTTGTCACATGGGAAGTTAGGCGGCTGATTGTGACTAATCCGATTGCGGGACAATTAGTATGGGGTGCATCTTTAGCGCCCCATGCGGTGAACGGAGAAGGACGCATGTTTGCGCATATTTTCGGCTGCCAGAAACTGCGAAAAGGCTAGACTATGGCTCAAAATTGCCTCAGTCAACGAGAGCCAGAGTTAAACCTGGACTGTTCACACGACGGAGAAAGCGTTGGACAGAATCGAATTCAGTCCTTATGGAGGCGGCTGGCTGGCTGGCTGGCCTTTCAGCGTCTTGTTGAAGAAATTCTGCATAGAAGCTGAAGCCATTGTCGAGTGGCGAGGGGTTATGAATAGTCAGCGGGACAAGTCTGATGTCTGGGTAACACACAGGTGTCATATTTTGGGTTTATTGAACTGCGATGATACAATCTGCTCTCATGCTCTACAGCGCACTAACCTGTCGGATGCAATACGATGGACATGGGTGGGGTGGAGAGGGGCACTGTCAATTAAGAGGAGACGCTTGTCCAAAGCGCGCTAACCATGTCCACTTTACGCGGTCGCGTCTGCTTGGCGGGCGCGTTGCACTTTGAACAGCAACTTACCATTTTCTACAACAATGTCTTCAATTCAGCGGTTACGTGCCCGACAGGCTCGTATGTATATTCTGGAGTTTTTGCAGCGTCAAACTTGCTAATCTACACCCTAGACGCCCCTGGTGCAACCTATCTTGCGTACACGCCTAACGGCAAGAAACTCGTCACCGCTGGAGTCGACAACTACTGTCGTGTCTTCACCACCGGATCTGACGACGAGCCCGCCACTGTAGATGAATGTCAGGAGAATAATACTGCTGTTGTCGCCGGTGTACGTAGCCTTGCAAAGCGAATTCGACGACAAGACACTAATGCTCGGCGCAGAATGGCTTCTTCATTACAGGCTCTGAAGACGGGACAGTGAGCAGGTTTTCGCTCGAAAATGGAAAATTCGAGGAGATAATCTTCCGGACCACATTGCCTGTACGAGATGTAGCCATTACTCCAGATGGTAACTGGATTGCTGTTGCGAGCGAGTAAGTATTTAGCCCTTCCAGCTCCAGTATGCAACACTAACATAGCCAGCGAGCTTGTTGTAAACATTGTGAGCGTAAAGGACAAATCCATACGAACCCTGCGCGACCAGCCCCGAGCCGTGAAGCACGTATCCTTTGACAAGACCGGAACTCAGCTTGCCGTATCCTGCACCGATGGCCAAGTCTACATGTACACCCTGGATGAAGAGCAACCTGAAATGGTTAAGAGGATAGAGGGCATGATTAAGAGCCTGGAAACAGACTCAGAATCCAGTTCGAGGGTGCTCTGGCATCCTGATGGACGAGCGTTTGCTACACCAACTGCCATGCGCCAGATGCAGGTCATGTCGGCAAGCGACTGGGAGCGACAGCGAGTATTCAAGACGGGCCATTCTGCAGACATTACAGCTGCGGCATGGTCACCCAATGGAGCTCTGCTAGCAACCACGTCCAGCGACCTCAGTCTCTGCCTCTGGGATACCAAAACCCAGAAACTGCTCCACAAATTCGACCATGTCAAGGCGACCATCCTGGCAATGGCATGGCACCCGTCAGAAAATATACTCTCCTACACCAATAATGAGGGCGAACTCTTCATCCATTCCGATATTGTCCCTGAGGAACACCTCCCCTTGCTTCAGAAGCCTACTGTCTCAGCACCTTTCTTCCACGACCCTTCAGAAGGCCGAGCTGGGGTCCCTCAGCCAGCCAAGCTTACCACGGGAAACATTCAGACACTTCCCGGACGGCCAAGGCCAAGGAGTGGGACACCAGACTCGCTCGAGGATATCCTAGGCCCTGAGTTCCAAGATGATGAAGCAGATGAAGATGGCGATGAGGAAATGAACGACTTTGTCGTTGATGATGACGGCGCTGGCTACGCACCTGCTATCAACACGGCAAAAAAGCGCTCAAATGGGCACTTGGCAAATGGCAGAGAGCCTGCCTCAAAACGACGCGCGTATAGCTCCGCTGTCGTCCATCATCAAGTTCATGAACCCTTCCAGCCGGGCAGCACACCCTGGCGCGGCAATCGTCGATTACTATGCTGTTCATTAACGGGCTATGTAGAGACAGTTGAGCAAGAAGGCAAACATCACACTGTAAGCGTGAAGTTCTATGATGAACACACGTTTCGTAATTTTCATTTCACCGACATCTTTCTCTACGACAAAGCCTGTCTCAACGAAAAGGGAACACTGTTCGCCTGCCAACCCAACAGCACCGGGGAGGGGAACCAAGCCATGATCTACTATCGACCGCACGAGACATGGACAACGAGAACGGAATGGCGGACCAATCTGCCAACAGGAGAGTCTGTCACAGCCATTGCTTTGTCTGATTCCTACGTGTGTGTCACTACATCGACAAATTACGTACGCATCTATTCTCTCTTTGGGTTACCGATTCGTGTCTATCGCCAAAAGAGCTCTCCAGCCGTGACATGTGCAGCCTGGCGCGACTACATTCTGACCATTGGCAACGGGCCCGTCCAAAGCGACATGAGCACACAACTGCTATACACAATCGAGAATATCAAGCACGATGTTGTTTATCAAGACTCCGATATCCTCGCCCTTGCCCCAGGAACCACACTCACCTCCGTCTTCTTCTCCGCTGAAGGTGACCCCTACATCTACGACTCTGACGGCGTGCTGCTAACGCTCCTCGGCTGGCGAAACACAGGACAAGCCCGCTGGGTCCCCATGCTCGACACCAAGAACCTCTCGCGCCGTGCTGGCGGCGGAAAGGAAGAATCTTACTGGCCCGTTGGCGTCGCCTCGTCACCCTCCGCCGACAATAACGTTGCCAGCAGTGCAAAATTCCACTGTATGATTATCAAGGGTCGCGAGCAATACCCCAGCGCACCTGTCCCGCACCTCTCTGAATTCGGCTTCGAGATTCCGCTGTCCAGCGCCATTGATAAGCGCAAGGGCGCAAAGAATCGACGAGGTGATATCGACGACGACGAAGACGACGACGAGGAGACGGGCAAACCGCAGACAAACGAGGACAAGCAACAGGAGCACGAACAGGCGTTCATACTTTCTTCAACGCTGCACTCACAGCTATCCTCAACTTTACTTCACACGCGGCCTACGTCTTCTCAAAAGGCAGCGCTTGCAGCCCTTGAAGTGGCTATTGATCGTGCCCTCTTGCAGTTGCTTGGCTTGGAGTGCTTAGCGGGCGAGGACCACGGTATGAAGGCGCTGGAGATTGTGAGCTTGATGCGTGATGCCAATGGTAAAATGTTGGATCTGGCCGGCAAAGTTGCGTCGCGATATGGGCGCGAGGTGCTGGGCGAGAAGATTAGGGAGTTGGCGGAGAAGAAGGCTTTGGCTAGGGACGATGACGAAGTGGACGACTTTTAGATTTATATGTTACGTGTCTGCCATACGAAACTGCAAAATTCCAGCTTTTCGGATTTCGATGTCATGTCTTTGCTTTCAAAATAGGTCTCAGAGGGTATACAAGTGAGGTTCTGAGCCCACTAAAGTTAATATTACTTGACATACTACAGTCTGCTATTTCTTATATGTTCGTACTTTATTTTAAGAGTCTTGCGCGCGTCGATAGGCCGCGAGGTAGCGCAGTGATAAGTGAATCAAGGCCAAAATGGTTCAGTGTACTGCATTGGTAGTATCTAGAACCGAGTAGCATATACGTATGGCACTAGGGTAGCTTCTTGTGGTGGCAAATGAACCAGAGGGTAGATTGTTGTTGAGTTTCATGTGCAGGTCGCCGACTAAACGTAGGTGATAAGTATCACTAAAGATACCGTTCCTGATGAAGTCTACACCTCTACTAGAAGTACCGGGTGAAGAAAAAGATCACATTTGTCTTGAGAATCAGCGCCCCACGCAAACTCGCACCCCTACTAGACATAGTAGTACAACAAGGAAATAATACTGGTGGTCATTGAGTCTAACCCTTTCAATCTTTTGAATAGAGTGCACGACATCAGAATTGGAAAAATGCTCTTCGCAGGACTACATGGCTACTGGTTTGATAAAATTGGTCACTATTGGTTTTTTGAGTAACCGCATAGCGACAGGCTGCCCCTATTCATTCGTTTGGTTGTGCCTGTACTTACCTCAATCATATCCTGATATTTGGTGCTTTTGCTGAAACCCGTAAATTACTCAGCCATTTCCAGCCCAAACCTCGTGTCAACACCGCTTTCACTAGAGATTGGTCCAATGCCGGAGTTGAGAAAAGTCCGATAGACCAAGAAGAAACATTGATATGTCTAGACTTTACTATTAATGGTAAAATGAGCTTCGGCTTCTCTAGACGTGTCGAAGTGATGTTCTTTACAGCTCGCTGTTCGCCGCCGTTATCATCAATTCAATGTTTCTTCTTTCATATGAAGCGATTCTCAAGACGCTAGATGGTTACACTACTATTAGGCTCTGATAAAGTTTCTTGGCTGGAGTCTGTGCAAAGATTTACTCTGGTCTACGTGATGAATCCATAATGTGGCTGATGCCTGAAACCAACACGATAACCACCCCTCTTGAAACATCGCGAAACAGCGGAAGAATGTTAAATATGCCGTCATAGCGGGGTGACTAGAACTGAGAGGACAATGGCACCAGGAAGTGTGACAGATAGCGGGGAAACAGGAAAGTTATTCTAGACCCGCTTGGGTGGAGGCTGTTACACCGCTAGATCAATACGCTATAAGGCATGACGAAAGCCAGGAGATTGGTCGAAAGCTTGCTGAAGCTACGACGAGCTATTAACAGGGAACAGGCTCGCGTTAGCAACAACATTCAAGGCAGAATCAAATAATAAACTCGGCAACGTCTCATCGCAATACGCAATGATGTGATCACCCATCATGCAGGTTGCAATGTGCTTCATACCGCTATGCATCTCACTATTGAATACTGCCCAGCATTCCTTCGTATGCAACTAACAAATCCGTAGTTGCGCATACAGTCTGCCGATAGACGGTACAGCCCGACGAAGACTGAGTCAGACTGCTTCTGTGGTCTCCGGTTATTGGGGCAGTTCAGCCTATTGCTGTGCCCGACCTTGACGAGTTCATGCCTTAGTAAGAGGCTATTAATGCCTAGGTGGGCGAATCCAACCACACGGTCTAGCTGCATGTATGTACATACGCAACCGCGCTAGAAGAGGTACAAGAACGCTTGGCTGCCGCACCGGGAAGACACGGTACGTACTAAGTATTGTTCTTGATGCATATGGTACAGGGAGCCGTCGCTACAGCCTCGGCATGCTGTGCGTACACAAGACTGCAGGTATGACTACAGACAAGCTGACCCGAGCATCAATCCACTTCAGCCGAGTTCTTATGGCTGTGGCCAGGTTGTCCAGCCCCCAGGATCCACGGTGGAGTTACAAAACGACCATCCGAAATGTGATGCGGCGCCGAGCCTGCATGACCTTGCATCAGGTAGCCTCATTGAAATAGATGGGGCACACAGTTCTAGCTGTGCGGTTCGGTGGAAAATAGTACCAGCGACGGTGGAAAAGGCACCCGAGATGTCCCGTTGGTAGGCTCGCTTGTAGACATGCATTCTAAGCTTACGCCTCGGCAGCATCAGGCAACATCAGACGGAATACTCGCATGAAAATAGTCTAGCGTTAAGGTATAGACAGCACAGTGTTGGTTGAGTGTGGAGATGCTTGGCGGGGCTTTTAATGACCAGTATATCTAGACCAGCGCTTACACGGAAGACCAGACCAGGCTGTCGGTGAGAGATCCGGGACGGACATCGGGAGTAGAGTTGACCCCGGGTGCGGGAGTCTCGTAATGCTGCATTTTTCCCAGATGGAGACGCATTCTGGGGTAGTGTGGCACACGGACTACGAAACCATGTGGAGGATAGACGGTGCTTGGAGTGAAACGCAGCTGGTACCAGCTATCCAAATGACGACGGCCATGGAGCTAGGCATGGGCCGGGATTCCCATAGACACGAACGACAGACAGGTACGGGAAGCTCGGAGCCGCGCGAGGCATTTTGACGGGATTGGGAAAGTCAAGATAGAAGAGTGGAGTATGTGTCCCAACGAGGTGGAGATGGAAGGTGGCTGAGTCGAGATTGCCAGGGCGACTACCACGCTGTCGTGTGACGGATAGTTGGGGACTGCTTGGCATACACCACCACCGGAGGTGTTATCAGCCGGCCAATCCCCATGGTTATGAGCCCTCCACGGCCTTTGATTCCAATGCAGGGAAAATCCGCTCAAGATGATGATCCAGAACGAAGACTATTTCATCGCCGCCCCCAAAGGCCGCCGCTATCGCTGGTATAACAAACCCGTCCAGATCCCATCCCGGCCTGCACCCATGGCGGACAACACTGGAATCAATGACGCGAGCCCCTTGCTGCGATTACCGCGAGAACTACGTGACGAGATATGGGAGCTGGTCTTCAACTCGACAAGGCTGACGTTCGGTTTGCAATATACACCCCGCTATGGCGAGCGATATCTCAAGCCTGCCCCACATTCTCTGGCGCTATTGCGCGTATGCCGCCAGATCAACTACGAGACACGCGACATCTGGATGCAGCGTGTGCTTTTCAACTTTGAAGACCCACAGACCCTATTGAACAGACTGTCAAACTTGCCAGATACGACTGTGTCGAGAATCCGCCATGTTCGCCTCATCGGTTCTCCAATGATGCGCTATCTCAAAGGCTTCGATGATCTCATGTACCGCCACGAGTCAATCTTTCAACTGCTCCCTGCGCTCCGACTCGACTGCTTGACTATCTTTGCTGTTGCAGCTGCTGCTCCAGAGTATGATGCTCTTACCAACCTGGTCAATCGTGGTAATGGATGGAAGGAACTCCGCTATGTTACCCGTACCTCGCGCATGCTCGGATTCAGTCCATCCAGGAGTCATGGCTCTCGTGAAACCGGAGATATATGCCGTCAACCCCAGCCATGGTTCTGGAACAAAAGGCTGCTGAGTAGAGATGGTGAGAGTTCAGGCTCTTTTGTCCAGGTGTTCAGAGCGCTAGACGAAAACGACGTCACCTCTGCACTCGACCCGCTTAGACGCGAGCCTTTTGAGCAGAATCCAGAAGATCATGAGCTCCAAGGGTTTGGTCGGGTGGATGATGAAGAGTTGACTAGGGGTGCTGGTGCACGAAAGGCGTTACTAGTGGTAGTAAAGCGTGGCGACGACGTAGATGTCAGTCAAAAGTCGCCGGGCTACGGCAAAGAGCGCGACATGAAAGCCAGGTTCAACAAGAGAACCTGGAGAGTCCGAAACAAAGTTGTTGTCTGGACGTCTCCTGATAGTGAGAATGATGATGATGTGAGCAATGGATGGGCGAGGCCTCAGCTACGTCGGCCTCCGTATGGCTTCGACAATTATTACGACATTGACGATATATGAAGCACAACAGATGGGGACGAGGGTTCACGACTAAAATCAACGTCTTTAACCACACAAACAATGATTTGAGGTGGTGTGTCAACACTCTTTCCAACATCAGGGGCCATCAGCTAGCAATCATCCTAGTTATGCTCCAGGAACGGATCTGGTATCCTTGGCAAATTGGCATCAAAGAAGTCTTAATCTAGAAGATTGAATGCTGGATTGACCGAACAATCCGGAATGGGCAAGAGATGGTTTGGCGGAGATGTTTGTTTTTTTGAATATGACATAAGGTGTTTTTTTGGTTTTGGGGCGCCACGGACGGATATGGGTAAAAAGAGTGATTTTCCTTCCAAGCAGGCTTGGCTTAACGGAACTGCAAGCATGTTCGTCATATAAGTGATAGAACATAGCTTCAACTCACCGATTGCCATGTCCCAACGGAAAATGATTGTGCACGCACCAGACTGTCAGGATGAAGCAGTTGAAATCAGAGTTACTTTGTTACATTACACAGGCAACTGTGTTGGTGTGTAAACGGTATACAGAGAATGCTATCACTCACATGTCACGTGGCTGATGAGCTAAAGTCAAATCGTCCATGCAGAGTCACAAGATATCTTTTCCATCTGTTATCTGAGACATGCAGACGGTCTTCATCATTCAGTCTCCCTAGGATTTCACATGTCAAAGGCGTCGAGGAGGTTTTATCATACTCGATGATCACCACACCATGTGGTCAGCCATTTTCTCTGGTCGATGAGCCAAGCCGCCTAGACCACCAATAAATCGCGCTCTCTTTTCCAAGAGCATGCTTGTGATCATCCACGACATGATGATCCTGAAGCTGAAGGTTGGAAGAATCCAGGAATATCGCGCAAAGCCATAGCTAACCAAGAACGGAGATGATGGAGATGGCCCAAGTTCCAGGCGTTGCTCCGATGAAATAGAGTGGGGGTGCTTTGCAACGGGACAAGGAATGTTGCGAGCAACGGTCTGCCAATCACATGATGGCAGCATATATCATGGCGAACCGCTTGTGAAGACAAGTGGCAGGTTGCAGTAATGAGGAGATGCCAGGTATCTGTCTCTAACGCATGGGATACTGCGAAGACAGCTGCTGTCAAAGACGCTGCCTTCTGGTGGGCCGGAGATCATTGGCCGTTGTCAGACAGGGAATTGCAGCGCTCCTTTAACGCCACCGGCCGCTTCTCTTGGCAGCTGTCTCTCGACGTGACCCCTTTGGGCCAGATAAATTAGCCCCATTCTTACTAACTAGTTGCGATGTTCATGCCTTTTGAATCCCGTGGGGTTTTTGACCGACTGCATTGCGCCATCAACCTCGGCCAGATCTGCGCGTGTCCACCATCGCGCTGCGCGGCTACAAGCGCGCCTTTCTTTGCGCCTATCCGCAGGTTCTATCCGGGGCCGAGTTGAGATTCAAGGCTGCTGTAACTGCTGTTTGTGCGGCGCGCCTTCGAGTACCTGTCTGGACAACGATGCTGCGTAGTCCTTTCTACGTGTGAGAGCGCTCAACGTCCCCGCCCAGCGACCGTACCAGGCGCGCCTGTAAAGTACCAGATCGCAATCGAGATTTTAAGATATCTGCTCTGTCAGCTGGCAATACAGCGCAACAGAAGCGTCTCAACCCCTTCTGGCATCCCTAGCTAACTGCCTATTGTCACCATCATTATGTCAGAGGTACAGTCGGCCCCAGGCCTAATCAACCGTGCATCCCCCTGTTCAGGCTGACATTGCATAGAGCGGAACATCGCCAGATCGCGACGGCATTCATGTAGCGAATGGCCAGGCGTACGACAAGTATCACTTCCAAGAAAAAAATGTTCACATGCATGGCGTTGAGCTGGATGAGGATGAAGACGAAGATATTGACCAACTCATCGAGGATCTCGAGTCACAGGATGGTGAGAATGCCGACTACGAAGAGGAGGAAGTGCAGCAACCGGGTGGTGCACGCCTTATCCCAGAGGAACTTCTCCAAACCGACACCCGCATTGGTCTGACATCCGCCGAGGTCCTCATACGGCGAAAAAAGTTTGGTGAAAATAAGATGAAAGGTGCCAATCACGTGGCTTTGCTATTTGTACCTTTTTGCTGACTTGGCATAGAGGAGAAGACAAACAATTGGATCAAGTTTCTCATGTTCTTCGTTGGTCCAATCCAGTTCGTCATGGAGGCAGCTGCCATTCTTGCTGCAGGCCTCAAGGATTGGGTTGACTTTGGTGTCATCTGCGGCTTGTTGCTCCTCAATGCGAGTGTCGGCTTCATCCAAGAGTATCAGGCTGGGTCGATTGTAGAAGAGCTAAAGAAAACACTAGCTCTCAAGGCTACTGTATTACGCGACGGCACTTTGATCGAGATTGAAGCACCCGAAGTTGTACCTGGCGATATCCTACAGGTCGAAGAAGGCGTCATTGTCCCGGCGGATGGACGTATTGTTACTGAAAATGCCTTCATACAAGTTGACCAGTCCTCCATTACTGGTGAGTCTTTGGCCGTCGATAAACACCGCGGAGACACCTGCTACGCTTCTTCGGCAGTAAAACGTGGCGAGGCCTTTGTCGTCATCACAGCCACAGGCGACTCTACCTTTGTCGGTCGTGCAGCTTCTCTTGTCGCCAGCGCCTCAAGCGGACCAGGCCATTTCACTCAAGTGCTACAGGATATTGGCACGATACTATTGGTCCTTGTCATCGTGTCGCTCCTGGTTGTTTGGATAAGCTCCTTTTACCGGTCAAATGACATAATCAAGATTCTTCGGTTCACGCTTGCTATCACCATTGTTGGAGTACCGGTCGGTCTTCCTGCTGTCGTCACAACGACAATGGCTGTAGGTGCTGCATACCTCGCCAAAAAGCAGGCTATCGTTCAAAAGCTCTCCGCCATAGAGTCGCTGGCTGGCGTGGAGATATTGTGCTCCGACAAGACTGGAACACTAACAAAGAACAAATTATCGTTGGCCGAACCCTACACAGTACCTGGTGTCGACCCAGAAGATTTAATGCTTACTGCTTGCCTAGCTGCTTCACGCAAGAAGAAAGGAATTGATGCTATCGACAAAGCTTTTCTCAAATCGCTGCGATACTACCCACGCGCAAAGCATGTCTTGAGCAAGTACAAGGTCATTCACTTCCATCCTTTCGACCCAGTATCCAAAAAGGTCCAGGCAGTCGTTGAGTCTCCACAAGGTGAACGTATCACATGCGTCAAGGGCGCTCCATTGTTTGTCCTTCGGACGGTCGAGGAAGATCATCCTGTCCCTGAAAATGTCGACTTGGCCTATAAGAACAAGGTTGCGGAGTTTGCCTCGCGCGGCTTTCGCTCGCTCGGCGTTGCTCGCAAACGAGAAGAGGAAGGATGGGAAATTCTTGGGATAATGCCATGCTCAGATCCTCCACGCCACGACACTTACCGGACTATCAATGAAGCCAAGTCATTAGGTCTTTCTATTAAGATGCTGACTGGCGACGCAGTCGGTATTGCACGAGAAACATCGCGTCAACTCGGTCTTGGTAAGAGTGCTATGTAAGCCATATAGCTATACACCAGTCTAACACTGTAGTAGGCACCAATATCTTCGACGCAGAGAAACTCGGTTTGAGTGGAGGTGGCGAGATGCCCGGCTCAGAGTTCTATGATTTCGTCGAAGGTGCGGACGGCTTCGCTGAGGTGTTTCCACAGCACAAGTTTAATGTCGTGGAAATTTTGCAACAGAGAGGCTATCTCGTTGCGATGACAGGCGATGGCGTGAATGATGCACCGTCTTTGAAGAAGGCGGATACTGGCATCGCCGTACAGGGTGCATCTGATGCTGCTTGTTCAGCTGCCGACATTGTGTTTCTCGCCCCCGGTCTTTCGGCAATTATCGACGCTCTGAAGACATCAAGACAGAT
Source organism: Curvularia verruculosa (assembly GCA_036172615.1). Taxonomy (NCBI): domain Eukaryota; kingdom Fungi; phylum Ascomycota; class Dothideomycetes; order Pleosporales; family Pleosporaceae; genus Curvularia; species Curvularia verruculosa. Next base: position 63,191 of record JAWDHC010000044.1, on the reverse strand, counting down.
TTTCCATCGCATGTACGCCTATGTCGTGTATCGAATCGCCCTTTCGCTCCACCTCGAAATATTCCTTGGTCTATGGATTGCCATATTGAACGAGTCCCTGAATCTGCAGCTGGTGGTGTTTATTGCCATCTTTGCCGATATTGGTAAGCAACCCGCGTGAACCTAATTGTTCATACACTGACGACGCTGTAGCAACACTAGCTATTGCCTATGACAACGCGCCATATAGCAAGTCTCCGGTCAAGTGGAATCTACCCAAGCTCTGGGGCATGTCAATTCTGCTCGGCGTTATTCTCGCCGTGGGCACCTGGATCACCATGACGACCATGTTGCCATATCTTACTGGGGAACTGCAGGGTGTCTCGGGCGGTATCGTCCAGAACCATGGACAGCGTGATCCCATCCTGTTTCTCGAGATTACGTTAACAGAAAACTGGCTCATCTTCATCACTCGCGCCAACGGCCCCTTTTGGTCATCTATTCCTTCGTGGCAGCTAGCGGGTGCCATTCTGGTCGTGGACATCCTCGCAACTTGCTTCACATTATTCGGATGGTTTGTTGGTGGAACAACCAACATCGTTGCCGTTGTCCGTGTTTGGGCCTTCTCTTTTGGCATTTTCTGCATCATGGCCGGAGTTTATTACGTCTTGCAAGGGAGCCAAGGATTTGACAATCTGATGCATGGAAAGCTGCTCAAGCGAAAACAGAAGCAGAGAAGTCTAGAAGACTTTGGTAAGTACTAACAGGACTCATACGTAAGACCATATGCTGATCTTTTACAGTCGTTTCATTACAGCGAGTGTCAACGCAGCACGAGAAGACGACATAGCAAGGTCTTCCGACCAGATTCACTCGCGACCAATTACAGTCCAGTGCTACACTTTCTTGAAACACATGTCCATTTCAAACTTTAGCTCAAATAAATAGGAATGGTGTTGGGGGCTACATGCTACTTCGTTGAGTTTATAGAGGTTCCTTTATACCTCTAGCGTTAATGTAAATACCCAGGGATAGGAAAAGGATTGGCGAAAAGGCTTTAGTTTCCGTCTTTTTACTGTATCATGAGGCAGATTTCTACAAGTGTTGCGTCACATAGGCTGTCTTCTTTTCCAGAATTGTATCACTTCCTACTCTGTCAGGCATTCCATCTTACCATTATCAATTACCAGATGTGGCTGACATGCATCTACATGGGATTGGCGATCGATGTTGGCCAATAGGCTTTGACACCAGAGCATCATTACACACATGAAACACCTTATACATAGATGAGAAAGTAATAATAAGTAAGCAGCGCGCTTGATGGCTGGAACAGCTTCGCAGCTAAGATCACAGCAATAGCCATGACGTCAGCTATTGGCTGCGACAAACCCCACTTTCGGCATCACGGCGACACGCGTAGCGGACTAATTTGCTACAAGTTAGTGGCAGCCCCTCAATTACGCTGTGTCAGAATCTCTACATGCTCAAGAATCTCAGGAATTGTTCACATACTAGCTATAGAATCAAGTTCAGACACGATCCAGCAAGTTATCCTATTCAATCACAAACACAAACCTTTGCAAAAATGGCCGCCCTCAACGTAACAATCCCAAATCTGAAGCTCAATGACGGTCACTCAATCCCTATGCTGGGATTCGGTACCGGAACTGCTTGGTATAAGACTGGCGATGAGAGCCAGATTGATCAAGCAACCATTGACGCCGTGAAGACCGCAACCAAGCTGGGATATAACCACCTTGATGGTGCAGAGAGTATGGGCTTCGACTCCCTCATATCGAAATGCTTTATTAACAGCTTGCAGTGTACAAGACCGAGGCTGAGCTTGGAGTAGCTATCAAGGAATGCGGAGTTTCTCGCGACAAGCTTTTTGTGACTACCAAGGTGAACGACAATGTTAACGACATTCCAAACGCAATCAAGGAGAGCTTACGGAAACTCCAACTAGACTACGTCGACCTGTGAGGCACCCATAGTGGTTGGAAATCTACTCGTAGCTGATTAATCCAGTTATCTCATCCACCAGCCCTGGTTGTGCAGCTCAGAAGCTGATCTCCAAAAGGCCTGGGCCGACATGGAGGCAGTTCAAGCCGCTGGCCTTGCCAAGTCCATTGGGGTCTCCAACTTTCTCCCCGAGCATCTAGCAACCATACTCAAGACAGCCAAGGTGAAGCCGGCCTGCAACCAAATTGAATTCCACCCTTACCTTCAACGCGTCAGACTGCTGGAGTTCCACAAGCAGCATGGCATTGCGACTACTGCCTACTCACCACTGACGGCCGCCACTAAAGCAAAGGGAGGACCAACGGACGAATACGTGGAGGCGCTGACCAAGAAGTACGCTGTGAGCGAGAACGAGATCTACCTCAGGTGGTGCATTGATCAGGATATTGTACCAATTACTACTAGCAGCAAGGAGCAGCGACTTAGTGATTATTTGAGGGCACTGACATTCAAATTGACACCAAAAGAGGTCAAAGACATTAACGAATTGGGACAGAAGAAGCACTACAGGGCTTTCTGGGGCAAGAAGGTAAGTTGGACTAACAAAATTGAGTTGTGAGGCACAAACTGATTTGCTGATTAGTTCGCCGATGACGATCGGTCTTAAACCTGCAAGAATGACGCAGAGGTGAACGTAGCCGGGATTCGAAGGGTATCATGAAAGCGATGCCTAAGAAGCTGGAACGACTCGATCAATCAAAATTGCAACGAAGATTAGTTTTCCAAATAGTTCATATGGTAGAAGATCAATCCAAAAGCGGTTTTCTTCTTCTGATCTCGTATTTTTGTAGGCTAAGAAGATGGATAGTCTAAGTGCAAACGTTAGTAGCAAGGTCATGTTGCCAATGAACTAGATGCGCCCTAACGCGAACTGCAACGCCAAGACGAACCGTCCAATCTTTCCGCGCAAGCTCACCAACTCCAGCGTCTACAACCACTTCTCACCCATCCCACACCCCCTCCCTCGCACCCACAGAACGCGCGATCTGTCGACGTGTAGGCAATAGCGCATTTCCTTGCTAGTGCACGCAAACTCAAGGTCGCGCCGCGTAATTACCGCCAGCATGTCAGGCGCCACCGCGAAAGGCAAGAAGCAGGCGAACAAGAACGCCTATCGCCGTGCGAAGAAGAAGCAACAACGCTCTGTAGGTCTTACACAATCACTTCATCGCGCATCACGGGTCGATTTATTAACAACTAAGCAGGAGACACCGTCGACAGCCGGCGACTCTGCGCGTGAGAGCGAATCTCCAGCACCAGAAAGCGACACAAATAACGAAGCACAGGCTGTGAAGCCCGCGCAACTAGTCTCGATCGATGACATCGCGAATCAGTACGATCTCGACGACCCACTCTTCGAAGAATACAAAAACGTTTTCGAGAAATTCAGAGAGCCGACCGAGGAAGAAGCAGCAACTCAGGGTGAGGAGAAGCCTGAGATCTATCACTCCGACGATGACATACCCGATGAGGAGGAGGACGACGGCAAACCCAAGCTTTCGAAGAAGCAGAGAAAGCAGATGAACAAACTGTCGGTTGCGCAACTCAAGGCAATGGTTCCCCGACCAGAGCTTGTTGAATGGACAGACGTGTCATCATCAGATCCTCAACTACTGATTTCCCTCAAGGCAGCGAAGAACGTCATACCTGTGCCATCCCACTGGTCACTCAAGCGCGAATATCTTTCATCCAAGAGAGGTATCGAAAAGCCCCCCTTTACTTTACCCAAATTCATTCAGGAAACGGGTATCGTAGAAATGAGAGACGCAGTCTTGGAAAAGCAGGCAGAGATGACGATGAGGCAGAAACAGCGTGAGCGCGTCCAAGGTAAGCTCGGCAAGCTTGACATTGATTACGCAAAACTCTACGATGCTTTCTTCAGGCGGCAAACCAAGCCAGAACTCACTAGATACGGCGAGGTCTATTACGAAGGCAAGGAATACGAGACCAATCTTGTAAATCTCAAGCCAGGCGAGCTGAGCGAGGAGCTTCGAGAAGCACTCTCAATAGCACCGGGCCACCCGCCACCATGGCTCCTTATGATGCAGCGCCTTGGCCCTCCGCCATCATATCCCAACCTACGCATACCCGGTGTGAACGCTCCGATTCCACCAGGCTCTTCTTGGGGATACCAGCAAGGTGGATGGGGAAAACCTCCTGTAAATGAGGCTGGTGCTCCGCTGTGGGGAGGAGATGTCTTTGGAACAGCGATTTTGGAAGAGCAACAGCAGCCGGTGCATGCGGGCGAAGCTGTCGAGCGTGGTATCTGGGGAGCGCTTCGAGCCGAGGGTGAGAGCGAGGATGAGGAAAGCGACGAGGAAGAGGAGGACGAAGAAGAAGAGGAAGATGACGAGGACCAGGACGCAAGTGGTATACAGACGTCTATGACCAATGCCTCGGCTATGCCTTCTGAAATTGGGGGAGCAGAGAGCATCAGCGGAGAGTTCCAGCTCAGGAAGCAGCGCAAGGGCATTGAGACAGAAGAGCCGGATGCCCCACGCAGTGCTTACACGGTTATTCCAGAGAAGAACATCTCTGCGACAGGTTTCTTTGGTGGTGAGCATGCCTATGACCTGGATGCAGCTAGGCGTGACGCGCTTGGACAAGCACAGAAGAAGAGAAAGGCCGGAGATATCGATATCTCAGTTGATATCGATCAGCTAGGGGACAGTGACAGGTTGGACAAGGATGCACTGAAGAAAGAGTATGAGTCTAGGCAACGTGCTGAGGCACAAGGGCAATGGCAGAGTATCGATCAAGATGACCTAGCGGATATGATCAATCAGGAAAGCAGGAAGAGGACCAAGAGGGAAGAGGAGCGAAGGTCTAGACGCTAAGTCGTCATAGTTAAGAGTCTGTGGGGAGCATGAGTTTTGTACAAAGATTCAGGGTTGCACTTTCAGGAGCTCCAAGAACGAGCTGGCGTCACGGATGTCACGGATCAATAGGGCTTCGGCACACTCAGCATTGGGAAACGGCGTTACATGCGGCAGTCAAGTGTGCCCGCAGATGAGCATAATTAAGACTAAGATTTTGATATTCAAGGCAGAGTAATGGACACACGGTGATTATGGAATCGATACTCCGCCTGGCTACGATGGACACCTCGAGGATGCGAACGGCAAGGCAAAGGGCGAGCAAAGCAACCGACAATAGTGGGTTCACGGCAGTATCTGGATATAAGATGAAATTTTTTGCCCCGGGGTGTTCTTATTGGCAATCGTATAAAAACATCAGTTGAAAGCTCAAGTGACTATCGCAGACCTACGGAAGCAAGTCCAATTGGTGGTGGCCGCAAAAAGCTGGTTTGGGTTTCCCGCACGCATACACGCATACACGATCGCCATTTTCGTCCACTCGATGCCGTGGTAGAAAGGAGAAAGAAAAGCAGGGTTTGAAACATGAAAGCGTTTGTTCATTGTTTGTTTTTCATCACTGATGAAGGCCATAGAAGGTCTAGGCTTAACACGCTCTCAGCGCCAATGAACCTCGTCGCACGTGACCATCCAACGCGTCCAGTCGCCGTGGGCTTGGCTTCGAACTTCACTTTTTGCAGACCCAACACACGACGCACCAAACAACTCCCCACCGCTCCACAACCGCGGCTCCCTATTTCGAACCCTTACCTATCATTATCGGTTTATTCAATAATACCCGGCATTTGCGATAGGCCAGGCACATTACCGTTGATTGCGAAATGGACAGGGATCGCGAACGAGATCGAGACCGAGGAGACAGAAGGTTAGTCGACACCAGGCTGCCACATATGCGCTCATGAACGGCACATGAGATTTTTCTACGCTGAAAGATTATCGACAGCGCATCTACTGACACGGAACCAGAGACGACAGATATTCAAACACATACCGTCCTCGCTCCCCAGGCCCACGCCCACGCTCCCCACGTGGAGACAGCTATCGTGGTCGCTCACCTCCTTTCCGTCGTGCAAGTCCGCTCCGACGTAGCTCTCCACCTCGTCGTGGCTTAGCTTCCGCTGATACCTATGTTCCCGGTGGTCGACCATCACGTCCACGCAGTCGATCACCTGCATTCCGGAGAAGGTCGAGAAGTCCACGTCGCGATGACAATTGGAGGGCACGTCCTCGGTCGCCTCCCCGTCGACCATACTCACCTAGACGTGATGATTACAGAAATGACAGAGCAAGGTCTCCCCGAAGGGATCGAGACCAGTATGATTCGTACACTCGCTCTCCACGGCCGCGCGACAGATCGCCACCACCTCTTCGAGAGCGCGATCCTTCCCCAGCGAGGAGTCGTGGCATGCGCTCGCCTATCCGTTCAAGCCGATACGACGAGCCACGCTCTCGGCTAGACAGGTATGTTCAAAGCTATGTACCCACCTCAATGAACGGTTATTTAATCAGTTCCAAGCCCTCCTCCACGACGATACTCTCCGCTGCGAGACTATAGACGCCGATCACCTTCTCCAAGACGCGAACGCGCTGATCCATATACCGCCGACAATTGGAGGAGTCGCAGATCTCCTTCCCCAGCGAGGCCAACATATGCTTCAAACGAGCCCTCTGGTAGGGACTCTGCAGCCACCTCACGTCGCTCGTCTCCGCCACCTATTCACCCTAGTCGAGCTGCACTCGTAGAAGACCTTCCTGTCAGAGAGCCTGCTTCAGCCCCAAGATCACCCTTCCGGGAGCGACTTCCTGAGAGAAGCCGAGATTACAGTCGGGAACGGGAGCGAGAGCGTGAGAGAGAACGAGAGCGATCTCCACCACGTCGCAGAGAGAGCCCGCCGACTGGACCACGTGGAGATAGGGATTTCGCGCCCCCAACAGGGCCATCCTCTTCCTCCTATCGCAACGGTGACAGCAATTTCGCTAGGGCGCCACCAACTGGTCCTTCTAGTCGCAGCTATCCTTCTCCAGCAATATCGCCTCCCGCAGGACCTTCTAGTTCAGCTGCGCCACCTCCCGCATTTCCTCGTGGAAGCAATCCTGTCTTAGCAGCTCCGACGCGGCCACGCGGTGGTGGTCGTGGTTTCGGTAGTTATGAAGGACGAGGTGATTTCTCAGGATCATCCTCGCGCAGAGGTTCATGGGGAGGGGGGCCTCGTGGAGGTTATTATGGTGGCGCACCAGCCGGTCCTCGCGGTACCAGTGGCGGTCCAAGTGGAGCAGCACCCTTTGCGCCCCCTTTCCGCGGCTCAAACAACTCTACCGCCACAACATATCCTCGCACAATGCGCTTCCGTGATCACCTGGCTGATTTGCCCAAGGAAATACCTGGGGGCCAGAAGGCTCCTGAAATGTATGACAAGAGCAAGATTCTGAAATTGGAGGCAGAGGCACAAAAGCTGAGAGAGATGATCGAAAAGAAAGAGGATGCGAAGAGGCAGAAGTTGAGGGAGTGGGATGGCCTCGAACGTGAAGCTGAGACCGCTCAGTTGAAAGTCGATTTGGCTGAGAGTTCGCTGAGAGGTTTGAATGGCGAGGCAGATGTTCGTGATGCCTTCTAGGTGGAGGCCAGTAGTACTTTTGTGGGTTTCAAATGGCCTCTGACACAGGTTTGAGCGACTACGAATTGTGGAAATACGAAACGATTTACAGTTATGCGAGGTTGGACAGGAGGTCGGATGGCTTGTAAGATATGGCAAAAACCGTGGATATCAAGGGGTCTGGTCTACGAATGCGATTGCAAATTGCTTTGTATGTCACAGCTGGCGTTAGCTGGGGCGATATATTCGAACTTTTGAAAGAATTCCCTCCTGCCCTTGTGTACCTGCTGCGTGCAAATCGATAGTTGAATAATGAAGATATCTAAAACACTCATGTGCCATTGAATTTGTTTTGTTTCTGTCAGCTCAAGTTGCGGAATGTAATCGCCGTTACCATGGCATTGATTTGCATATGCGGTCACTCACCTGGGTTGGCTAGCTGAATCTACTGCGGATTACCGATTGGTCAGGATTCATTCTGTATGACTCGCCGAACGCCAAATTGTTGCAGCAGCTCCAACGAACTTAGTAACCCACCTTCAACTTCCGTTCACCTACTCTACTGTCGCGAATATGGTGGGCAAAAAGGTACGGCGACTATCACAGAGACCATTAAGCAAAACTGACATGTGCAAAGGAAGTTGTGAACCCAAAGCCAAAAGTCGCCGCCCGCGGCGGGCGACAAAGGCGAAGGTTGCGCCCGGCGCACCTGGAGTCCAAGCCGACAATGGAGACGTGATGGATATTGATACTGAAGGTGCCAAAACTGGAATGAATACTGGAGAAAATGCGACAGACCTGAATCCGGGGGCTTCTACATCGGCGGAGAGCACGCGAAAACGACGAGCGCCACACACCCACGCGAAGGACGAGTTCGCCGCTCTTCTTGAACCTTTCTACTACGGCAAGAGTTTGACCGACCCGATCAACACAGCGCGCGACAAGTGGAACTTACTGCCGGCCTTTTTGAAGACCAAAGGTCTCGTCAAACAGCACGTTGACTCATACAATCACTTCGTTGATGTGGATCTGAAGAAGATTATCAAGGCCAACCGCTTCGTTCGCAGTGACTTTGACCCCAAATTCCTCCTCGAGTACACAGACATTCGCGTCTTATCGCCGAACCGACAAGAAGAAGATGACCTCGAACATCATCGCAGTACGATTACGCCCAATGAGTGTCGTCTACGCGACATGACATATGCTGCGCCAATCGTAGTCGATATCATATACACGAGGGGAAATGCAAAGGTGAAGCGAACAGGGGTAAAGATTGGCAGGATGCCGATTATGTTGAAGAGCAACAAATGCGTGCTTTCCGGCAAGAACGATCGTGAGATGGCTGTCATGGAGGAGTGCCCTTTAGATCCTGGAGGCTACTTCATCACACGTGGACAAGAGAAGGTTATCCTTGTCCAAGAGCAGCTAAATAAGAACCGAGTCATTGTCGAAAGCGCAAAGGGAATCATGCAGGCCAGCGTCACCAGTTCCACTCACGAAAGGCGAACCAAGACATACGTTATTCAAAAGAAAGGGCTTATGTACCTTCGGCACAACACACTCTCTGAAGAGATTCCAATTGTGTTTGTTATGAAGGCGCTGGGAGTTCATTCTGATAAGGAGATCCTGCTCATGATTGCCGGAGAGGACAGTGCATACCAAGACAACTTTGCTATCAACTTCGAGGCGTGCGCACGTGAGCAGATTCATACACAAGAAAGAGCATTGGAGTATATTGGCCATCGCGTAAGGCTAGTCAAGAAGCCTCTTGGTACCTCGCGCAACAGGAACTATCACCTCGAGGCCATCGAGTGTCTATCCAACGTTGTCCTTCCCCACGTACCAGTTGAAGGCACCAACTATCGACCCAAGGCACTCTATGTAGCTCTTATGGCTCGGAGAGTTCTCATGGCAATGCAAGACCCAAAGCTGGTGGATGATCGTGACTATGTCGGAAACAAACGTCTAGAGCTTTCCGGACAGATGCTATCCCTGTTGTTTGAAGACCATTTCAAACGCTTCAACCACGATTTCAAGATGAGCATCGACAAGGTCCTTAAGAAAGCAGTCAGAGCACAGGAGTTTGATGCCTTTTCCCACTTCAGCGTTCACAAAAACCATATCACCATGGGTGTCGAGCGTGCGATTGCTACTGGAAACTGGAGTTTGAAACGTTTCAAGATGGAGAGGGCTGGAGTCACTCACGTACTGAGTCGACTAAGTTACATCGCGGCACTTGGTATGATGACACGAATCAGTTCACAATTCGAAAAGACTCGTAAAGTCTCTGGTCCCCGTGCGCTGCAACCGTCGCAATTCGGTATGCTTTGCACGTCTGATACCCCAGAAGGAGAGGCTTGTGGTTTGGTCAAAAACTTGGCGCTCATGACGCACATCACAACCGAAGACGACGATGATCCAGTCCGCAAGATTATCTTCATGTTAGGTGCGGAGGATATTTGTTCCCAGACAGGAGAGGAGATCCATGCCGAAGGTGTCTACAGTGTTTGTCTCAACGGTACACCTATCGCTGTCACAGACACTCCGAAGCGCTTTCTCAACAGCTTCCGGAAACTTCGACGAATGGGACGTATCTCGGAATTCACCAGCATTCACATCGATCACGATCACTGTGAAGTTCACATTGCTACAGATGAAGGAAGAATCTGTCGGCCAATGATTATTGTTGAGAACCAGCGCTCAAAAGTCACTTCGCGGTACTTGAAAGCGCTTCGCAAGGGCACCATGGATTTTGAGGATTTTTTGACAAGAGGCCTTGTCGAGTACCTTGATACGAACGAAGAGAACGATACTAATATTGCTCTCAAAGAAAGCGAAATCAACCAGCACACAACGCATCTCGAGATTGAGCCCTTTACCATTCTGGGTGCTGTCGCTGGACTCATTCCTTATCCTCATCACAATCAGTCGCCACGTAACACTTACCAATGCGCTATGGGTAAACAAGCGATTGGTGCTATTGCCTACAATCAGTTCAACAGGATTGACACCCTGCTGTACCTGATGGTCTATCCACAACAGCCCATGGTCAAGACGCGAACCATTGAGCTTACAAAATACGACAAGCTTCCGGCTGGCCAGAATGCTACCGTGGCTGTCATGTCATACTCTGGTTACGATATCGAGGATGCGCTCATCTTGAACAAGGCGTCGTGTGATCGAGGATTTGGTCGTTGTCAGGTATTCAAGAAGCACGTCACGCCTCTCAAAACATACGCCAACGGCACTTCTGATCGCATCAACGCCGGTGCACTCGATGTGGAAAACAAGAGCCACCAAGCAATTGGCCAAGACGGTATCGCACAAGTGGGCGCTCGGATTGAAGCCGGTGATGCCTTCCTATTGAAGTCGATCCCTCAAGACACTGCCGGTCCGGCGTCGAACATATACAAGGACAAGCCAGAGAAGTACAAGTTGCCCGACTGCAGCTACGTGGACAAGGCGTGCATTACCGAGAACGAAGCAGGAACTACACTGATCAAATTGCTGATGCGTCAAACCCGTCGTCCGGAACTAGGCGACAAATTCTCATCTCGCCACGGTCAAAAAGGTACAACAGGACTGATTGTGCAGCAAGAAGACATGCCATTCAACGACCAAGGCATCTGCCCCGACATCATCATGAACCCGCACGGTTTCCCGTCGCGTATGACTGTCGGCAAGATGATGGAGCTTCTTTCCGGCAAAGCCGGTGTGCTCAACGGCACGCTCGAATACGGCACTGCATTCGGCGGCTCCACGGTCGAAGACATGTCGCAGATTCTCGTCGAAAAGGGCTTTTCCTACACAGGCAAAGATTACCTTACTTCGGGTATCACGGGTGAGGCACATCAGTTTTACACCTTCTTCGGTCCCATTTACTACCAGAAACTCAAGCACATGGTCCAGGATAAGATGCACTCGCGTGCCAGGGGCCCCCGTGCTATTCTTACCCGTCAGCCAACTGAGGGTCGTGCGAGAGACGGTGGTTTGCGTCTGGGAGAGATGGAGCGTGATTGTTTGATTGCGTATGGTGCATCGCAGCTGTTGCTGGAGCGGCTGATGATTAGTTCAGATGCCCACAACGTGGATGTTTGTGAGAAGTGTAAGTTTGTTCTTCGTGCGCGGCGTACAGTTCTCTTTACTAACATCTTTTGTACACAGGCGGCCAAATGGGCTACAGCGGCTGGTGCAAGCTGTGCGAGAGCGAAAAGGCAGTGCGCAAAATCACCATGCCATATGCTGCTAAGCTGCTGATCCAGGAGCTGGGCAGTATGAACGTGAAGGTGACGATTGGACTTGAAGATGAGTTCCCAAGAGACGCCTAGAGGGTAGCCTGCAGCACTCTGTAAAAAAAAAGTTGATTGCATTCTTTTCTTTCTGGCGCAGGATGGATCGGTGGACCTTTTGCTTGCATAGCGTGGCGTTTCTATTCCAATGGGTCGTCCGTGTAACAAGGTAACAGAAATCACGAATAACATTTAGTTTATAGGATGATTCAATGTACACATAAATGATGGTATTCTTCGACACTATTTGATTGCAGGCCTTGATAGATGGCTTTTGGAACTTGGTGGTTGCACGTCGACGCTCATACATGGTTATCCTTTCTCTCTTGATCGCCGACTCCAGACTCTTAATCTTTCCCTCGTCTGTTGCGTGAGATTCTGGTCAAAGACTGCTGGAAATGTGACCATCAAAGATAGAATGTCAACTGGCTCTAGATGGCGGGCGACAAACAGCCAAAGCTCAGCAGGCATCCGGACTACTGCTCCTGGATGTGTTGATAAACTAGCAGGCCTATTGGACAGACGTAACATATGAGTAAGAGTAGCTGGAGTAAGCTCTGGAGCGAGGTTGTGGCGTTGAAATATCGGATAAATGGCTAAGGCAAGATTCATAAGGTTACTAGTGCCTACGTATTCATAGATGATGAGAAGTAGTTCGGCGGGAAGTCGATCGAATGGATTGGTATGCATAGCCGGTCTCGGCGGCGGCGGTCCAGCAGGCACGGACATGCTTAAATTCTATGCAAGGGGCGACTGCAAAAGTAGCCAGTGCGAAACTATGGCTTGGGACAACCTGCGAACCAGGGAAGGAGATACGACTGGGTGTCGATGGGCCTTTCTTCAATCGGTGTGAGGTTTGTTGGGCGGTTCAGCGGCGACAGAGAGCAGCAAACGATAAATGTACCCAGAGAGGAGGTAACCTCCCAGGGCGACCAGAGTAATGTATATTGCCACAGGCCCAAGAGATTGGGGAAAGACGTTCAGTACGAAAGGATCAAGAACTACAAGAGTCAGACAAAATGATACGCACACGTATAACGCAAACGTACTGATATCGACATCTACCGGGGGTGGGTGGAGCATCAAAGTGCGATTGGTCGAGTAGTATGAAGCTGCAGCCTGGAGACGTAGCAACAGCACAGATTCGTGGGCATTGAAGTCAGCCAGTTCGCTATCCTTCCGGTTGCCGAGTTGGGATTCTTGGTGAAGTTCACTGTAATGCTCTAGTGAGGCTCTGAGATTTGGCGTGTCGAGCACGCGGTTGACAGGATATGTGTCGAGCCAGAAGTCGGTTGGTTGCTGAGTGAGGCACGGTCAGGACTCGCCCGACGAATGGGAGCAGAAGTGCAGGGAAAACGAAAAAGGAGGCGACTCACTGTTGCTGGCCAACAGACTCGCACCTCGTACCTGCGCCCGTGGTCAAGGCCGCGAAGGAGGTACCAAGATTCGAGACCGCGGGGCACAGAATTGGTAGGAAACTCGACGGAAACACGGGTAGATAGAATGGAATTGGCGGGCGACAGGATGTGTGGAGCAAACGTGTCTAGACTGGGATGAACATTGGAGAAGGCAGTAGCAGGAGGGCCCAGAAATATCGTCTTTTCGACATTGGAATTCACCATCCAGGCCTGTGTGATGATGCAGAGCAGCAGGCGGGCGAGGAGGCGCATTTTTGGTGGATGGGACGGGAACGCGTTGGTAAGGCGTGATACAGACTGTGCATTCTCTCACGTAGGCCACAGCAGAAGCATCTGAGCAGTTAAGGTGTTGTCGGCAGTCGAGTGATGAAGGACAACGTGCCAGTCAATTGTGACGAGGTTCGTAGTCGCATGTATAGTGAGTGCACGGGCGGCGGAAGCGGAGCAGGTGTTTGTGTCGTGGTTAGCGCCGTGGCCCGTGGTAGGTCGGCCCTTTGCACCCTAAAAGTTCGATTCCACAAACACAACACTGCTTCTCCCCCCACCCACTGCTCCACTTCACCGCCAGCTGCTCTAAGACTTCTCGCGGCCGCACCCCTGACCGAGCATTCACATACACACCCAATTACTACCCGTCTACAAATTCAACCATGAGAGAAGTCATCAGTCTGAACGGTGAGTAGTCGCCGCCAATGTACCCTATCTGTCTGCCTGCTGCCACGCAGGGTCGCCTCTTTGTTGATACTGACTTTGTACGCGTCTAGTCGGCCAGGCCGGTTGCCAAATTGCAAACTCTTGCTGGGAGGTGAGTGCTCGCCAACAAGCTCCCAGATGCCCTCGACACACCTCGCAGTCAGCGAAAAGGAGGCCGTCGCCAGGGGAGCATCTGACCGCCATTCTGATCTGATATTGACCTGTTCTAGCTCTACTGCCTCGAGCACGGCATCCAGCCCGACGGTTACCTCACCGAGGAGCGCAAGGCCCTGAATGACGACCATGGCTTCAGCACCTTCTTCTCCGAGACTGGTAGGCAACCACCACAGCGAGCAACTCGGATGCGCGGCTAACAAAGGATACACAGGCCAGGGCAAGTACGTCCCCCGTACCATCTATGCCGATCTCGAGCCCAACGTCGTCGACGAGGTCCGCACCGGTGCCTACCGCTCGCTCTTCCACCCTGAGCAGATGATCACAGGCAAGGAGGATGCCTCGAACAACTACGCCCGTGGCCACTACACTGTCGGAAAGGAGCTCATTGACCAAGTTCTCGACAAGGTCCGCCGCGTTGCCGACAACTGCTCGGGTCTCCAGGGTTTCCTCGTCTTCCACTCCTTCGGTGGCGGTACTGGCTCTGGTTTCGGTGCCCTGCTCATGGAGCGTTTGTCAGTCGACTATGGCAAGAAGTGCAAGCTCGAGTTCTGTGTCTACCCAGCGCCCCAGGTCGCCACATCCGTTGTTGAGCCATACAACTCCATTCTCACCACCCACACCACCCTCGAGCACTCCGACTGCAGCTTTATGGTCGACAACGAGGCCATCTACGACATCTGCCGAAGGAATCTCGGCATTGAGCGTCCCAGCTACGAGAACCTGAACCGCCTGATCGCCCAGGGTATGTCAATTGATTTTCCCCCAACCCATCTTGTTCATGGCTAACCGAGTTTCAGTCGTCTCCTCCATCACCGCCTCGCTCCGCTTCGACGGCTCCCTCAACGTCGACCTGAACGAGTTCCAGACCAACTTGGTCCCCTACCCCCGTATCCACTTCCCTCTCGTCGCCTACTCGCCCGTCATCTCCGCCGCCAAGGCCGCTCACGAGGCCAACTCGGTCAGCGAGATCACCAACGCCTGCTTCGAGCCAAACAACCAGATGGTCAAGTGCGATCCCCGCAACGGAAAGTACATGGCTACTTGCCTTCTGTACCGTGGTGACGTTGTCCCCAAGGACACCCACGCCGCCATTGCCCAGGTCAAGACCAAGCGCACCGTCCAGTTCGTCGACTGGTGCCCTACTGGCTTCAAGGTCGGTATCTGCTACCAGCCACCCCAGAACGTTCCCAACGGTGACCTTGCCTCTGTCAACCGCGCCGTCTGCATGTTGTCCAACACCACCGCCATTAGCGAGGCCTGGTCCGCTCTGTCCCACAAGTTCGATCTCATGTACAGCAAGCGTGCCTTCGTCCACTGGTATGTCGGTGAGGGTATGGAGGAGGGTGAATTCTCCGAAGCACGCGAAGATCTCGCAGCTCTTGAAAGAGACTACGAAGAAGTGGCCGCGGATTCTCTCGGTGATGAGGAGGAAGTTGAGGCTGAGTACTAAGTTCTGGCCCGGACTGGGGAGTGATGAAGAAGGGGTAAGTTCAGGTGCGACCCGGCAGCGGGAAAGCGAATAGTTAATAATTGAAATTCATGTTTTTACATTTCTTCGTGTTTCTACGCTTGTTAATTTTTGCGCTGTTTCAAAAGAATGATGTTCATAACTAAGTGTATCCAGGTCGCTGATGTCGAGTTCCTATCCGGGAAGGCACGCAGGTGTGCACATGCGTGCCTTCCATTCTGGAGCATGTCAACAAAGCCCACCTCCCCTTCCGATGCCTTCCATTCCGGAGTATGTCAACGAAACCCACATCTTCTTCCAGCCCGCCTTATATCCAGAAGCAAGTCAGAACTATAGATCCCATTCTCTTGTTTTTTGCTGTCATTATCTTCGGTTTACTTATCGTCAATCCACAAACGCCTTCTTTCCAGATCTAGATTGTTTCTAATCTCTCTAACATAGTGTCGTTTCTCTAGCTTCTAGAATATATTTTTGATACTTTACTTATACCGATTCTCTGTTCCGGGCGTTCTCCAATGATCTAGCAGATTAAGTCAGTTATAAATCTTAAACAACGTAATACATCTGAGCGAAACGAATGGGGGATCTATATTATAGTCTTTAAAAAAATCTAGCTCTAGACTAAAACTCTATATTAGTTCTTCTATAGGTTTCTAGAATAGTATTTATAGCAGATCCTGCCACTACTGGTTTATTACTTTTTAAAGTATCTAGATCTAGATATCAAGAGTATATCTTGAGTGGAAGTATGTAATTTTTCGATACTCTTAACTGATTTTCTTTACTTTTAGTGTGCTGTGGCGTATACATGTAACGACGCAGGCTAGAATTCTCGGACTAGTATTGGCAAGTAGTATCACTTAGAGGCATATAGAAGCACTTCAGTTAAATAGACACCTATAGATCCAGTCTACCGATATTGATCCGGATAGTCTTGCCTGCGCCGTTACAAATGGTTTCGGTGAAGGGCTGTATCATTTCAGTGGCTAGGGCTAGCGTTGCGAAACTTTTGGCGCGTAGCTGTAGTCTCAGAGTCGTGTGACAAATACATGACATCGCATACCTAACTATAAAACTCCTTAGACAGCAAGTCAATACTTCTAGACCAGCCATAACTAAAGAACGCCTAGCAGAACTAGAAACCTATACTAGAGCAATTAGTTTTCTCTAGAACAAAATCCAAACCTCTAGTTAGTAAACGCATTAATATCCATATAATAGTTCCCATTAATTCGCAAAAGGCATCACAAAAAATTAAATCTAGAAGAAATTAAAATATGACCCCGAAGTGAGAGAGAAACCAGATCAAAACTCTACAACAAAAAACTTCACAACCAACACAGCCCGCAACACTCTTATACGCAGTTTCAACCTACCATAGAGGTCTAGATTATATTTCTAGTATTGACATAGGTCGCAACAATTCACGACTAGTATCTACTAGTTGCTTTCGTTTTCGTTAGGCGCTATCATTCGTGGCGAAAAAAAGCCCGCCCTTGCCTCCACCTTCACCTTCACCTTTATCTTTAAGCGCAACAGAATAATACTCGAATTTAACTATACAGCAGAACTCACAGATTAACACGCCAATCAGCACACCCACGCATAAGAAAACAACGACACTACTAAAAATAGTACACAGAACCCAAACAGCAAATCTACAAGCAACAAGTAAAAAGAACAATACGCAAACTTCGAATAGCAAGCCACCTGCAGGCAACAGATAAAGGAATACCTACGAAAAGATAAGAGAAGCAATACCACACAAAAAAACGAAAACTTCTAAAATCCAAACTCCCATCTTCTCAAACCATCACTCCTACACCACAAAACTACTCGCGCACAAACTACTACATTAATACGAACACAAACAACATATCAGCTATCAACGGACTATCCAGCTCCCTCAGCCAACACTCTATAAGTATATCTAACAATAAGCGCGATATATCTAAAAGCAAGCCCAACACGTCTAAGAACGAGCTCGACATGCTTAACAACATCCCTAAAAAGAGTAGCCCATTAAGCCCGCCTATCCCCGTCTGGAACGAGATCACTATCAGAAAGGACGAACTCAGACGACGTCTTCAATTCGTAGACGACTTATTGGCAGCCAGTCAGAGCTATGCTGGGGAAGCAAGGTACATGCAATCACCAAGTCTCGTCTTCGAAACACAGAGGCAGCATATGGCATCAATCCGGGACGTTCTCCACGATTTAGCTAAAAGCCGTACCGTAAAACTCACACACAAAATGTTCCGAGACTGGGACTGGGAATTGGAAATGAACTTTCCTTTGACTGATGTTCTAAGCTGGAAATCAGAGGAAGTGCCAATTTCGAGTGTGCAGGATGCCTACGCGGGACTGCAAACAGACATGGGGGAACACAAGCCAAAAACCGGAAGGCTTCTGGTACTCCTCCGTCAAACAACCGGAACATCACAGCCAGAGACTCCTGTCATTCCAATCGATGAGGCCAAGGCAAGCAGCAGTAAGCAGGGGAAGGAGCCAGCTGCGATGAACAAAGGGGAAGGCAAAACAAACCAAGCAAAGGTGGGGAAAGGTAAGGAAGATGAAGGCAAAAGGGGAATGGAAGCGGCAGCTGGGTGAGCCTTTTGGCTGGAGTCCTTACAACAGGACACTAAAAGTATAGAAAATCAGTTAAGAGTATCGAAAAAAAATTAGGACTCTGTATACGCCACAGCACACCAAAAGTATAGGAAATCAGTAAAGAATATCGAAAAAAAATAAGATCTCTGTATATGCCACAACACACTAAGGTTGTACGGAATTAGTTGAGAACATCGAAAAACATACCAAGACTCTTGTTACGGGCTGGGTCTATGCAGAAGACTGAAGGTTGCCAGGAGTTATTGTATTGCTTGATCTATAGAGGTTTGTCGATATTCAGGATGTATCTATAGCATCCTCCATGCGCCATTGTAATAATACAGTCCTTCATCAAGACCAGCTCGGCCAGCAGCCAGCCCAACAGCAAAGGGTAAGCACGAGAATATTATGAGCTAACTATTTTAGTGCAGTATAATATATAGGCATGCAACTCTATTACATATATAGCTAGATAGACATAGACACTTTTATTAGAGTTCTCTTATAACGATAGAAAAATATAAAGATACTCTACGCGGTAGCTACTCCAGTGTCATACGTGTATACTACTCAGCTATAGATACTGCCTTGTGTTAGGCACTATCTAGTAGCCTTCAACAGTGCTAAGGTGAAGGAAAGTCATCACCAAAGCTAAGCAGATTGAGCTTGTAATATGGCGCGTTTCTTGCAAGCCTTTGGTATCAGAATAGCTGCATGATTACCGTTGACCGTAAAATAATATATTGGGCAATGTGCATAATCCAAAAAGCCATGTATACAAGAGTTTATTCTATACTGCTTTGGCTTCGGGCACAGATAGATAGAGTGGCATGACGTAGTAGAGCAATGGTTTGACCAGTTCTTTGGCGATCCAGCTGCTGGGATGGTGAGGCATATTCTCCTTTCAAGCGGCTTGTTCGACGTGAATATGACCTCGCAAAAATTCATGCCTTCACTATACGCATATAAAATATGCCGAATGAACAGTTTTATCGAATACCTATTGCCACAGGCGCCTCAGTGTTTGATGGTCTAGCCAAATTGGGCATGGTCGCGTCATAGAGTGAAAGCAAACGCGGAAAAACCTACCGCCACGTGCCTTCCTCCAAGATACAGGTGGTCACCTCGAGATCTTTTGGAAGCTTCTCCCACCTTCACCGCACTTCCTGCTCTTCGAACCACCCTGCCCTGCCCTAATCCTCGTTCTGCTACTGTAGCCCTTTCCTCATGTCATCTCCCTCTACCACCTAGTTTATGTGCATTTGACCTGTTTCGTCGTCGCTTCTCTATCTGCCGTGACCATATTAAACACAGCCAGAGTCCCAAGCGGCATCTTTCCCTCATCTTACCTGCACATTTGACCCATAGCTCCAGATTTGCTTCCAAGCGTCTTTGCGACCGCAGTGTTCTCTTCATACAACCCAGACACTTCCCAGATCTATACAGTCTACCCATCCACCACTCACATTCAAGTACGAATACTATGAGCTTCAATATAGCTTCTGACGGCTCTCCGACGCCGCGCAAGGGCTCCACTAGATTCCCAATACCTGGAGACCTCAGGGTTGATACCTCACCGGAGGCTTTAGGTCAAGTGGTAGGCAGCATGGGCCTGAACAACTACCCGGATGCCTTTCAACGTGTGTTTGGATCAACATTGACCTCCAATACACAGGGTTTCAAGCGGCAACTTGGACCTTCTACCCTAGGCAATCAGCCGCTTCTCCAACAGCAGGACTCGCTTGACGGTTACAAGGTTAGTATTTCATCTTATCTCTCCAGTCAAGGTGCTTTCGAGTTCTCTCAAACAAGCTAACGTATGAAAAAGCCCAGTATGGAGAGTGCCGATGATCGAGCTGTTGTGGACGCAATGATGCACCGCTTCAACAGACACTCCCCTTCCCAGAATCCGTACAGCTCATCTAGCGGCTCGATGTCAATGACCCCCGTCACGGAAGATTTCGCGCCCACGCCGCCTACCGAGATGAATAATTCCGTTGTTTTGGTTGAGGCTATTGAGTTGCAGAAGCTGAAGCTTGAGCTGCAGGAAGCTCGCAATGAAGTCAATCGCGTAAACCAAGAGATGCACAGCCAGAACGTAGCCCGATCCACTATGGAGCACCTCAGTCAGTCCTCGGACGCTGATTACAATTACTCTGGAGAAGTCACTGAGCAGGCGCTTGCAAGCCTTCAGAACAGGTTCAATGCTTCTACCCGAAGCAACTACGTTTGGGGCAATGGATCTGCTCCGCCTACTTACATGGGCGGCGGTGGCGGCTTTGGTATCCCATACGCCTCTCAGACACATATCCAGACCAGACCACAGACCGCACAGCAAGTTTATCGCCGCACTGGCTACCTGAATGAGCCCACTCATTTCCCATTGGACCAGAGCTTCCGTGGCAGCGGCATGACAAGTGGGATCAACAATGGAATGGGCAATTGCATGATTAGCAGCCTAAATACTGGTTCAAACAATTCCATGGGCTTGGGTAGCAGCCTGAGTAACCCGCCTACTCGTCCTGGTTCTGCGATTGATACGGGATGCAACCAGTATGCCATGCCACCGATGTATCCCATCGGTCATCCTGCACCAATTGACACCATGCCTAGCAGCCTTTCTGCAGACGCCAATGAGTTTAGTTTCCCCAACAGTGCAGGATCATCTCCTTGGAATTCACAGGTCAGCCGCCGACTCCTGGTACGTATGCTCTATGCTGACAGCGAACTAGGCTCAAAGCGAGACTGGCACTACCCAGTATGTTCCCCCAGTTGAGCCTATGAACTACCGTCGTCTGCTGGATCGCAACATGAGCTGCAACTGGAAGTACATTGTCGACAAAATCATCTGCAACAACGATCAGCAAGCCTCTATATTTCTTCAGCAGAAGCTCAAGGTTGGTACGCCTGAGCAAAAGTACAAGATCGTTGAAGCAATCATTTCTCAAGCATACGCTCTGATGATCAATCGCTTTGGTAACTTCCTCGTTCAGCGCTGCTTCGAACATGGTACACGTGAGCAGGTAATCGCAATTGCTCAAGCTATCCGTGGCAACACCCTTGCGCTCAGCATGGATGCCTTTGGCTGCCATGTTATTCAGAAAGCCTTCGACTGTGTTCCTGAGGAGTACAAGGCGACTATGGTCCACGAACTTCTGCGCCGAATCCCTGAGACTGTGATCCATCGTTATGCTTGCCATGTCTGGCAGAAGCTGTTCGAGCTTCGCTGGAGCGACTCTCCGCCTCAGATTATGCGCTACGTCAACGAAGCCCTTCGTGGTATGTGGCACGAGGTCGCGTTGGGCGAGACTGGAAGTCTTGTTGTCCAGAACATCTTTGAGAACTGCCTCGAGGAAGACAAGGTATTTACGCGCGCCTTGCATGAGATGTTCGCGAAACTAATTTGCAATAGCGCCCATGCATCAACGAGGTCCTGGCCAGCATCGATGTAATTGCTCATGGACAGTTCGGAAACTGGTGCATTCAGCACATCTGCGAGCATGGTACACCCGCCGATCGCAGTCGCGCAATTGAGCACATTCTTCGCTTCAGCACAGAGTACAGCATGGACCAGTACGCTTCCAAGGTCATCGAAAAGTGTCTCAAGATTGGTGGCAATGAGTTTCTCGACCGGTACCTCGACCGTATCTGTGAAGCCCGCCCTGATCGTCCACGGATGCCTCTGATTGACAGTAAATGCCAGCCCCCGCGCTCGGTTTAGACGAAGTTGCTAATTAAAATACAGTTGCTGGTGATCAGTTCGGCAATTATCTCATCCAGTACATTTTGACCAACAGCAGCTCTCACCATCGCGAGCTCGTCGGTAGCCATATTCGAAAGCACATGGTATCGCTCCGTGGTTCTAAGTACGGCTCTCGCGTTGCCATGCTCTGCTGCAACCCCGCTCTTACTACACGCCCCGGACCTCCAGCTGGTATGGTCCCACGCTACGGCAACCCTACGTCGCGACCCACTTTTGGATCTTTCAGATAGATGTCGAATCCGAGGCTCTACATGTCGTCGTCCACATACGTACCGTTGGGTATCCTCAGTCTGTGCACCCCTCGCTCTCAATCTCGAAGAAGGTATCGTGGATATGGCCAAAAGCTAAGATGAATGTCGAAGAGATTGTCAGATTCATTGGCTTAAAATGAGCATGATAAGCACTGCTCGCTGTCAACTGACACGATATCGTTTGTTGGGCATGGTTTAACGGTCTACATGTCTTTTCTTGTTTATCGTGGCATTTTCAATAGTTTTGACTGCTTGGGTCAGATTAGCAACGGAAGTCTGGGGGGTAATATGATGAGCAACAAGCTGGATTGTGCCTCCATGGTTACAATCCTTAAAAAGCAGATTGATCAAATTGCAACACGATAATAATGGTAATGTTAGCACGGAATGTATGTATTTTTCAATACAATGCTGCTATTAGGTTTCGGTGTTCAAGACTGGCTGTAGTGACAACTCGGTGAAGCGTGGAGATTGTACGGGATTCGGTTGGGTCTCGGACGTATTCGGGCGAACCGCTATGGCGCATGTGAACAACGTATCTCAGAAACCAACGAAAAGAGTCGTTTGAAAAAAAGAAAAGGTCAACAAGCAGGATTCGGACAGCGCATAAATGTCGGAAAAACAGTGAAAAACTAGCCGCACATAGGATGTTGGTTGTGAAGCCAACAGCGGCGTCGGCAACTATGGAGATGCCGCTTCGGCGTGAAACCCGAGCAGCTGACTGACGACGCTCTGCCGACATGGGACAAGCCGGGGACCGTGGCTTACAGGTTCTTACTTTGCAGTTTTTTTTCAACAGCTATGCAGGGTGCCATGCGCGAGTTGATGCAATCTGATGACAATCCCTACAGAAGCCAGGCATTCAGTGTAGTTTCTATGTGCAGTGAGGAGAGACACCTGCAGCAGAAAACATGTCTTTCCAGAAAGCCTCATAGGAAAGGAAGCTTTGGTTTGTCTCGAAGCGGAAAACAGTCTATGTATTTGTGAGATCACGCATTAATGACCTGATCGCGACGCGCAGTAATCGGGCCAGAAGATTCAAATTGGTAGGGCTACGTAGGGCTAGACAGGGTCTGCCGAAAGGCCTTACCTCATCAACAGGGCCTAGCGATGCCGGGGGGCTCGGCGACGTCACTATGGTGTGGAATTGGATCGCCGCGTTATCTTTTTAATAAGACGCCGTGGACGCCGATTGACGTTGTATTTCACCACGCAGCAATTAAGTCATTGTTCCTTTTGATCAATCCTCATAATCATCTTAACCATCGCACATCCAACATTCCACACACCAACACATATTAGCATACCCCACTAGCTTAACATAAGTCAATATGAAGGTTCTTACCAAGGAAGAGGAGCAGGCGCATTACAAGTAAGTCGCACGTCGTCTCAGCGCTGAGAGGAACTTAGCTCTAACAAAAACCAGTGCCACAGTTAAGGGCGGCTCGATAGGTGGTGTGATTGGCACAGCCGTAGGTGCTGCAGCCGTCATGGCCGCGAGCAGGCGATACCACTCGTTCCGAGCCCTCACCGTGCCATTCCGAGCTTTCCTTGTGGCGTCAACAGGAACTTTCGTCGGTACGTTCGAACCAGCATGTTTCGCATTTTGAAAACCAAAGGTCTAATAATATAATTCTAGCCGTCATTGCCGCCGATAGAGCTTCCGCACAATACGACATCGAACACACACCCGAAAAGAAGCGCCAGATCGAGCGCGAGCAACAGCGTGAAGCGCTTCTCGAAGCCAACAGAACCCCTTTCCAGCGCGCGAAGGACTGGGCGACAGAGAACCGATACCCTCTTTTGTTCGGTTTCTGGGTTGCCTCTATGGCTGGCTCATGGCATATGGTCAACCGTAACCCTTACCTGAGCGGATCACAGAAGCTTGTTCAGGCACGTATGTATGCTCAAGGAGGTACTCTGGCTGCATTGCTAGGCAGCTTCGCCATCGAGGGCGCAGATGCGGCCAAGGGCAAGGGAAGGTGGGAGACAATAAAGATCATCGACCCCAACGACCCCGAACACAAGCACATTATTGAGAAGAAGATCCACCATGAGAGGTATGCTGGCGAGGACCAGTGGAGAGGTACGATACCTTTGTCCAATACACGGAGAACATTGAGCTAATCAGATGCAGAAATGGTCGAAGCTGAGGAACAGCGTCAGAAGGAGCGCCAGGCTGCCGCCAAAGGAAAAGAGCACCAGGCTATGCAGCATCGGGATGCGGCCAACAAGAAGCAAGAGAAGGCTGAGAGGGAAGAGGAGCAGAACAAGCAAAAGGCTTAAATTATCTCCAGTGCTAAACTCGGCTGCCACTGGGTCGTCTCCGGTTCTTCCACCTACTCGATCCGATGGCTATATGGCTCAGTAGGATTCCTTTACATGTCTAGGACTTTGGTCCTCATTTGCAGGCGTTCTGGGAAGCTTTGATATGAATTTCTATTTCCATGTCTATTATATCTGTATGACTAGTTGGGCTATTCGCAGATGATTAGAAAAGTCGCGGTGCATACCTTGCGATCTCACAGCGCCCCAAAATATGATTTCCTCGCATGAATCTAGTACTGTATCCAATAGTGATGTTTCCAAGCACTTGACACAATGCTGAACAAGTGTAAGAAGTAGATCTTTTGCACGCGAGACGGGGGATCTCAGGGTCCACGATGACGTCTATGCTTTTGGAAGGAGGCACTGTCAGATAGAGCACGTCACGGAATTTAGCAACAGGACTAGGATGCATTCACCTCATTAACTAATCGCTCAGTCTATAACTTCCACTTTGGGTACCGAATGCTGGCGTCGACTCGTCTTCAGCCTTTCGCGTCATATCTATCTCAAAATTAGTCAATATTCTACTAGGGCACCTTGCCAGAGCCAGAGCAAACTACCCCCAGACTTAAAAAAACATGAAAGATTCAGATATAGCAAAACAATTGGATTGCATCTCAAACAAACTAATAGCAAACACTTGCCTCGCCCATGCACCCGAAAAGCCTCAGGATGTACGACTCACAGCGACTATTGCGGATCTGCATATCCATCCCACCCTCGAAGCTCTTCTGCACATCTTAAATCACGACCTACCATCTGCCCACTTTCTTGTTCGACACATGCAGGCTCCACCAGCTGTAGAGGGGATGTTGCTGCATGGTATGCTGCATCGCGCTGAAGGCGATTTCAACAACGCAAGGGCATGGATCAGCGATGTCTCAGACGCTTGTGAAGGTTATCAGCCCAAGCACAGGGACGACGGACAACGACTAGATTCTCGAATCGCTGAACAAGTCGGTAGCAACCCAAACATATCCGACTCGCTGATCAAGTTCGTCTACGGTGACAGCGACGATGCTGCATCTCTAATTGATGCAGTCGAGACTTTCAGAAAACAAAAGCAGAGTCAGATGAGAGATGGCGAGGAAAGCCAGCTTGAGAAGAGGATTCGGAACGAGGCAAGGAGAGTGCTAGATTGGTGCAAGAGCAAGTTTGGAAGCGGACTATGGGAGGATGCAACGAAAGCTTGGGTCAAGAATAGCGAAGAGATTAGCAAGATCAGCGGAGATATGGTTAGTGGAGGGAAAAGATATCGGAGTTTCTAATATGGACAATATCTTCATTCTGCACGTGTCTACCACCATGTCCAGGATGACAACACGTGATGCCGTCCAAGCAAGCTAGCGTCCCGTCGATGCCAAGAGCACCTTGATCATGCAACCATGTCTCTCAAACAGGCGACGTGACCCCTCCACTGCCGTGTCGGGCTCTGACTCCAATGGGCCACGGGACAGAAGGCCGCAAGAGCAGCTGCTCGCATGTCCCGAAGGCGTGCAGAGAGACAAGAGGGCATGATGCAGCAGTCCGTCATCTGTACAGCAACCACCACCGCGGCGATTAAGCGAGGTTCGCGCCAGGGTACAGCAGCGAATGGCGTTGAGGCGGGCGCCAGTAGGCGGTCGGCCTGTGACATCAACGGCCAGCTTTCACTTCTGCCATCCCGCCATTATTCTTCCCGTACGCACGTGCAGCCCGTGGCTGGACTGGAAAAAACAGGTACCTAATGGCCGATCAACTCCTCCAGGCCAACGGCCAGAGCCGCCCTAGCAACATCAAACACCACACCTCACCGTCTCTCATGATGAACTCGCACTTTGCCGGCGTGGGCGACAATGCCGACAAGCAGTCCTACGAGCATGGCATCCAAGTCATTGACGAGGACAAACTGTTCAAGTATGTCATAGCACCCGACACTCGGTGCTTGCAGAGGGGCACAATGCTGATATCTACTCGCAATGCAGCGGAAACTTGTCTTCATACCTCAGTGTCGAAAATGTCATCCCCGCCGGATTCAACTACCACCTCATATCCGTCTTTGGCTCACAATCAACGGGAAAATCGACCCTCCTCAATCACCTGTTCGGAACCCAGTTTGGCGTCATGTCAGAACAGGAACGCCGGCAAACCACAAAGGGAATTTGGATGAGTAAGAACAAGCGCGAGGCAGGTGGCTCAGGCATGGCGGAGAACATCCTGGTCATGGACGTCGAGGGAACTGACGGCCGAGAACGAGGTGAGGACCAGGACTTTGAGCGAAAGAGTGCCCTCTTCGCCCTTGCCACGAGTGAAGTCCTCATTGTCAACATTTGGGAACACCAAGTTGGACTGTACCAGGGCGCCAACATGGGGCTGCTCAAGACCGTTTTCGAAGTCAACTTGCAACTCTTCGTCAAGGACGGCCAGTAAGTGTGCCTTGGGCTATGCCGGGTCATGGTCCTTGTGCTGACAGTCCCACCAGGAACACGCCAAGATCCCTTCTGTTCTTCGTCATCCGCGATCACCTCGGTACCACGCCCCTCAAGAACCTTCAAAACACATTGATACAAGACCTATCCAATTATGGTCGACCATCTCGAAACCCAACGGTTTGGAGAACTCGCGTATAGACGACTACTTCGACTTTGCCTTCGTCGCACTACCACACAAAATCCTTCAGCCGGAAAAGTTCGAAGAAGCCGTCACCCAGCTCAGTACACGATTCAAGGAAGGATACAGTGACCCAAGAAAGAGTGGTCTCATTGACGAAACCGCTGCACCTATCTTCCTTCCTCAATACCACCGACGAATTCCGGCCGATGGTTTTCCTACATATGCAGAGGGCATCTGGGATCAGATTGTCAACAACAAGGATCTGGATCTGCCAACACAGCAAGAGCTCTTGGCCCAGTTCCGGTGCGATGAGATCTCGAGAGAGGTTCTCGTTGCCTTTGACGAAAAGGTTACGCCTCTTGAAGACCAACAAGCAGACGCTGCTCGGGCAGGGACATTTGCGGTCATCTCCGACCTTGGACCCATCATGAACGCTGCGCGAACAAAGGTCCTCAAGGACTTTGACACCAATGCGAGTCGATACCACAAGGGCGTTTACAAGCGAAAGCAGGCTGAGCTGGAGGCTAAAGTCGATACGCGTTTGAAGGCTCTGTATCAGAAGCAGCTCACAGCAGCCCACAAGTCTGGTGTGGAAAGCTTCAGCGAAGCCGTTAGCACAGCTGTGAAGAGCGGTCAGAAGAAAGGAGCTTCTTATGACTTTGCACAGATTGTCGACTCAGAAAAGAAGAAGGCTCTAGCCAAATTCGAGGAGGATGCAAAGGCAATGACCATTGAGGCAGCAAGCTGGAGTAATTACGAGAATGAGCTGAAGATCTACAAGAAGGAGCTGGATGATGTCTCTAGTCGCCTTCGTAAAGAAGAAATGAGACGTCTGGCCACTAGAATCGAGCGCTGGGTACGCTCCCGCCTAGACGAGTCTATTGGCCTTGAGTTCAACAAGCTCGGATCCGGCCGAGGGGGCTCTGGTGCGCCTGAGCATGGCGAGCGACCTCCCACTGAGAAGGATCTTTGGGACCGCGTCTGGAACATCTTCACTGAAACCGTCTCTAGCGCCGAGAAGCGATTCACGGACCGAGCCTCTAGCTTCGATGCTAGTCCCGACGAAGTTGAGGTTGGTCTATGGAGATTGCGACGCAAGTCTTGGGCTGTGCTTCGTGCTAAGCTCGACGAGGAAGTCATGGAGGGCAACATTCTGCTCAAGCTGAGGGAGAACTTTGAAGACAAGTTCCGCTACGACGAACATGGGGTGCCAAGAATATGGAGACCCACGGACGACATTGAGGGTATCTACACCAAGGCTCGCGAGTCTACCATAACTGTGATCCCGCTTCTCGCCCGCTTCAAGCTTGCGGCGACTTCGAAGCCTCCCCCACTCGATACTTGGATCGGCGAAGCGCCAGCTTCAGTGACTCCAGCAGACGAGGACGACCTGACCCCCATCGGTGGCGTGGACGATGAAGAGGGCAAGAGCCTTGAGGAAGAGATGACCATTTTGTCCGACGCCAAGCAAGCCGACCTCCTTGTCCGCTTCAAGAAGACCGCAGATGGCGTTTATGTTGAAGCTAAGCGTAGCGCGATTGGTGGCATCACTCAAGTTCCACTATACTTTTATGGTCTGCTGCTTGCCCTTGGTTGGAATGAGATAGTTGCAGGTATGCTTAACTCTCGATCTATTCTCTTCATGGAGCTGACAAATTCTAGTTCTACGCAATCCTGTCTACTTCATCTTTCTCATTCTCCTGGGCATTGGTGCCTACGTTACCTACACGCTCAACTTGTGGGGCCCGATGGCACGCATGGCCAACGCCGCCTCGCAGCAGGGTTTGGAAGTTGGCAAGGAGAGACTGCGCGCGTTTCTCGAAAACTCAGACGCCGGCCGCCAAGCCATGGCCATGAGCAGCGGCAGGAATGAGACTCGAAGGTACGAGGATGTGCCAATGGACAGGCTGAATGGAGAGGGCAAGAAGAGCAAGGCCGAGGTTGAAGACTTGGACGACATCTGAGGGATTGAACAGAGGCCTATATTTCCCTTTTGACCTGATCGAATAGGACCCATGGAACGGATTGCATATCGTTGATAAAGTTGTAGAAGTTTTTCACAGTGGTTTCCTAGAGGTCAATAGGGCATAGCGAAGGAATTACAAAAGCGAAGCTGTTTCCTTTCCCTTCATTCTTAGATCGAGTTTTACGGCACTGTAATGGCATCATAGTAACTACTAGTATCACATAGAACGGCATGTGGCGGATATCTACCACAACCAGATAGTGGTGTATGGGTGCACAGGGTGTTGCTTCTTGTTTTTTCCACGCTTAAGGATCTTGAATCCCGTCTGTCTAGTGATTCTAGATTAGACTTATACTCTCCAGTCCTTACCCTCTTTCTCATGAAACCAGAAGAACTTCCAATCCCATTGATTCATGAGAACTTGGCAAAGTCTGAATTGAGAAACAACAAACAAAGAGACGCTACATTTTATTATCCCCTCCACAGCGCTTAGATTGCTAAACCATTTCCATCTATGAACCATCTACCCACTCCATAAATCTCAAATCTCGTCTTAAACCTCGCCTTAAACCCCAAACTTCCTCGGGTCCAAGCTCTCAATCTGCGCACTCTTCGCCTCTCCATCAAATACAAACTCACTCAGCAACTTGCCAGTAGCTGGGCCGTTCTGAATGCCCCAGCACGTGTGCCCAGTACCCATCAGCAAACCCTTCACACTCGTCCTGCCGATCAGTGGGCCGCCACCACGACTCACATTCGGCAAGTAGCACGCCTGTCTGGCGGTAACCTCCCCATCACGCAGCTCCTCCGAGACGGCAGACACCTGGTCTATGATATCCTGGCAGCGGGAATCGTCACACTGGACAAGGTCGGTGGATGTAGGCAAGGAGACAAGATGGTCGCCTTCGCCGCAGGCATAAACTTCTTGATTGGGACGAGCGTAAATCTCCGGTGTAACGGTCTCGCTGCGCCGGCTGCCGCGCGGCATGTCGATGGAGGTAAATAGGGCGTAGGCAGAGACAGGGCGCGTGGGTCGGATCGTTACGCTGTGAGCGCGTAAGGCGGAAATGGGCGTGGACTCCCAGATAGTTTTCGACCATGGGCCTGCAGTAAGGATTACGGTTTCCGCGTCAATTTGGGCTTCAGTGTCAGAGTCTTTGGGCTTGTACGAGACGGATTTTATGGCGCCTTTTTCTTGGGCGATGCTGGTGGCACTGCCGTAGATGATCTTTACGCCATTTTCTGAGGCGAGCTGCGCCATGCTGGTGGTGAATTGGTAGGGATGCACTTGTGCGGTTGTTGAGGGAGTTCCCATTTCCTCATAAGACTGTATGCCTTCTGCTGCGATCCAGTCCAGATCTTTGGGTACGCCGGCGGCTCGCAGCAACCCGATAGCCCTCTGTGTCCGTTTCTGGAGACTTACAGAGTCCTCTTTGCCTCTGGTCTCTGCGTCGCCTTTTGCATTCTTTTGCTTTGCTAAAACGCCATACATGTCGATTTGACCGCAGTGCACGGCTCGGTACCCCCAGCGATTTGCACCATCGTGCTTCTCAGCTAGCTCTTGATGCAGCTTGTAGCTCAGTGGCACGATACAACTGGGGTAAGCCCATAATCCTAGCAGACCACCGGCTTTTCCTGATGCACCGCCGGCGATTTTAGTCGCTTCCAAGAGAGTGATTTGGTCTTTTTCTCTATCAAATTTGGGGTGCTGCGAAAGGAAATATGCCGTGGTTGAACCGATGATACCGCCACCTGAAAAGAGACATCAGCCTCTGATCGCTGTAGAGCCTAGATGTTGAGAGCAAGTACCGATGATAACAATATTTCTTGTCTGTTGCTCTGCTGCCATGATGCCTGTGAGACGCGAAGATGTTTTGAGCATGAGCAGTTGGTGGGTAGGAAATGTGGCGTTGGTGGTGTTGCATTTTTCGGTGGCTAATAGACCGACTACAGCGATACGTCATAGGCTGTATATTGTGCAAAGTTACTAGAGTACCACGTCAACACCGGGATCGAGACCAAACTACATTATAACATTATGAGTTAAACCGAATTATCCGATCATGATGGAAGGGGAATCTAAGAGCCGACTTCTTCTAGGAGGGTTTAAAAGTCCCCTCCCATATCACCACCCATGTCACCGCCCATATCGCCGCCCATATCGCCGCCCATATCTCCGCCGTCGTCACCGTAGTTGTTCTCGATATATGTGTCGCCACCGTCCGCTGCCATTGCTGATCCTATGAGACCACCGGCTAGCAGACCGCCTCCAGCTCCGAGCGCCATTCCACCCATGCCTCCTCCAGGGCGTCTGCCACCACCCATAGGCATCATTCCACCACCCATCGGTCGCCCGTAACCTCCCCCACCGTAGTATCCTCCCCCTGCAGCATGACCATAGGCTGGCTGGCCGTACCCATAATGTGGTTGCTGATAGCCAGGTGATGGTGAATGCGAAGGTCCAGAAGCCTTTCCTAGGAGTTTCCCCAAGAAACCCTTGCCCTTGCCGCTCTTTTCCTGTGCTTGCGCATCTGGATATTGTCCTTGTGGGAAAGGGCTGGGACTTGGTTGTCCATAGCCGCCATGCGGTGGAGGATGCGACTGGCTCGATTGGTTGTAGTAATCACTGGAGGCTCCGCGTACGCGCGCATCCTCCTCTTCCTGGAGTTTCCTTGCGAGCTTCTCGTCTTCACTGATGTTCGCGTACGGATTATTGCTGCCGAGGCCTCCTTTGTTGCTTCCACCTGTTGAGATATTGCCAACCGCTCCGTTGGCTGAGGGCGCGACGTAGTTTGGAGGTGCGCCTGGAGGAGGGACTTCCCCTGGAGGATAGGCAGGCTCTGTTGGCTTTTCCCATTGCGATTGTTTTGTGTGGATGTTTACATAAAACCATTCGTTATACTGTGTGTTCCAGACAGCTTTCCAGCCTTCAGGCACCTGTGGTGGCGGAGGACCCTACGCATGCTGTCAGCTGGGATCATGCGTTGACTGAGTAGCTATTGCTACCAGGGCATGATATACCGGTGGAGGCGCGTACTCAGCCATGTTGCGCGTGCCGTAGTGTCAACTCTATAGTCTGCTTTGGCCTAGTTGCAGAAGGTGCGTTGAGGCAGGGTACTAAGAGGTTGTTGTAGAGTAAGCAGTAATCGCGGGGTGATGGGCTAATAACCCGCCCGTCTCCGTGTGAGTGTGACTTTCACTATAGTGTGCGTCATCGTGGCGACGGGATGATGGACCAAACGGCTGCTGAGCCACATTGCCCGACGGCTAAGTGGGTACCTTGAATCTTGGAGAACATAATTCCCTGGCTGGGCGCAGTCATTTGTGCGCGCGAACTGTCGAGATTGGATCGCGTTTGGATGAATATGATGTCATTTCGTGTTTGGTGCGAACAGTAAGTACAACCAAGCTAACCTTGACGCTTTACAGGACGGTACCTGGATATCCTCCTCAACCATTTGATCTAAATCCAACGTTGTGTACCACTAACAAATAATATATTCATAATACTGCAATTGTGTATTGCTCAGTCATAGTATGTGATATACTTTACTCATTGGCCTCAAAGTTCATATCAAAGTCGCTGTCTATGACACTGGACGCTGTGATCTCCCAGTTAGAATCGAAGAAACCCAGCGCCAGCGCACCCTCAATGCCTTTCCACTTTGCACTTCGTCCGAAGACGACAAAGTCTGGCTGGCCCACACCTGTTAGTAGGGGTAGAGTCCGTGCCGCCTGCTGCAACCCTGCCTCGTCAGCACCCCAGAGAACCAATTCGAGTCTTTCATCTTCAAGCGGGCGTAGGAACGCAGCACCACTGGCTTCCTTTCCATAATGGTGTTCCTGGCCTCGATGATCGTGAATAGTAACTCCAGATTCGTCTACATGCACAGGGAAGCTAAATTGGGATGACGGGATTTCAGAACCAATACCTAGAGTGATGACGTTCCCCGTTGAACCCGAAGGAATAGAATGGGATGCTAAATGGAGAATTTGCGTGTCCGCTTTAAGGTATTGGTGGAGGTTACGCGATAACTGTAGAGCAGCATGTAATGCACCCTTGGACCCTGAATGGCGGATGATAAAAGCGCCCTGCGTACGGAGGATAGCAGCCATGGAGCCTAGTTGTCGGCCATTGCGTTGAATAGGCATGTTTTCCCTCCCAGTTGAGCCTAGCACCCAACCATTGGTCGACTTGTAGGCACTGATTCGTGCGTCTGCTGTCATTGATGTTCCCGAAGCTGCTGAAAGTTCCAATGTTTGCTTGTCAATAGTTACCGATTCATTCCAGAGAGTGAAGTCAAATTCAAGGTCCTGTACATTGGACGTCTTTATGACATTCCCACGAACATGGACCTTTCCATATCTTCCTGGATCTTCTAAGTGCTTGACTCTGATCCCACTCTTACTGCCCATATCTCCCGGATCACCAACGACGATGGTAAATTGCTTCAACTTCCGCGGCAATGTCTCTTCGTTGTTAGTTTGATTGTAATAGAAGCCTACCAATTGTGGCGTAGTCATTACGCCATCCCACCAGTGATTGAAGCCGGGGACTTCATTGTAACTCGAGCTAGCATTTTCTAGACCCAATTGCTGTGCTAATAGCCGTGAATTATAGGCTGGTACGTTGTCGTCCACCTCTCCATGCTGCTGCTGGATAGGAATACCACGCGCGTTTGACATCAACAACTCATGACGATAGCTGTTTAAAGACGCACTAATAGTCTCTTTGCGTCTCGGATCTGCGCTCTGCCAAAATTCGTAAGGGACATACTTTTGGATGCTAGTATAACCGGAAACTGGAGCGGCAGCGAGAACCTTATCTGGACGGTGCGTCAAGGCAAACCAAATCCCCTGCCCGCCATTTGAATGACCTGAAACTATCCAACGATTTACATTGGCACCGGGACCTGTCCAGTTATTCCTTTCGATCCACTCTGGAATCGCAGCAATTGCTGCTTCAACATCAGCAAAGCCCCAATTATGCCAGTCATCGCCGGACCATGGTGTAACTCCTGTGGGG
This sequence comes from Curvularia verruculosa, assembly GCA_036172615.1. Classification (NCBI taxonomy): domain Eukaryota; kingdom Fungi; phylum Ascomycota; class Dothideomycetes; order Pleosporales; family Pleosporaceae; genus Curvularia; species Curvularia verruculosa. The sequence continues at coordinate 29,136 of JAWDHC010000044.1, read as the reverse complement.
AACAACACCCATGCGCAGAGATCCCGTACGGCATTCATAGCACCGGGAACCATAGGATTGTCAGCTTCGAGTCCCGCTCCATGCAACTGCAGAAGAATTGGTAGTTGCGAACTTTCAGACCGGCAAGTTGCATTCTTCGCAGGAGGCCGAAGCATAGTATAGGAGACCATGCCACCGGGGTGGATGAATGTCAATTTGTGAGGCGCGTAGCGGTCAACATGGTTGAGGGTCTGAGAAGCACGGAGTATCGAGTGGTAAACACCACCAACTGTTTTGTAGATGATATCGTAGTCCGTAGTGGAAGCATTGCCTGCTGCTAAGGAGATGTTGAATGCTACAGGTTTCGTTTGGCCAGCAACGATGGTAATGGGGAAGAGTTGATAATTGTCTGTTGACGTTGGCTCTTTCTGGGCAGCGTTACCTTCATCGACATACAACGATGTCTGAGAAACCACATCTGATCCTGTGAAGGTTACATGAGAGTCAGCGATTGAGTGTTGGATGCCCAGAACCTCAATATCTGCCTGGCCGCTATTTCTCAAGTACACTGACCCAATGGGAGAGGAAGGTCTCCCATTGACGATATCAGACATCAAAATACCGGGCTTCGCGAGTTCAAGGGATCCTGTCACTTGTCTTACGTCGACCACAACGTCAATTGTTGGCTCCAGAATACCTCCAAAGGCTCTTACATCACGAATCAAACGGATGTCAATTCTGTGCGAGCCAGGTGTGAGATGCAAGACAGGAGGTGCGTTCCGGTAGCTATACATGTCGCCTCCAAAGTATTGTTTATCATCGACCCAGTATTCTAGGATGGAGTCTGTGTGAATGATGACATGCTGGGTGTCATTTCCGCCGACAATAATCTCCCCTCGTATCCAAGCCTGATATTGAACAGCGGCCCATCCGTAAACGACCTTCAAAAAGTCCCAGTCGACGTTGGTGTAGCCAATACTCAAAGATACGTTGGCTGAATAGGCGGTTGTTACAGTTTGTCTAGCAGTGGTAACGTTCCACGATGCGGTTCCATTGGCTGGCAGAGAACTACGAAATTCCGCTTTTGAATCATAGGTGAGACTCCTAAAGCCACCTGCATGCTCCAGTGGATCTGCACCCCAAGTAGCCTCTGAGCAAGAGTTAGCAGACCGAGAGTGTCTTTAAGACGACAAGGCCGTTAACATGCCTCTGGTCCCAATCTGGAAAGGTCCGAGAACGTGCCATGTATTGCTGAAGGACAGCAAAGAGGCGTTTTGTGCTTGTGTGGCTGAAGCCCACTGCAGTAGTAGCAGCAGCACACACAGCAAAATCGGTGACGACAATCGGTCCAATGGTACGGACATTTCGGGAATGCTGGACTAGCTCAGTGTGTACCGGATGGAGCAGTAACGGGCTTTCCTTGTTCTTATCCGTGTCTGGTCGTGTTTCTTTTTCTGGGGATATGCCCATTGCCTTTTCAGAAACCGAATACCTGACTACGCCGATGTTAGAGGCTGCATCAATGAGGCTTGGCTGACGGAGCTTAGGTGGAGATACAGAGGTCATGCAGTCCCCTGTTGTCGGTCCCCTGTCATTGCACCAGTCTTTCCGAACTACTTTCGGACGCGTGTCGACATCAGCAAAAAAGCTAACCAGGCAATTCTCCGCTAATTACGGATCCATTGCGACGCTTGTCTTCAACACCCGATTCTTGGAGGAATCCTTCGCGCAGATCCCCGGTACCTCACCCCTCGCTACCATTCCGTTCGCAGGCCCCGCGACTCGTACGGTCTTGTAAGTAACTGCGACCGCCCCCCGTCCACAACATAATCCCCTTAGCCTGCCCCCTTGGATCTTGATTCATAACCCCCCATGGCGTAACGAAATCATTTGCGACACCCCTCCTCGACGACCGCTAGCTCCAGTCGCCATGACGCCCCCGTCGGCGCGGGACCCCAGTCCTAATGCCACCTACAAATTTCCCGCCTTTCAGCCCGATCTCCTGCCTATGCCCGAGGAAGACCATGGCTATGGCCTCAGCTCCTCGCGGTCCGCTAGTCCCAGCCATGCAATACAAGCGAATGGCAGCACAATATCTACAGACAGATGGCAGCCGCGGAAGGAGGCGAGGTTCGGCGGTATGAACGGTTCAGCCTCGACCAGACATGGGCGGCAGAAGAGCTTGAGTGAGGCTTTCAAGACCATACGCACGCGTAAGGGGAGCGTCAGCCAGAACGCGCAGGAGATTGCCGACGCGCTCAAGGCGCCGCTCTCGCCGAAGCTCATTGTATGCTCTCACTCGTAGTATACCAAAGACAGAGTGCTAACAGGCACAGTTGCTATGTGGCGCCTGGTACATGACGTCTATCTTCACAAACATGTCCTCGAAGGCCATCCTCACCGCGCTTCCCAAACCCATCACCCTTACAACTGCACAGTTTGCGTTTGTGTCTGGCTGGTGTCTAGTGCTGGCCATGTTTGCTAGGAAGTTCCCGCGCCTAAAACAGACGATGCCCTTTTTGAAATATGGAATACGTCCGCCTTCGAAGGAGCTCATCATGGCTACGCTGCCCTTGACATGCTTTCAGATTGGCGGACATATATTGAGCGCCGACGCTACCTCGAGGATACCTGTCTCGCTCGTGCACACCATCAAAGGACTGTCACCGCTGCTGACAGTCATGGCATACAGTATCTTCTTCAAGATTCAATATTCCTTGCCTACATATCTCTCTCTGATACCTCTCACGCTAGGAGTGATACTAGCATGCTCAGCCGATTTCAATGCCAACTTCATCGGCCTGATCTCCGCTTTCGCCAGCGCTATTCTCTTCGTAATACAGAATATTGTCTCGAAGCAAATCTTCAACGACGCAGCAGCAGCTGAAAGAGATGGCCTCCCACCCAACAGATTCACCAAGCCAGACAAACTCAATCTGCTATGCTACTCATCTGGTCTTGCTTTCCTCTTTACCCTCCCCCTCTGGCTGTGGTCGGAAGGGTTCACGCTCATCTTCGACTTTTTGCACGATGCGTCGATTGAACTTTCAGACCATCCTGACGCCCTTGACCACGGACGGCTCTTTGTCGAGTTTCTATTCAACGGGACGTTTCACTTCGGACAGAACATTGTAGCGTTTGTCCTACTTTCCATGGTCTCTCCCGTTACATATTCCGTGGCAAGCTTGATCAAGCGTGTGTTTGTTATTGTTTTTGCTATAGTATGGTTTGGAAAGCCAATGACCAAAGTTCAGGCGTTTGGATTCGTACTTACATTTCTCGGCCTGTACCTCTACGACCGTACACACGACGCAGCCAAGGCGGATAAACGCGCAAAAGCACTGCAGTCCAAGGGTCATGCCCCACTTCTTCCGCTAGCAACCGATGTTAAATCACGACCAGTATTTACTGCCAGTCCGTCCACGCTGTCGGGAACCGGGACATATCCTGTAGCAGGAATCTCCGAGTCAAGAGACGAGAAGAGGGATGATAGCTTAGGCGAAGGCTTGGGGTATAGGCGGACGTCTGAACAGACTGCACAGTATCTGCCTCCAGGAACCAAGGCAGAAGACACATGGCGGCCTGACGACATGAATGGCAATAGAAAGACCATAGGTGTTTCATAATCATCCCAAATCTCATATATTAGTATTCTTTCCTGACAATCATGATGAAAAAATGTGGAACCACCAAATCTAAAACAAGCTGTCATTGCGTAAGACCTTACATACACATCAGCCATTGCATTATCGTCTTCCGTCCGAACATGATAAAAAGTTGGTCTTGCAACAAGCAAAACCAAACATAGAGACCCCGACACCATTAGCCGAACAGAAGCAAGCAGAGACACAGAGCAGATGTAAAGTGAGGGACTTCCTGGACGCCAACGAAGGAGGGGCATTTGCGTGATTCGTGTAACACATTGTATCATAGTATCGCCCACTGTCCGAACGCCGTCGTTGTCCCGTCAAAACATGCGTTATGCAGAAACAGCCAGCGCCAGACAGGGTGCGCGGAGTGTTGTTGTAGGTGCTGATGTCTGTTCGTCTAGCAACATCCCTTCTTCTCCTCTGCGTCGGCCGACTTGCTGATCTCGAGCACTTTTCGGTCGTTGCCAAGAACTGGACCACTGCCTTCGCCCTGGTCGAGGGCTTTGCTCGAAACAATGCGGTAGATTTCTGAGACTCGCGTCAGTAATGGTTGATTCCTGGACCGATAGGTCGAGATATTTTACCTGTGAGAATGTTCTGGAAAGCAAGCTCGACGTTGCTGGCATCCAAAGCGGACGTCTCGATGAATGAGAGGTTGTTTTCACCTGCACATAGCGATCAGTATGCACTAGCTATATAGATTGCAAATCAGATAGACGTACTTGCAAACTGCTTGGCCTCCTCAGTAGGCACTGCCCGCAGATGCCTCAAATCGCTCTTGTTACCCACAAGCATAATGACGATGTTGGAGTCGGCGTGATCGCGCAACTCCTTCAACCACCTCGTCACATTCTCATATGTCTGATGCTTGCTGATGTCGTAGACAAGCAGAGCGCCGACTGCGCCACGGTAGTATGCGGAGGTGATAGCACGGTAGCGCTCCTGGCCTGCAGTGTCCCAAATCTGGGCCTTGATGGTCTTGGCGTCAACTTGGATGGAGCGAGTTGCAAACTCGACACCGATAGTTGACTTGGAGTCCAGGTTGAACTCGTTACGCGTGAACCGGCTCAACAGGTTGGATTTACCGACGCCAGAGTCTCCGATGAGCACCACTGCGGGGGTTAGCGGGGCAGTCTAAGGGCGGTGACGGGGCCTGTAGGTACCCTTGAAGAGAAACTGTATAGGCAGGTCGTCAGTAAAGGCCACAGGTATACGGCTGCTGTCATATGGAGACTCACGTCATATTCGTCGTTCGCCATTGTGACCGTGGGCGGGGAGGGAGGTAAGAGGGGGAAGCGGGCGGCGGTGTGGTGGGGTGGTCGAGATGTCGAAGGGCTGTTTTACAAGTAAAGCCGAGATATAGTCGCAATGCCAGCACAGGCTGAGGAAGGAAGGCGTGGGTTTCGGGGGCTGTGGTAGTGGACAGGTGCTTGTATCTTACTGCCTTGAGGAGTTGCTCCACCAAGCACCAACCAGCCGACCCCAGGGAGCGAGCGAGCCTATGCCCATCTTAGGTAAGCGAGACGCTAGCAGCCTCGCGCGATCCTCGTCTGGGCGAAGCAACATCAGTCTTGTGTATCCTGCATAAGACGCTGCTATCTCATCTCCTGCATCTGACGCCACTAACAACATTTCTCTCTACCTTTCTGCGACCACTATCGGTAGAATTTTCGCAGTCCGGTGTGGCGCTGTGTCTATTTGCTCCCACAAAGCGAGCAGTTGCGTGTCGTTTCGGCATTTCATGACCTCTGCTATTGACCAATCAGAACCCCATCTGTGACATAGTCAACCACCCGTCGCCGCACCCCACAAAGGGATGGATGCCGACCAGGTATCTGCCATCTCAGCGGCGGAGAGCGAGTCTTACGACGATGCAGTCTATGAAGTTGAGGAGATTCTCGCTGAGAAGTGGGATATATGGAACGATGACCCTGACCAGCCCGTCTTTCGTGGTGTGAAGTATTTGACCAAATGGAATGACTACCCACTGCACGAGTAAGTTAACCATTCCACCTTTTCCCAATTAGGCTGACCAAGATTGAGATGTAAGCGTTGTTCCAACTCCCTTCTCATATAGACACAACTATGTGCGGTGACGATCAATTATGCTATCCTACTTCCACATGTCAATATGCACGCCCATAGGTTAATGTCTTGTAGGCACTTGGGAGCCCAAAGAATCATTCTCAGTTCCAGATGAAGAGGGAAATAACTTCCCTGGAACACCTCCAATACTTCAAACATGGTACGATCGCAAGAAGTCTATGAGCGAATCCCAATTCCGAGGCTACTGTCGAAAGAATATAGGTAACTTTTATGAGGCAATCGCAAGCGTTGAGAAGCATGCCAAGGAGCGCCAGAGACGAGCAAGGCCTGTTCTTTCTGACAGTGACGATGAAGGTGACTCTGCAACGGCAGATAAATTGCAAACCCGAACGAGTGTACAACAGGTAGTGTCGTATGAAACCGCTGCAGACACCGGCAGTTCGTCCTCAGTCAAACAATCGCTTGCAATCCGTAAACCTCCCCTGGAGCAGTCAGATTCCTCGGCATCTGAGGTAGAAATGACAGGCGTTCCAAGGACTAAATCAAGCAATAATTTCAAAAAGACGGCAGGTAGCACAATAGATATAGCCAGTGTATCCCAGTCAAGACGTAATGCAACCCAGACACCCCACAGTCCACCTCAAAGTGCCTCGGCTACCGCGACCCCAAAACCAGTCCCAAAACCTATTCGATTCATAACAGCACAGATAAAAGAGCGAAAGTTACCCTCTCGGTCTCTCAAAGATACGGTTTCACAAAATGGGAAACTAGCAATGAGCAGGCCCACGACTGATGGGAACAAAAGACTCGATAAATCCACTGCTCCCCCTTCAGCAGTTACTCAGCGAAAAGCAACCTCCAGTAGTGAAGTAACAAAGACTGTTACCTCTAGCGCGTCCCTAGCTTCAACAGAGAAGTTTGCTGCCTCAGACGGTCCGGCAAATGTCAAAAAGGTCAACCAAAATTTCAAAATCAATATAGTAAATCAACCTAAGATCCAGCAACGCAGCGAGTGGACACATGGAAATAAACCGTACTCGACATTGCACTTTCGGGCGGTGGCACAAAAGAGGTCACGTACTGAGGGCACGCCTGATCTGAAGGCGCTCGAGATTGTCAACGATGTGTCTGATGCCTCCAAGCTAAGAGCCCCGGCCACCTACGATAACCCGTATGATCGCCGTGAAGCTGGCCGGAGTCGTTTAGAGAAAAGTCCTGTACGTGAAGAACGTGGACGGAGTTCGACAGGAGCAGGTTCAGTCAACGAGAACGTGCCCCTCGCGCCCTGGGAGGTAGACAAGATTCCACAAGTATGCGCTTCCTGGCGGCTTAGTAACAACTGCCCCAAAACCGCTCAAAGCTGTCCTTTTCTGCATCGCAACAAGGACCCAAATGGGCTCGACTATCCTGTGAGTCATGTCGATGGTTGGATACCCCCAAAATACCGCAAGCCACCACTCACTTGTCCGTACTGGCTGTATAATAAAAAAGGCTGTTTTAAGCCAGATGAACAATGCCTGTTTTCCCACAGAAATACGGGCTGGTTGCAAAACGAGAAGCACTCTGGCGAAAACGTTGTTCGAATCGACCAAAGTATATTACCTCAGTATGAAAGAGCGGATGGTCCTTTCCCACAAGCGTCTACACCACCAAATAATCAGAAAAGACTGGGTCCTTGTGACCTGACGTGTTGGTACTGGAGCAGAGGTGAATGCCGAAATTCTGCTGAGACTTGCCTTTATCAGCATTACGACACGGGTGTCATCGCCCGTGCACCGCAAAGCAAGGAAAAAGATACGTTTGGAGATCGATCGGATAGGCTCGATTCTACTGTTACGATTGAGGCAACTAAAGATATCCCAACTGCAAAGACCAAGGACACAATCTATTCGGAGGCGACCAGTATTGTTGAACATGTTCCACAACTTACTCCAGCTGCACCCCCGCCTCTGCCTGCTAAGCTTCCTTCAGCTAAAGCAACTTGTGGGAATGTACGAGATCAGATCAGTTCAGCTTGCAAACTCAACTTTGGAGACATGTTTGGGAGCAATGACAGCAAGAGTGAGACCGGCCTGATGGATCGGAGAGCCTTCCTGGTATACCATTCTGAAGAGCATGTAGAAGAGCTGGAGCTCATTACCCGATGGTTGTTGATGCATCACGTTCAGATATCTGCTGTGCAATACGCAGGCGCCTGGGAAGAATTTGAGCGGCAAATCAAGAGCGGCGGGTCTGGAATCATTATTGTATGTTGAGTTCGTTAGCTTTGAGCACGCATTACTAATGGCACTATAGGTCCATCCTGACTTTGAGTATTTTACACAATTGCCAGGACTGGGTGAAATTCTCCGCTACTCAGTCCGTGTCTGGTCAGTCGGATTACAGGAGGGTTTCGAATACGAGCGTGGACTGACAGAGGATCCGCCCGTGTATCGCTACGATGTCATTGAGATATTCCCCGTGGGTGGCTTCATTTACATCACCGATGAGGTATTCGAGACGGAGCCGCAACTGGCCTTGAAGATTGTCGAAAGCTTTTTCGACAAGATTGCAGGGCTGAAGAAGCGCATAGGCCCGCCATGTCCGGGACGAGAGGTACAAGACGCAAGCTTACTGTGGCGCCTGTGCGTGCGTCCAGAATTAATGGAGTACCTGATTCAAGATTGCGAGCAGCATGAAGCAGCGCTCGAAGCCGGTGACGCCGACATGCAAAGGTATGTCTACGTACATTCGGGGGGGTTAGCACATCTACAACGTATAAACTGACCATGACATGTAACAGCCGCGCTCAACTATACGCACTTCTAGCCGAAACCAACTATATTGAGCAAGACGACGCGACAGAGCCGCTAAGCCCGGTATTCGACAAGCATCCGATTCTGTCTGAGCGGCGCATCATGGCCGAAAGCGAGCCCATGACGTATTTTGCGACACGAGATCACAGCGGGGAAGCTGCCAACTGGAACATGGTACGCTACTATGCAGGGCTGCAGATAGCGCTGCGTCGCGATTATCGTCACTTTTTCGTCGTGCATCCGCAGCCGCAGGCGGCGTGCGTGAAGCAGTGGCGGCAAGAGATCAAGACAATTGCGCAGGTGCTTACGCCAAGACAATGTGTCGACGAGCTGCGAAAGGAGAGTGAGGTTAGTATGTTTGATTTTTGCGAACGTTTTATGCGGGAGAAAGGGTGGGAAAGGGAGCGGCGTGGTTAGTTGATGGATGGAATGAATGCTTGGTTTGACTTGGCGGAAATGAAGAGATTAAAGGGTCCTTGCGTTCCAGGTAGTTTTTGTAAGGCGTGCATTGCATGGGAGACCATGGCTTGAAAAAGTTTGTAGTGGAAAGTTAGTTTCTTTTTTTGACCAACGTTTTGATAAAACTTAAAATTTTTTTCCCTTTAATTTTCTATTTTTTTTCTCTCGGATAGTTGCAGAGCACTAATATGCTCTATGGAGATACTGATTCTATGGATATATACGTATACATGTGATATGCTAGAATATGCAGGAGGTTGCATGTTGCGCTCAAATAGCAAATGGGTATATATATAAATCAATAGGAAAAAGATTTGGCCAAGGCCATAAGTATTAGGCGCAAAGTGCTGTTGGAGGTACTCATGTTTCAGAGCAACTTCGAGGGGTACCTTGGAAAACAAAAAAGAACAAAACAGAGTACCATGTGTAGTCGTCCAGATTGCATTCTTTTCCGAAGGATTGAGTGATTGGCCCGCTTGCTGCTACCGTACAAAGGGTTAAGCTCGAGTCCTGCTCTGGGGCAAGGGGCAAAGGTCAAGTCAGCGGGAATAGGTGCTGAACGTGGCCGTATCTATTGGTTAGTATTTCTGACAAGTTGATGTCCAGGTCCTGAGTAGGCTGTGCCGTTGACAGCGCTACGTTTAAGGGCGCCTGGGTAGATTGGTAAGGAAGCCAAGGACAAGATGAATTAGTCGCTTGGCAGTGATTCCCATGTGTTCCATCAACCTGGAGGAAGGGATCGACGTGGAGAATCGCTTGATCGTCCGGGAGTCGATATGCTATCGCGGTGCATATCCCTCATAGCCTTGGCGTAATCGCTCTCGGCAACCATGTCTCTTCCCTTGGGGGTGCCCATATCATCGACAAAATGATGCTGTTTCTTGTGTTCGGATTGGATGTTTTCGTAGGATGCCATGGGGTCATCGACCAAGGCACTAGGTACGATATCCTCTGGATCCAAGCCGGCATTGTAGTCACGGAAATCGGGTTGATTGGGGAACATGACTGAATCCTTGTGTGGCCTACGCGCGCGCTTGGGCTTGAAGGGAAAATTGCTGGGATGAATGTAGTCGCCATCCGGGCTGCGAACATTTTGCAGAGCATTGGCTTCTCTCTCCATCTCTTCCCAAGCAGCAACCAAGTTGTTGCCGTTGCGGCTACGGCTATCACTCATGTCTCCCGAAAAGCTGCCTAGTCTGCTGATTCGGAAAGCACGCAGACGGTCGAGTGCAACCTTGAAGTCATCGAGAACGACCGAGTCGGTCAAACATTTGAAGACAAAAGCGAACTTCCAAAAAGGGTTGATTCCCGTGGGGCCTGGAAGCCGAAGGGCCCTAGTGACGGAGAGGATATCCAAGACGATGAAGATGATGCTGAGGATCATGGAGAAGAGCATGATGCCGAATCGAGGAGAGATTCGGATGATTTCCTTGATGCTGAGTTCGTATTGGGTCTTGATGACCCAGAACAGGTAGACGGTGGTCAAGATCCACCAGGGATCGCGACATAGTGCCTCATAGGGCCGGGTGCTAAGGAAAAGCTTGTTGATTCCATGGAAGTAGGCAAAGTTTGCGTAAATTTCGAGGACCCAGTATGCCTGGGCGACAATGACGGTGCCAATGAAGATGTAGCTGGTGGGTTTTGAAAAGAAGGGTTTGATCTTCATCCAGGCAATGACATTGTGGAGAGACCATGAGGCATTGAGAAAGATGGCGGCGACGGACAGCCACCAAGCGTGGACGGGACTAGGAAAGAATAGCCAGAAGCCTTGCCATATTCCGAGAATGAGCTGTGGGTAAAGTTAGTGGGGCGATTGGCAGAAAGGGGCCGGGGGGATCCGGACTCACTTCGAGTAGAATTAACTGGGGCAGAAAAAGTCAGTTGTGGAAACGGCGAGGCAAAGTTTGAAGGGAGGACGAACCTTGTGCAATAAGACGCCTCGTCTCATGTTTGCGAGGGTGATGAAGGCCATGATGATGAGGGAGCCGACGAGATAGCCCTGGGCCCAGGCCTCGAGGATCAGTTCCTCTGGCTTTGTGGGCTTTGGCACGACGTGATGCTTTTGCCAGCCCATATCCGTGTCGGGCAGAGGACTCATGGTGCTGGGTGGAGTGGAAATTTTTCAGAGTCGAGGCGCGGGAGCCGAGCAGGTTGCCGAGGAAGCGTGCTGTGATGTCACGAGTCGAAAAGCTTCGAAGCAGGCGCCCAACACTTTTACCATGGCTGAGGTGAGGGCGAGTGGGGATGAGGACTGGGGACGAGGGCGGGGAGGAGGGGAGGTTATGAGTGCAGTCGGGAGATGGAGAGGGCACAAGGACAAACCGCAGTGTTTGGCCTTGTCGTGGCGCCATTTCTCCGCATCTTGCCATGACAGTTGCGGATGATGGACAAGCTAGAGGCTCCGGGGGCCGGGTGCATGAAAGGTGCTTTGGCCGAGAGCAGCGTAGTGGCGTGGGCGTGGCGCATGGGCCAAGGTGTTGGTTTTGGCGACGCCGGTTGCGACTTTGGTGGGTTGGACGCAGGGTCGAGGCCTGACGCGCTCGAGGGGCCTTGGCCGGCCCGACATGGCTTCTGGCTAACAGGCTGCTGCAGTCCATAAGGCGTGCAGAGTTTTGCTGCTAACACGCCCTGATGAGCTGACCGACGCCGGCTGGCCACCGGGGGCCGCGCACAGTGCGAACAGAGTGGATGAGTGCGGCGGGGCCATGGACGCGAGGGCTCCACTGGGCGACGTGTGTGTACCCGGCAGTGCGACGGCAACACAGACACAGGCGCGACGGTGCCTGAATCCTGCCTCATGACCAAAACCGACTATGCGAAGCGTCGAGGATAGTAGGTCATGGTACCGGCGTCGAGCGTTGGCCCACGCGGACAGTACAGTAGTTTGCAGGCTGCGGTCTTGGGTGCGGATGAGCGACATGGGTGCCGTGCCAACGGCGGCGGCCTGGCCACTGTGCTGGGATGTGGGGAGACGAGCGTTGGCATGCAATCGGGCTATCGTAATTTGCAAAAACGAGGACGCGGTGTTGGTGGTCGTGGTACTGTACAGTTGTCGTTGTCGTCGCCGTGCCGTGTGCCAGAGCGGCGTAACGTAACGTGACAAGACGAAGTCAGGAAGGAGAGAACCCCTTTTGGTGGGTGGTGGTTCCGCCAACGGGGCGGCTTGGGAGCGCCTGCCTGTCCAGGGGTTTTGTATGCCCTTGTTTCTTTTTCCTGTCTATGTATTTCCCTTGGTGCTAGACGCCAGGCGCCAGATGCCAGATGCGCCGGCAACCATGGCTATGCTCACGCTCACGCCCATGCCCTCGTCCCAACGCATAACAGCTGCACAGACTGAAAAGCAGAGTCGGCGACCAGGCGCGCGGGTCGCATCGTCGTGCCCTCGTCGTGGGCGACCAGACGGCGTCATAGTGCGTCTGCCCCGCCAAACATCGCCAGAGCCCCCCGCCGCCCGCGCTCCCTCTCTCTGAACCACACTCGACCCGGCCATGTTCAAGAAGAAGCCCAACGTACGCACACGACGCCCTCTCCTGGCCCCATGCCTTCCTCTGACCATGTGCTAGATCAAGCCCCTCGCCCCGCTCAAGTCGAGCGACCGGCGCAGGACGGCCGACCAGATCATCGCTGACTTTGCCATTGACATACCCACTGACGCCAACATCAACACCAGCACTGACGCCGACAACAACGACAACAACAATAACAATAACAACAACCCCCCCAGCGACAAGACTGCTGCGCCCGCCGCTGCCCTTACTGCCCTGCGCCGCTCTATCCTGCCCGACAATGCCCTGTCCGCCCGCTTCACTACCACAGCCGGCCCTGACCTCAGCCCAGTCTCAGGCACCATCTATGTCGGTTCTCACGATGCCACCGGCGGAGAGCAGCGTATCCTCTGGGTCAAGGTCCGAGACCGCATGTACCCTACAGTCTACACCCTCTGGCACAACCCCGGCATCGTCCCCTTGCTATACACCCCCCTCTTTGTCGTGGAAAAGATGCAAGCCGGTGCCGACCTCATGACCCCAGGCCTGCAGCGAGGTCCGCCATTCCCAAAAAAGGCCACAAAGGGCGCTATTGTCGCTATTGCTAGCCTCGAGGCACCCACTGTTCCCATGGCTGTCGGCGAGTGTATCATCGACGTGAGCGCCCTAGGAAGTACCCAGGGGACAAAGGGTCACGCCGTATCTACATTTCACTGGGCCGGCGACGAGCTATGGTCATGGAGTCCCGGGGGTAAGCCAGGCCTTGACCCGCCCAACGCAATCGAGGGTTGGGACGAGGACAGGGCCCAGGATGATGGTACCCTTGCCGACCGTACTGCAGCTATTGACCTCAACGACCAAGAAGGTGGCGTTGCTCTTGACGTCGATCCAATTGAGCGCTCCCAGGCTGAACAGACTCAGGGTGTCGAGGGTGAAGATGCTCCCTCGAACCCTGACTTTGTCGATGTCATTGAGGACAAGGAACTGACGACAAAAGGTGATTGATTACTATACGCTCATGCATACTCAAGACTCAACAGCTAACCATGGCCAGAAATTGATGATGCGTTCAAAAACGCCTTTCTATTTGGCGTGCGCTATCACATGGACCATAATAAGGACCATCCCACGTATGGCCTCGAATTTCCTCTATCTCAGTCGCACGTCATGTCCCAACTCGTGCAGCCATTCCTTCCCGCCTACACTCCTGCTCGTGCAGCTTCCTTGCAAATCAAAAAGACAAGCTGGAAGAATCTTAAAAAATTCATCAAGTATCTTGATAAGCAGCTCATTGTAAAGTCCAAGGACCGCGATGGCAATGAGGTCGTGATTCTGGATATTGATTTCAAAGACCGCCAATTAGAGTCATTCGTCCCATACAGGCTGCCAAAGAAGGATGCTCTGGCCGCTACTGGAACAAACGGGAAGCCTGCCGCACCCCTCTCCGCGGACTCCTCGCTTGGCCAGAAGTTAAAGTTGGTTTCTGTATTACGACCCAAGGAGAAGCTGGCCCCTATTCTGACTGCCTCCAAGGCAGACTCACGCGGACTCTATACACCTGCCGAACTCAAGCAGCTTCTCATAGCATACGTCGAGGCAGAGAACCTCGTTGACCAGAAGAACAAGCGTCTGATCCGCATTAACCCTCAGCTAGCAGATGCCCTCCTGGGCTCGTCAGCAGCCGATAACGCCGCACTCTCAACAGGAACCATGACCAGAGATGCCCTCGCAGAGCGCATGGTCGCGGCCGCCTCTCCTTTCCATGCCATTCTCCGCAATGACGCCAACATTGCCGATACAAAGCCCAAAGCGGGCGCCCCACCAAAGATCCAGATCACGCTAGAGACACGCAGTGGCAACAAGACAGTCACAAAGGTCCATGGCCTGGAACCCTACTACATCCCCCCTCAGCCCTTGGCCGACGAGCTGAGAAAGACGTGTGCAGGCAGTACGAGTGTCGACAAGCTACAAGGATCTAGTCCCAAGGCTCCTGTTATGGAAGTCATGGTGCAGGGTCCTCAAAAAGACGCCATTCTGAAGGCACTGGAGAAGCGAGGCGTGAATAAGAATTGGGTCGACGTTGTTGACAAAACCAAAGGCAAGAAAAAGTAACCATTGTCATCACTAGCACCAAAAAAAAATGATACCCGATCTTTGGCCGAATCATGTGTATTGCTTAGGAATCCGACGTCCTACGCGCGTGTTGCTAGCGTGTATCTATATTCGTCCATAGGCGTCTTTGGTCGGGACTTTAAAACTCCGAGCCTCGGCTTCCGATTAGAATTGTGATTGCCAACCATGGTAAACGTGGTCCACCTTAGGTGCCGATAACTCTGCGCCGAACCCTCATAGCGTGCCTGTTCCTTTCTGCCATCTTCCTAGTCCCTACCTCCTGTCGGGCCAAACCAGGTAATGGGCACTATGGCGCAAAAGGTCGGCGTCATCGCGGCGGTCGCGTCCATGGCAGCGCTCGCAGCGCAACCAACATGGAGAGGCAGTATGATGGCCATGCTGGCACGCTGGACAGGCTACCAAGCCCCTGGTGGTCTATGGAGGATAGCAGCCATCGTCCTTGCCTTGGTCAATCTCAAGAACCTACCGTTTGTCTGGCATGTACGCATAACCCCCTTTGTTACGACAGCATTCCCCACGACCTCAGCAAAACTGACCCAGACCTCAGATTCGTATCTTTCGTGCTTTAATCTACCAGCTATACTTGCAACCGACGGCCATCCCACCTCATGCCCTCTTCCAGCCCGTAGTAACCTCGAGCCGCACCACGCTCCTCGAAACCGACTACAATCTCCACAAATCCAATAGCACCTACTTTAGCGACATGGACATCTCCCGCAGCCATCTCTTCTCCGCCATCATGCGCAACGCCATCCTCAAGTCCAAGTCCTCCCGCGTCTCCTCCGCCGCAGGCGCCACTAGCGGCACCCGCAGCACGCACATGATTGCCCTCGGTGGCATAAGCTGCCTGTTCAAAAAAGAAATTCTACCCTATGCCAAATACGAAATGTGGACTCGACTCCTCTGCTGGGACAGAAAATGGTTCTACCTCGTTACGCACCTGGTCAAACCAGGTGTTGCGCGCCCGGAATCCTGGACCCTGCAGCCGTGGCGGAAGACCAAGACGACACAAGGTGTGGATAGGGAGAAGCTCAAAGGTGCCGTGTTTGCCACGGGCATCGCAAAATACGTCATCAAGCGCGGTCGCATCACCGTGCCCCCAGAGCAAGCCCTTGTAGATGCGGGTATGGTCCCTGTCAAACCAGAGGGATGGGTGTATGAGGGTGCTGAGGCGGCTACGGATGCCGACGAGAGTGTCATTGATGAAAGCACCTTGCCCAGGCAGATTAAGCCCGAAGACTGGAATTGGGATGTTATTGAAAAGGAGAGGCGGCGCGGCCTGGTGGTTGCAGAGAAGTTTGCTGGGCTGGATGGTATGCATGGGTATTTTGATGGGGGCGAAGGGGGTGTCTTGGGGGAGTATGCCGATTTGCTGTGGTAAAAGGGAGACGAAGATATGGAGAGAGAGAGAGATGTCAGGGTGCTTTGTTTGCTTTGATACCCTAGATTTCAGAATTCTAATAGCTTTTTTTTCTTTGTATAACCCTGTGAAAATACTGTTTTCTTTTTGTCGGCAATGCATTCAGTGCAAGGCGGAGGTTCGGTCTAGGACGCAGCGGAGCAGAGGAGGTACGATGTAAACCTTGTGGTTTTGTCTAGTTTTTTCCGCTTCGTCAAATATATATTGTGATGTAGCAGCACGTGACTAGACTGTAGATATATGTTGGGATTTCTTTTCGGAGTAGATAGTTTACCTTCTTCACTTAATCAATTATTGACGATCACTACTCGGCTACCTGATTGCGGGTCGTCCCCTTGATTTACTTGAGCGTGGTTACCTATCGTGTCACAATATAGACGTGCTGTTCCTCACAATGCAAGTCAGAGCAGGGATGACAACCTATCACACGGTACGGTTGGGCTGAGTGTCATAGATTCGGAGGGCTATTCTGTGACAAACGCAGAATCACTATGCACTACAACTAGAGGAAGAGGGTCAAAAAACAATTGCGAGGTGGAAGATAGTTGAGGTATACCACTATCTAGAATATATACAAGTCCTCTCCTTATTCACAAGTACTCCATCCAAAAGCTCGAAATTCATCAATCCATCATCAAAAACTGTCTCGATCAGAAATTGGTAGCTCAAATCATTGCCTTGTGATCCGCTTTAAGGCATGATGAAAACTTGCAGGCTTAGTTGCAAGTAAGGTCGCCAGTCCTTTGGTCAAAGCTGCAGATGCCGCTGTCGTAAACGTAGGCAAGCTACATAACATGTTAGTTAGCAACTCCAAGTAGCCAGGGGAAAAGAGAAAATAAAACGTCAAGGTCAACTCACGTTGATGTAACCACCCTCAGCATGGGTGTAAAACTGGTTGTTGCGGCCAATGTACATGCAGTCGTAGTCGGTGTGAAGTTGACCCGCACGAAGCCTCATGCTGACGACATCGGAGATTGCGCCATAGTCCTTGACAGACCATCCCTTGTTGTAGCAAGCAACAGCAACCCAGCGGCGGCGATCCGGGTTGTTGTTCCACATCAAGGACGTGGTCTCCTTGGTGAAGGTCTCACGGGCAGGAGTCCAGTCCTTGAGCGGAAAGAGCTTATTGAGCAGGGCGTTGATGATTCTGCCAACAGCCTGTCCAGCAGTGCCGGCATGGTCGCCAATAACGGCCGCGTTGGCGCTGGGGATTTGCTGGCGCTTCTCAACGCTGATCTCCTCGATGTTGACTTGGTCGAGTTCAGCAGTGGGTTCGAAGGTTTGGGCGGAAAGGCCGTCCTGAAAACAATCTGTTAGAGGAGAATGAACTATAAGAGGCAATATAAGGGGCAATATACGCTGACAGAGACTGCCACGGCCTCAGGTTGGGGAAGGGCAGCAGCGTTGGTGAGGGCAGCGGCCACAACAATCAGGGGAATTTGGAAACGCATTTTGATGAGAGTAGATGGACAAGAGTGATTCTTGAGAAGAAAGAAGGTGCGTTGAGAGAGAAGAGTGTCTGAGAGAGAAGAGTGTCTGAGAGTGGATGTCCTGGTGTTGGATACCTCCATCTTCCTGGCTGTCACTGACCCTTATATACTCCTTCTGGCCAACATCTTGCACTTCGATATCGGTTCACTTACTATGTTTTTCATCAAGATTAACCAGTGGGCTTGGTGTTCATCCTTACCATGACTGATATTCGGGTGTTGTTGGTGGCACAGTGGATACTGACTCGTATGAAACATCCTGTTCGAGTTAGCATATGGGCTTAGCAATAGTAGAATACTGGGGGTATATCATATGATACATATCAAATACAGATAGGCGTTATCTAAAGTTCACTACTCTAGAGTATGCTACTCGTACTCTGGCCAATCAGCTTGTAACGGCACTCCTGTCATGCTTCTGTTTCTTCTGTTCTTGCATTGTCATGCCCGTAAGATGAGAGACGGTAATGCATTGACGCAGTATTTTGGGTAGCATACAAGTATATGCTTTGAGGATTTCCGGAGGACTGCAGATCATACTATCGGTAAATGGATTGAAAACTATGGGCCTTCCAACCGGGTGATTGCTCAGGTCTTGTGTCCCTATCAGCGGTTAGAGCTCGGTGACTTACAGGGGATTCTCTCCACATCTCCTAGTTAGGAATTCCGACTTTCAGAGCATACTAAGTTATGAACGAATGCAATGTAAACTAAAACCAGACTGGTATGAAAAAGGATTCCCCACTCATATCACCCATGACTCTAGTTTTCTTACCCAATTAATTAGTATTCTTCTTCTAGAGCAAAATGATAATTGAGACACGACAGATGACTTAACAAAGTGCCGCGTTCCTGCTACGGTCAAATTGTGGGACAAGGTCGTGGAAAATGTAATCGCTTATGACGTTATGAAGTGGGAACCCACCTGTCGAACGATGGGTCAATGAGGTATGGTGTTGCATTTAGAGTCGCCGGCCTGTGCCTCACTCGGTCCGAAATTATGAGGATGTCACCGAGACTGCACCTAAAACTCCAAAAGAGATAACCAAGTTGGCTCGAAGTGGGACCAGCGATCTGTGCGTGCTGCCAGGACCAATATCAAGTAGCACTGTGCACTATGTAGATGTACCTGTGGGCAATACAACCGAATGTGATAACAGAATGTTCTGTTGCATGACACGTGTGTGGAGAGTTCCGGTGTTTGACCGAAATCAGGGAAGTATTAGGTATGAAATCCCAAATTGAAGTATAACTTTATGCAAGCTTTGGATCTTCCAAGGTGAGTTCTAATAGCCTTGTCACTCTCTTGGCAAGCCACGTATGAGATTAGCGGTGCAGTGCTCAGCATTCGCAATCTTAGAAGAGCACTGTGATTGGTTTAAATTGGACTCTTAAAGAGGCTCTCCATACTTCAGGACTCGGCTTTTGCTAAGACTGACATTGTGGGGTTACTCGAGGAAACTGTTGGTCATGGAGCGAGAGTGGTCCGGACTCAATGATCAACTACTCCACCATAGGGTGCATCAATACGAGGTATTCATGACTATCCTACTTGACTTCATGGCTGGTGGAGCAAAATGTGGGTCTGGTTGCGATATGGATGCCTTATAACTCAATGATATTACTCAAAAAAGAAATTGAGTGTTGCTATTGCCTATTGCCATTACAGCTCGATCTCGTGCAACTTGCTTATCTGGGCTACAACACCGTTTTTTATCCGCTGAGTCGGGTGGATTGAGAGAGTATCCTTGGAAAAGCTACCAGCGTGTATATCGATCATCCCAAGCTACGGTTAACTGCGAATATCAGCCGATTGAATGCTGTATAAGTACCAGTCTACTTTTCACTCAAAGGTACAGCATCACCACTGATCAATTCCAAACAGACAATTAGCTCCAAGGACCTCTGGGTATGTTTGCCCCTATTCTTGCTCTTTCCTTACTGATAATTTATTACAGCACATTTCTTTCAAAATGAAATTCTCGGCCCTTGTTCTCATCTTTTTGCCCATCGCGGCACAAGCATGTGCCGACTACCAGTACTGCCATTGCTACGACTCCAATGGTGTGCCAAATGATCGCGTTACACAGAACGTTTGCAATGGCCTCGGATCGAACGGTGCCATGGTGAATCCAAGTGCTCATTCAGACGGTGCACGCGAATGCAAGGGACAGGGCGATTACAGACACAACAATTGCAGTTGGCGACAATGGTGTCAGATCGCTGGAGCATCCGGCAGAGATAGTAGCTGCCGTGAGAAGGAGTAAGGACTTATAAGATCAGCTCAGAAGCTCGAGGGATAGAAGGAGAGATTCTCTTCTGTGCTCTTCATGCGTTTGTCGCGAGCAGTTTTGGGGGCAAATACATGATATTCATTTAATTTGGTTGCATTGCTAAATAACCAAAAAACCTGCCTTCCTATTGTAACCGTCAAGCCTATTTTATCATGTATAATTCATGTTATGCTTTTTTTTCAGATTTCTTGGTTTCGCGTACAAATGTCTTTCCTGTTTGCGAATGAGTTGGTCCACAAGCTTAGTGAGACCAGATAGTGAAGTCGTCTCCTTCGTACGTACCCAATATTAACTTCTTTAGCGAGTAATACATCATTCAATCGCGTCAGCGTGTCGAAACAAAAGACGCACGCCCTTTCAATTTGACGAAAAGGCTACGGGGATATACTCTGTAGTTAAGGACCAAAGGCTCGAGAACAAAGGTAGAGAGTAGTGGCATCAAGTCTCCAGCCCCTGGCTCATAATCATGCAAACGGATCTGCTAAGTAAAGTGCCGCAAGTGGCTCTTCTCTTGCATGGCAAAAACTCTTTGTTGGGCCTTTGAGGAGCCAATACCATATTCTGGCTTCCCCCAAAAGTGTGGTTGCATGCTGATATTCAAGCCAAATTTTGATAGTTCACCAGAGAATCATGTCCTTTCCAAAAGAACATTCAATTTCGTTATGGCGAAGCTATGCTTGATCACGTCAACGCCTGAAAGTAAGCCAAAACAGTGGGGTGTGACAGGAAAACGGAGCTAATCTAACCTAGGCGGTGAGCTTACTTGGTACATTAAATGATGTGTAAGCTCTATAGATTGATCGTGTGGTTGACGGAATAGTCAAATCATTGTTTTCAAGACTTTTTGCTCACTACTACCAAGTATCGCACACATTGGATAGGTTTGGCGAAGATTTTCGGGCTTTCCCGTGCAAGTTGTTCCACACACGGAACCGAAAACCAGGATAAAGATAATTCGGACCTATTTCTTGAGAGCTTACATTTGATTGGCGGCAGTTATTCATTTCGGTCCTATCTTAATCGATGATGTAAATTAGTGGCCCGCATAATCGTCAATGGTCTCGTGGATCTATGTATCATTAGCGGTCCTAGATACTGCTGGTTAAGGAGCCTGCAGCGTTGTACTATTCATTTTGTATAATAATGTAGCGCCTATAAGAGATATACATGCTGCCATGTTCCCTTGCTTGTTTCTCCAATAGCTAGCACTGAGTGTTATCGTCTGTGGCGCAAATTCCCAAATTTTTCAGAGAACTCCAGAAATCAGATAAAGGAAGTGCGCAGATACTGTCCGGAATGTTCCTGCTTTGCTTCACCACAAGGTTGAGCACAGGTATTTTAAGCCATATGGTCTTTCTTAGCCAATAATATCCAGTATACTGAATTGCTGGACCAATACTGCTGTGGCGCTTCTTCGACAACTATAGTGCACAATGGCATCATTTGTCTTACTGAAGTTACACGTTAGCTAGTTCGACTTAAAGAAGACCCACCAAAGGCAGCCTTTTGAATCCAGAACTCCATGGCATCGTTCTCGCCATGCCGCTGTGTGAGTGTAGGGAAACCATTATCGCTCCGAATTTTCAGTATATATGCAAGAGTAACGTCCTAATACGCTTTAGGTCTAAATACTCAAGGCGAGTAGCTGATCTTGGTCTTGGTCTCCAGTGCCACTTGACCAATTTCCAAAACTGTCGCTGCAACTGAGAGCAACGGTGGAACATGATGAATGTGACTTACAAGGGTACATATTTATTGTCATGAGTCGAGTAGAGATGAACTAGTAGGGGGAAATTGTATTGGTGTATCTCGTACACTAGCTATGAAGGCCCGGGGAGGCACCCTCTCGGGTATAATCAGTGGTGACGTGACATTATGCGACTAAAATGGTGTCCAAATGCAAGTATTTAATCCGCGGATAACTGGACTACCCCATGCACCGTCATCCGTTGATCGCCAGACACGTACTCGTTCCGTTTTCCCCAAAACAACGATTTGCATATGTGCAAAATTCACGGGACACTTTAAAGTCTGTGCTTCCCTGACTCTTTTTTACCCGGCACCTATCACACCACCCCTGTACAATCAGTTCCACGTGAACCACGCATGATGGGTTGACAATCAAGGAATCAAGATATGTACTAGGTTTCCGATTCTTTCCTTTGCATATGTGGTACCGTGGTTGACGTCCGGTTCTTTAAGCAAAGCAGTCAAAGATGTTCCCAACCCACACGGAGTGACGGACCCATCTTAACCCCCCGAAGAAGGCTGAAGTCGAGACTATGCACTATTTTTTAAAGAAATGAGACGTGTGATTAAGCAATCTCATTCTTGATAAATGTCCTAATGCACATTGTCAGGCGTGCTCAGGTAAAAGATCCCGCTGCAGTGTTTCCACAGTGCGCTGGGTGCTACTATCTAGGAAAGACAAAGGGCCATTTGAGTCTTAGATATTGGAAAGCATCAACTAGTGTCTTTTTGCTGGTAGAATAGGACCGATCTCATGCCAACGAATGGTCCGCGTTGCACTAACAATCCTCGCCACATGGCAGATGTTCGGCACGTCTGACATGCATTTGATAAGCTGAAGTTACATCATTTAGAGTTTACTGATTGTTTGAGCTGGCCCTGATACCAAGTTTATTGACTTTTAACCGAGCTCCACGAGGAATTACCCGTGAACATGAAGAATGTCGTCAACCTAGCGCCGGGTGAGTGGGTAAGTAGGGCGGTAGGGTACAGGCGGGCGGCTGAGGTAAGCGAACCATTTAACTATGTGGTGCATTTCTGCCACTTCACTCTCTTCCGCTGGACTCAGAGTTTATCCCGGTCTCTTTCTTTGCTTAAAATGGCATCTGCTCCGCTTTGCTAACATGTTCAAGGGTATATGTCGGTTGAGTCTGTATCTTGACATCATCCTTAGAATAGACGTAAGACTCGACGCGACACATACGAAAGGCATAGATACCGGCCTTTTAAATCGGGTTTTGTGTAAGACTGCTCTCTGTTATTCGATAGGATCTGCTTATAGTGTACGTCATGTGCCCTGGCCTCTATCCTCTCTACAGGATAGGCAAAGCCTACCCCATAACAGATTCAAATACTTCGCTTCTAGCCACTTTATACTGCGTCTGTCATTAAATCTATCAGATACAGCTACTTGTGTCAACATATTCGACAATTCAAGCTACGTTTGAAAGAATTAGCCACCTCTCAGTCTCATACAGAGTTGTTAACAATCAATCTGCCGATCAAATTGATTATTAGCAACTCTAGTCTTATACGAGACCACGTCGGTGAGTAGTCCTCATATTGGTTTATTCCATGAGACTGATGATATCTTTGTGGTTTAGCCCAATAAAATTTGATATTCTGTGCAAAATTGGGCAAATTGAGAAGGGCGTCACGCCTGAATCATTTAACCTGTAATATGTTCCAGTTAAAGAACCTGGCTTTCACATACCCAAGATAATGCGGCCCATCCTCTACGAAGATTGCTCGTATTTGTTCTTTCAGAGCTTACCTGGTCAAATTCTGAACAGCTTTTGGTCCAGCTTGAATGAGGAACAGCGAGCCCATCAAGTCAACACCATTGCAGCTATAGGCTAAGAGATGGAAAATCTGTGGTGTGATCTCCTTGGCGATTTGGATGATCAAAGTATACCAGAGTCTTACTTTCAGTCCAGAGGGAAACAAGGTTATGAAAAAGTTCAAAACAATCGTCAGGAAATCGGTATGATCTCTTCAAACGTTTTCTTCGCCCATAAAGATCTCATATCTGGCAACATAATCGTCGATTCTCAATCAATGAGAATTGTAGTAGTGTATTCTCAAACCTCGGGCTTTGTTCCACGAGGGTGGCCAAGAACCAAGTTTTGGTCAAATATGTCCTGTGCTGTGAAAGACATATCGCCGGAAGACTGGAGGTGTGGGATTCAGAAGGCGCTGGAGAAAAATGACGTGAAGATTACTCGGAAGGTTGCATGGATTGGCGCCGGAAAAATATATCTGAAGAATAACTCAGAGTTCCTCTTACGTACGATGTCCCTCTCGAGGTTGTCTTGCTTGAGCTCACTGTCATGTTGAACGTACAAAAAAGACCGTCGCCAGTCTACGCCGTACTGAGCAGTATTATATACTCTCAACATGTTGATCGACTGTATCTGAACCAGCCTGTAGGAAATCGTTATGAACAGCTATCAGAACAACCTTGCACGAGTGTTCATACCATCTCAAGCCACAGTATCAATTGAAGCACCACATCCATTATCTTACAAGGGCGCATTATAAGTGAATGTACCAGATGTATTATCTTAACTGTACGTTAGACCTATTCTCAAGTTCATAGGTACACCAAACAATAGCTCAATATAGGTCGGACATGGACTCTTTTTTTCGCGCCTACTACTTTACTACTAGAGGCACCGTTGATGAAATCACCCCGGTCAATTCTAGCGAATGCTCTACTAACAGTAAAAACTGCTGATAATGGAGCTGCGCTAGGGACTAGAGAGCCAGCTCCGCTTTTGATGTGTAGGCAATGACATACTAGCCGCTTTTGATGTACAGTACGGCACAGAACTTACATTAGCTACGCACTCATTAGCTGCTAATACTTACAGTGCTAGTGATGGATGTGTCAAGGAAAGAAAGAGATTTCACAAGGGTCAGGTTAGGAAGATTAATAACAAGTTTCATGCCGACAACGAGCTGGCTGATCGTACTGTTGCTCTTAATTGACATTATTTGTGGATCAATCGGTGATGCAGACATGATCGGTTCAGATGAAGTTCAGGACACGGTACATGAAAATTTGTAGTGACGGATAAGATTTTTGCGCCAGAAAATTATCAGTTGAACATATACGCGCTTTAGATCTTTGAGGTATTTTGCGTTACTGCTACCTCTAAGCAGAGAATATGTTTGTGATTCTAGGTTACAACGCGGGACAGATAACTTTGTGCTACAGATTTCGCTCCATAAATGCCATATGGTGAAACCCTTAGGACGTCTTACAATAGCCATCTCTTTTTTCTGGGGAAATCATAATCTAGGAGAATAAACAAATGCGCTCTTCATGCAGATATTTCTTTGTATTTCTCTAGCATGAATACCAAGACTTTTAGATAGACATCAACTAACGATTGAGATGTCAAGACATAGGCAATTCCCAAAATAACAACGCTTAACAACTTCAAAGCGGTGATATTACTCAAATATGATGAGATGCTAAGAGTGTCTTGTGCATGATTGTAAATGTGGATACTTGTATTGGTTACATTGAACCAGGGTATGATTTGTATTTTTGAGATGTTGCACGTCCGTTATAGTTATCACATGTGCAAAAGTGAAGGGCTACAAGAAACCGAATACATAATACAGCACGCAGAAACTTTTCTCTCAAAGCCTCAAAAATCAAGAACACAGCAATACTTGGAAACCTCGGGATTACGCTTTTTGTACGTGATAGCTGTTTCGCCTCGTGGCCTAGGGGTGCTTTGCTCGAGAGAACGATGATTTGCTAACTCCAAGTCTGAATGATTGCTGATTGTTGTTTCTTTGGTCGAGAATTTTGTGAAAATGGGGTCTCGGGGTACGCTCCTACATATGGAAGCAGTACAACATATGCAACAATTGCTGAGTTGTTACGTTGGCACTTAAAATAGCATCCTATGCTTTGGCCCGTAGCTTCGATATTTTATGTGGCAAGATCTTCGGTATCCACGTACTGAATTCCCAACTAGGAAAGCGATAAGGTTTTGTAGCCCGAGTCTCATACTAGGATGTATCAATTCTAAGCCAGGACTGATATTGACCTTGCCTAGATTGGGTCGCAGTTAGCCTCATGATGGATTCATCCTCAGAAGAGAATCCATGAACTACATTATCACCCAGTCTTTCCAAAAGAGTGAATGTGGATGGATTAATTGAGTGCGTGTTCTCACAATCAATGGTTTCTATATCTTGCGATTCTCGACTGCAATTTTCTTCCAATACGGGCTTCACCACCTGGACTTTGACCACTGTTCGATATCTCGCCCCGTGATCATTCTGAATACGATTTGCTCACCCTACAATATTCATTCAGTTGTCTGGAGAAGATGCTTTGGCGCAATACGCAGTAAGCCTTTACCGATATTGATTGTGAGTTTAAATTGTAAAGTTAGTTTTGATATTACAGTCACAGCAAGCATTAGTACCAAGCAGAAAGCAAGTCATTTAATAAACTTTAGATCCAGTATATTCCGTCTTATAAGTCAAGATTCAATCTATATCTATTACTTCTAGTGCTACACACCGAGCCTATGGGGATACAACAGGCTGGGGCTGAGCAAGCTCAAATGTGCCGTCCTTGAACAAAAGCTTCCTGACTTTAGTGTTGCGCAGAGCATCAATGCCAGTGAGCGAAGCGTCGGCATAGTAGAGGAGCCAATCACCCTTGAACTTGACAATTGACTGGTGAGTGGTCCATCCCTTGACCGGCTGAAGGAGCGTGTTCTTCCAGTAAAAGGGGCCATCTGGCTTCTTTCCAATCGCGATTTCAATGGTGTGTGAGGTGCCGGTTGAGTACTGGAGAATGTAAGAGTCGCCAACCTTGTTCAAAGATGGGCCCTCGAAGAAGCGGCGCGGGCTGTCGGCCTGCATGACCTTGCCATCTTTGTCGTAGATAACGAGTTCCTTGGGTGTAGTAGCAAGAGTAGTCATGTCGTTCGAGAGCTTGGCAAATCGAGGTCCGATGGCAGGACCAGAAGAGGGAGAAATGTTACCGAACTGAGAAGTGTTCTTCAAGAATGTTAGCTAAACCACGACAACCAACTGAACGCTGAAATAGGAATAACTAGTGGAAGGTAGCTTACCAAGACATTGTTGGTCCATGCTTGGAGCTGTCCACCCCAGAGACCACCCCAGACCATGTAGTAGTTCCCGTTGTCATTCAAGATTGTGGGGTCGATGCTGTAAGTGCCAGGAATAGGGTTTGGCTCGGCCTTGAATTTTCCATCTGGCTTGTCGGACTTGGCTACGCCGATCTTGAAGACGCCGTCCTTGTCCTTGGCTGGGAAGTAGAGATAGTACTGGCCATTCTTCTCAGTGGCATCGGGAGCCCAGAGCTGTTGTGACGCCCATGGAATTTCTGTAAGGTCAAGAAGCTGGTATCTCGTCAGAAAAAAAGGTATCTAATAGCATTCGGATATAAATGGTGTCGTACCTTAGGTCCGACTGTAGCAGGCTTGGTGTAGTCGGTTTGAGTGAGCACATAATAATCTTTCATATCATATTGCTGTGTTCTTCGTCAGTTTGTATCGGTACATTTACTAGCTTATAAACTAACCACAGGGGGCTGCCTGGTCGAATTCCAGTCGTGCGATCCGTAGATGTACACGGTGTTGGGATCATGCTTCCATACGTGGGCTGCAGGGTCGCACTGGTGGAAAGTGCTGATAAGCGGGGGGTCATAAGCTTGAACAGACATGTCGGAAAACGTCAAAGTAATCACTGAAAATGACTTTGATGTACTAAGATCGTTGTTGCGCTGATCGAAAGCAGGATGAACCTGATGTCTTTACGGCGTGGGCACACGAGCTTTAAACCTCTTCGCGGTGTGGCTTGGCTTGCCCTCAACGCACGGCATTGTTATTCTAGCAGCCGAGTTTTAGGCTAATGTTAGGGAGATGAACAATATGAGAATCTTAAAAAACGTTCAACTTCCCCTTATGAAATGGACGGGAAGTAAGGGCAGTGAGAGGGTGCAATCATGCGGCCAAATACACGCATAAGCACCGAGATTCGAACACTGCGGTCCGATTGCAGCAGTCTACCCTCCAGGATAGACGCATTGTAGTTAATGTGTCATAAGATTAGGATGATGACAGGAACATGTTTCAAAACAAACGTACTAGTCTCTGGGACGGATAGTCGGATGGAGCGTTCTAGTGGTGGATTTGGTGGCGATCAGTGCAGCCAGTAAGCCAAATGAGATAACCCGATCGTGTTGGATATGCATTAGTAAGCTACTTGCCTAGCTGCCTAGGGGCTGCCCCTCCTTCCGCGGAGTCCCGCCGTGGACCCAGATGACCCTTTGATCTGTGAGGTCTACGTACTTGTACATATACTGTCAGACGGTGCTAGCCTAGATAGCCTAGCTTCGTATGGGCCAAGCTGGGCCATGTCGGGCCAGTTTGGGCCACCCACCCCACGAGAAAACTGGCAGACTCTTGCGCACAAGCCACAGTGAGAGTATGCTGGTTTTTTTCGTCAGGTGGGTGGGGCCATGTTCTGACACCTTTAGCTACAGTTTGCATACCAACCACCTTTATATTTTTCAATATTTAGAATACACCCATTGTTTTGATGCAAACAAGGACGCGCCTATTTTCTCTTATTAGTATAGGCTGATATGTTATTATAGACTTTAAAGTCTTACCAGACGGCACGCCTGGCCTTCGCCGGTGTACTCTCCATACTGATTATATGTCTGCCAGTATCCATGATCTGTCAGTTGAAAATTTCTAAGACATTTTGTCCAGCGTCAGAATCTTGATTATACTATTAACAAATATCTTTGATAAATCTACCGTTAGAGTAGCTTACAGCGACGACTCTGCTAGGTTCCCGCTCTGGGTTTGCATAGACGGCAAGAGCGAGGCCTGTGACTAGTTATAGAAATCTTAGAGAGAAACATAATTCAGTTAACTAGTAGTTATAGTTGAATACTGTATAGCGTACAAGTGCGGTAAAGAAGTTTTTGTCGAGACTTCGAATTAAAATCTGTTGCCAATAGGCTAGGTAGTGATAACTGTTATGGGCGGAGAGGCCTGGCTAACGAGTATGCTTCTACCTATCGTACAGAAGCTAAAAGATGAGGAAAAGAGAAGATAACTAAGTACAGACTTGTCTTATAACTGCTTGCTTCTAATCACATAGTCGAAGATCACGTGATCCCTTTAGTAGAGATCACGGGCGCAGCCCTTTATAATACTCCCCTCCTCCACTCGTATAGATATATTTACGTTTTTGCGCTAGTGGTGGCCCTAAGCTCTAACTCGTACAGCGCTAAACGCTGTGCTGTCTACTCTTAACATGCTAGGCGCTGTCAACTTTAATAAGTATCGTGTTTAGCTTACTTCCGCCAGTTTCTTCTAAGTCGCCTATTAGATTATCGTCTAGATTGGGTATAGGACAACCATAACTGTAGAGCCGTAGTGTTAGTGAGGTAGGTAGCAGGCTCCTATATAGGCTCGTCGTAGCCCGCCTAATAGACAAGATATTCTATTTACTTGTGCCTTATTCTCTCGTCCGTGATGTCTCGTACTACCCACTCTAAGTGTTCTTCGTCGTTCTCGTTGTCTCGTACGACTATAGCCGCTGGGCTAGTGTCGTCCGTCTG
>JAWDHC010000043.1:0-137132 GCA_036172615.1 Curvularia verruculosa | reverse complement strand
CTCCCCTATGTTTCCCATCCTTTCCTCCCCCTCCCCCAAAAGACCTCCAAACCACCCCTTCCCCAAAAGAAAAGAAGCGGAAATCACACACTTCCCCCATCCCCATCCTGTGCGATCCGCCACGCCGCCAGCCCAAGCATGTCATTCCTTGAGAATGCCACGCCAACCAGCCAGGCAGCCCATCAGAAAGTAAAACAAAAAGCCCTATTTCGAATCCAAGATTCAAAAGGCAAGAAGATGTTTAAAAAGAAATAGAGTCGTAAATATCGCAAAAGTGCCAAAAGAGCACGTGTAGCATGGCAGCTACTGGTATAAGGGGGGTTTTGCCATGTAATAAGAAAGAAGAAGACCCGGAAAAGAAGTTGGGTGAGAGAGATACAGGGTGAGAGAGACGAGGGGTCGTAAGAGGTTGGTGGTGGTTGGTGGTGGTACTTGGTGGTACTTGGTGGTGATGATATCGTTCCAACGGGATCTTCCGTTCAGTGGAAGAGCGGTTGCGGTTTCGTTTGAAGTTGGTTAAGGTTGAGGTTGTTCGCTTGCCTGTTGGTTTGTTGGCTTGCTCGGTCGCTCCCTTTATCGATCTATTTTTTTATGAAGTAGGGATTGGTGGGAGAGGTCGGGTTGGTGGTGGGCCGGGGCAAGGAGGGAGGACGGTCCATGTGCGGGGTGCCATCTTGGAGTTGTGTGGGTGTTGGTTGGGAATGGTGGGCTTTTGTTTGTTGATGTGGCAAGAGTCTTGGTTGACTCTGGTGTGTAGTGGTAGTAGTAGACCCGTGTGAGGCTTTTGGCGGTGGTGGATGTTATATAGTACTGAGAAGAGACTTCTCAGTGTGCGAGTTGGTAGTGTGTGTTGGAGGAGATGGTGTTTGATGTTGATGCTGTGAGATATGCATCCTTTGTGGGAAATGCAGGTCCCTATATAAAAAAATCCCACAGCCTAACTAACCCCCAGCCACGACCACCATGACCCCAGTCCGGGCCCCTCGGGCCCCTCTCGCCTGTCCCGCACCCACACACCCCTGAAAAACAGTCTTTGGTGACAGGTACACAGCCTGCACGTAACTTCAGGGTAAGCCTGTCACCCAAACGAACACGCGTAAAAGGAATAACCACGACCAAGCAAAAAAAAACAAGAAGCGACCTTCAACTGCAAGGTACACTAAAGAAACCTGGATCCACAATCATCCCACCACCACATGCTCAGCTAGCGCATGATCGACGCCTAAGCTTCTTTTGCACGGTTCTCGTTTCTTTTGTACAGCCACTAGGCTGCACAAATGCGTCGACTAAGCATGCAATGTCCCCACTCTCCTGTACCTAGCGCGGTCCCGATTCTGGCGACAAAGAAAAAGCAATCTCTTTGTTTGTCTGTCTCTGTGCCCCCCTCCCTCCCAAGGCTGGAAGGCTGTTGGGAGGGGTGCTCGCTTGGCGGCGGCGGCGGCTGCTGGCAGGCTGCTTCCGCAGGCCAAAAAAGATAGGCGTTTGATTGTCGTAAGCGAGGCTAAATTGGGATTCTGAAGACCCAAGTCTGGATTCGGTATTTCGGGGGGGCCAGTGGGGCGAGCAGCCGTATGATAGTGGCAATACTTGGGGGGTAGGCGGATAGGTAGCTTTGTTGAACGGTTGCGATACGAAGACAATCGTCTCACACAAGTCGTCCTTGAGTGAATGTGTGCCTGTATTCTGATTATCGGAACCGTGACAGAATCATAAAAGTTTCCAGGGTTTGAACATGTCAGTCATCTGACAATCAGGTCATGAGCCGTTTACTAGACACATGCAACACTTCAGGCACCCTGCAGTGAACATGCTGCAAGTGAATATTTCTTTGCACAACGTGTTCACCACACACCAAAACTCCCTGCGCCATAAACGTCCGCAACACAGACCCCCTGAGCCACAGCGCCACGCGTTTCGTGGCGACTATCATACGGCTCGTCAGGCTAATGCATCAAATCGTCCCAGCTCGTCATCGTTTGCTGCAAAGCTGTGTCTTGCTCACACCGACTGACTGTCCCTGCGTGTCATGCTGCCATGATGATTACACCATGATGCCGCAACCCGAAATTCCCCTGGCCCCCATCCTCATCGCTTAAGCCGGCTGTGTCGATCTCCCTCACGGCATGCTTAACCGAGCACATTCCCGGCGTCGATCGATGATGTCGATGCACGCTCGCCATGTAGCAATGTTGGCAACATAGTATTGAAGGATGCACGCACGCGTGCGCTAAACCCAAAATATGCCTCACCCAGTAGCCTTCCCTTGAACCACTCTCCAGCCGTTGCCTGGTATGGGGGACGTGAGGGGAGGGGGGGGGTTAGAGAAAATGTAGCGGTAAGAGCGGATATGCATGTCAACCAAACATGTTCTCCAGATAGGCTGAAGTGAATAGGCTGAAGAGAATGTGATGACACGCTTAGTGTACTCAGGTTTGGCAGTGTACCAAAGTTTCAAGACTGTCAAAACGGGCTAGCTTTGCGTTACAACGGCTCTGTCACCAATTACATGCATAATTTCTGTGCCTAAGACGGGCTCCGTGGACTGCGGGTTTGGACATCTTACGGCTGACGTCCTCGGCAGGCTTGGCTCCCCCCCCCATGCTGGTGATACCCACGTGCATAGACCAGGCGGGTGTCGCTTACCCCTACCCGCATGGCTGCTAGACAGGCTTTGTTTCGAGGCCCGATGGCTCACCCAGCTGTCTGGTATCCCTCGGCCTCTCCGGTTGTTGATCTTTACTGAGAACAAGCTGACAGGTGTGGGGTGTTGACGGCGTGGGCTTGCTGTGGCAGTTACCCCAGGCTGTCTAGGGCCAACAGTGGTTTACACTGCTGGGGCAAAACGGTTTGAAATCATATAGCATTGTGGATTTGAATCTGGACAGAGTGTGGTATTGAGGTATAGAGAAGACTGCCATGTTGCTTCTCCGGTGGACGCTCATGATCCTATGGCATCTGAAAGTCGGAAGCTTTTGGATAGCACCGATTTCCTGAGGTATAGTTATGATGAGTCTATTAGGTGCCTATGCTGTCCTTTCATCCTCTTCATCGCGTGTAGCAGGTCATGATCGGGACCACTAATCTTGGACATTGTATGCTGGCCAGCTAGTTAGTCATCCTATGTGGGTCAAACACACAGGAACCACAGGTAGTTTAATGAGCAGAGACACCAGATCTCTGCACTAACATGTCGCCTAATCGAGTGACCCGCTTTTTTGTGGGTCACCTCGGTGACCTCACGTGAGTATGATGGCCTGACCAGCGCAAGGCACAAAGTTCATGTTGTGGCCAAATCGACCGCACGGGTACCACGGTTCACGCATCCGGCCCGCCCAAGCTACATCCCCTCAAAGAAACCTTCGTCTTCTTGGCGCGCGCTCGAGGATATGATTCGACGAGAGTCAGGCTTGATCAAAATGTGAAACCTTTGAGCAATATTGACCAATGATACAATTGAACTTACAGAGAGAGAGATTTAGAACCCCTGCATGTCGCCAAAATCTCGATATACTTCAAAGAAAATAGCCTTGCCAAGACATCGAGATCGAACTCAAGTCAATTCACATGGCAGGACCAATCAACCGATGGGCTATTCGGAAATTTACATAATTCTGTGTCTAGAATTCATTCATGTGCTGGTAGCCTTTGCAAATTCAATTTGTTCGTGTTGCGTCAGACGAGTATCTGTGGTATTCGAATGTGATTGTTGATATGATACTGGAGCATCAGGACTGATCAACACTACCGGTTGCGTGTCAGCCCTAGATGCTATCAGGCCCACAAACAGTTTCCGTGGAGCAGCAGGCTTTGCGGGCAGCTAGACTGACATTTCCTTTCAGGTCCGGAAATCCTTTTCCCATCGGTTGCCTGCAACCGTTTAGCTTCAACAAGCCGCTGCCATACTTGACTTTGCCACACGCTATACAGAGCAGCCCCTGTGAACGATAAGGATAGGGTAAGGCTGCAGTT
This sequence comes from Curvularia verruculosa, assembly GCA_036172615.1. NCBI lineage: Eukaryota > Fungi > Ascomycota > Dothideomycetes > Pleosporales > Pleosporaceae > Curvularia > Curvularia verruculosa. The sequence continues at coordinate 133,163 of JAWDHC010000043.1, read as the reverse complement.
AGGCCCGTCACTTCGGTAAGAACGCCACAGTCTCATGAAGATCGTGTCAGCTTCGGATGGCTCCGACAGTCGCACTAACATTCCGTACCGATCCAGCTGAACTACTAGCGGGCTGATTATTACTGTTCTTAGAAAATGGTCCTTGATGCTTACGATGGGCGTTTTGCCTCGAACATAAGGCCATGGAAATGCCGAGTGGGATTTTTAATTGCTAATCAGCAAAGAGCGATAGCTTCTTAACGCTACAAGATAGTCTGGAGTCACGGGAGAGGGAAACGCTGGTGTTGTTAGCCCCCCGAAGATAGATGTTGGCAAAGCTTATCCAGGCAGCCATGTATTTCGACCTGTAATTAACGCTACTTCCACCGGTATGGCAAAAAGCACAGGCCAGAAACCGGCGTCTTGTTGCAATAGGCATAGCCAGTTCGCGGAACACGGGATTGACAGGAGTGGCAGACCCTGAGCAGTGCAATAGTTCTGTAAACAGGTTATTGTGATTACAGTGGCAAACATGGTACATATGGGAAACAAATCAGGGGCACAGTCGGCTGCTTGTTGCCTATGCATATCAGCTGTGCAGGCCTCGGTTAACAAGATGGTATGCACTCAGCTTGGTGTCTCATGAATGGAGGAGGCTAACTGCCGGGGATAAAACAGTATTTTTAGGGAATAAGGCGGTAATTTTGGGGGATACTGGTCTCCTAATAGCTTACCTTAGGTAAGTTACAAACGGTGAAGCTGTCAGTTCGGCTGTGGAGGCTCCCATGTACTTAGTGCAAGGAAACAGCCCCGTCAAAATAGCGTAAGTTACAGTCAAAACCGCTTACCAGGCTGGAAAAAATACCGGGACCACAAAGTACCTCCTGCTTCAAGCTCAGAACATGGCTGTTTCTAAACTTTATATTTGTTTCCAACAAGCAGGGATATACTTTGATATATTACGAGTAGATCTATCATCTTGTTGTCGAATTTTCTGAGCTATAGTGGATTTCTCTATGTATAAAGTTAGGAAGTTTTGACGTTCATGGGTAAAGGCTGCGGTTTTGGTGCACTGAGGTCCATTTTGCGGTCCCGGTATTATTTTTTTCCAGCCTGTTACCACTCTAACAGCAGGTAAAATTGCGTAGAAAATTACAAACATATGTTGGTATCTTTCCCTAATTGCAGTGATACCTTTATCGCTTCTCTAAGAACCGAAAGGTGCGTTTTGTTGAAGTTGATGGGTGGCTGTACTGTTGTAGTAGGGAGTGGTTTTTATTACACCAATTCAGTACGCCAAGAGGTAGGAAGAGAGCCACCATTCCCGCATGATTTCTGATGGTCCTCAGACAGAGAATCGTCGGTGGCTGTAGGGTTCGGAATCCTTGACCCAGAACTCATTTGTAGCCTCGTCTTTCCTGAGCAGACTTTTATCGCACTTTGCTACAACAGTCCGTTTGTGGGCCATTTCGAATGCTACAGGCTGGGTCCTGGACTAGGGTCTAGTGTAGCTACGGAAATGTTTCCGGCTAGCTAGTGGTAAATTTGGTTACGACATCAACTACACACAGCAGCAGAAGCGACAGAAATATATTGAACAACAATTCTTCTCTTGTTTCACTATTATGAATCTCGGTAGTTGTCGGTTGCATTATGAGGACAGGCTGCCATGTTGATTGCATACCGCATTTTGACTGCATTACAAGATACGCGCATTCTCGGGCTGTGCATGGCATTACATGCAGCCACCATTCTTAAATGAATACAGATCCTATAGACCTCGTCGCGCTCGAGGTTCTCCTGAGGTAGGGAGAAGTACTAGTGTCTGGATACCTTCCGTGCTCAATCAAGATTGGCTATTCATCGCCAGCGTGAATTTCAAATCTAATGCAGAAAGATACCATCCATGCTTGAATACTGCAGCTCCATATTGATCAAAGGATCACCGTATTCGTTGGGTCGTTTGGTTATATTAGGTAAGAGTATGATACAATGCCAGTGGGTGCACAACTCTCTGTCCCTCCAGGGATCAAGGAACAATGCGACAAAAGAAAACTACACTGGTTATTTTAGACAGTTTTCGTATCATTACTAGCGACGAACTCACTCTCGATCATGGTGGTGGTGTTGTGACTCTCAACGGCTGAATAAAGATTGTGTCACCATGTATATCTCCGCGGGGCTTTCTTAAGCCGCGGCGAATGCAAGAGACAATGGTGAAATAATCTAGCGCTACCTAGATATTCTCTCAAAGCACTTGGGTATGTGATTGGATGCCTCTTTGATGCAATTCCTTTTGGCGCGTTTGACCAACTTCATTCCATAACCCTTTCATCATTCTACACCCATCAGCCAACTGCAAGGCTATGTAGAAATCACGCAATTATCGCTTTTGCTGCAAGAAATAATTGAACCAATCCTTTTCGCATTTCTTTAACAATGATCTGCAGTCCCCTGGAAAGGAAAAGCTACCAAAGCCATGGCTTTCACAATAGCAAAATGCAGAACCCGAATACGAAGTCATACGATACCGTTTCGCAGCAAGCCATTGCAAGGTATCAGCGCGTGAGGCACTTGTCTAAGCGAGCAGCATCAATCTTGGCTGCCATAAAACGATCCGAATGCTTTTGTTGTCAACAAAACGCTCAAACATCATGCCATGCTCGTACCATCCAGTCGGTAACCGACAGAAGCAAAAGCGAATCTAGAGCGGGCTTAACGTTGTAACTGAGGGTGTTTGGACGTTCGCAGTTTTGTTTCTCATTTCTTTTCTCGTCAAGAATAGGGCGGTGAGCTGGCAAATATTAGAGTTTCATGATTCGCGATGCTGTTGCACATGGCCTAGACTTTGGAATCGTCAGCAATGCGAAGGAGAGAAGGCTTTTTCCAAGGATGCCAACGCAACCGATTGATGGTTTTGCTTTTTGTACGGGAGGTCATCCCAGAGGGTCGGTTACGTGGCTGAGGAAATCCCCCGGGTCGACCGATCGTGAGCTCGTCTCCATCAACTTGGGCAGGATTGCGCCCTGGAAACCGTCGGGGCTGCGGAGAATCGTTTCTTGGATACACTGCCCCAAGTTTTCGAAAGCTGTTGAGATGTTTACATACTTGTTCTTACTGGTCTGGTACTTCAAACACTGAAACACTGAGCCTCAGACACGATATTAGGTGCGTCTTTCGTTTAATCGACAGAGATAGTAGTTGTTCAGCAATCGCCAGATCTAGATTCGGCCTCGCATCGGGCACGTCGCGCGAGAAGAGGTGTGGACAGGCGTTCGGCAGTGCCACCATGCTCGCTGCGCGCATCCGAAAAAAAGCCGCTCCCAGGTGCAGAAGCAAATCGAGTACGTGTAAATTAAGAATTGGATCCTTGCAAGAGCTTTGACACCTGCATGTAGCCTATGGCGAAGAATGTGGCTGCACTAGCAGCGACTGCAGCTGGGCTCAGCTGGGCCTGGAACGTCCGCGGGATTACATCGGTTAGCATGCATGAGGATATTCACAACGTTTGTCGTTGTTCTAGGCTCTAGACCTCTGAAGATGCTTTTGCGTCTTTCTTGTCTAAGGAAATCCTTCTGGACCCCGAGATGCTCAGGGGAGAAATGTAACATTTGATATGGTCGCTTAGCTGGACTTTGTTTGCCTTGTTGAAACATTCATGATTTAGCAAGATATGAGCAGGGTCGATATGATTAGGGTACCTAACACTTTCAATGTTACTATTTTCTGAAAAGGTTATTGATTCTTTCGGTGTTGTCAATCAATTATTAGTATTTTTGCTGTGCACCAACCAAACAGAATACATATTATAGTTTCTCAATGTGATTTCTTTAATCGTCAGATGAAAATATACACTAAGACACTTTATATCACAGTGAAAATCACCACAACAGATTAATTTGTCGGATGGATTTAAAGGGATCATATCAATTACTCCCCATCGATATGCCGTCAGCAATAGGCAGCAGTAGCGTTCTCTCAGAGTTGCTGAGCGGTCACACTACTGTAGCTAGGAGCAACGTTCATTCTACCAAGTATAGCATCGAGAGATTATATACATAAATGTAAAGAGGATACTCTCTGGTATGCATGTCTAAGCACTTTTCCACTGTAGACCATCATGTTAATGACTGGGTACTTGGAAGCATACTTCGTTCAAAGTACAACAGCTCCTCCTGGTCCATGAGATGTGCTCTATCGTGTAGTGGAAAGTTTGTAATGGTACTTGTCTACTAGCGTCTAGGTTCGGCTGCCTTTGTTTCAACGTCATGATTCACATCCTCCCAGCGCGAGAATATGCGAAGTACAAGAATTTCCGCTTGTCAGCGACATCATCCGTAGTGCTATGCCGAATTCTGGATAAAGATCGAAATGCTATTGGACGATATCTAAGAGTAATAGACTCTTTGAGCCGATCAGCAGGGATCATTTTGCGTTAGTCATCCGCAAGCTTGGACCAGTGACGTTTTCCATCGTCCTCGGTAACCCACCTTTCAACATCTCTCTACTGTCAAGTGCAATTGACGCCTTTCCAACCACTCTCTCACTTCAAATCACAATGGCGTCGTCCAGGCTTGTCGCCCGCTCTTCGCGAGCTCTTCTCTCGCTCCAGCGCACGCAATGCCGCACCTTCAGTGTCTCGTCCCTCCGCAATGGCGAGTTCGATGCGCTCAACAAGCGCACAAACGACACCTCAGAAACCTACCGGAGATACCAGATGGAGAAGCCTCTGAATCCACATCTGACCAACTCAACCTCGACTATTGCCAACGCGATGCCCTCCGTTGGTGAGGATGCTGCCCCGCCGGAGTTGATCACCAACGCAGACAAGAAGTTCACTCCCAAGGACTCCATCCCCGAGAACACTGAGCGTATGACTGGTGGCACGCAGAGCAGCAAGGGCCAAGATGTGAGTGGAAACAACACCGAACTAGGCGTTGGCGAGATGGAGGGCGCCAAATTCAAGGTCGAGCCCATCAAGCGGACGGGCGAGGACGCGAATACGATGCGTGCGAGATTATTATGTCGGTTCCTACGATCCCCGGTCTTGCGCTTCACATGACGAACAATGTCATGATTGTAGCTTCATGCTAGGCAATGGAAAGGTTAGCTAACGATTCACAGACCAAAGCCGGAAGCGGGGAACACTAGAAAGTGATCTGCTGCTCAGCACCTTCGCCGACACCCACCTCGCGACTATGTCACCTTCTCTAATGCAGCAATACGATTCTTTCCTGGATGAAAACGACTGGGACATTTACTACTGGGCAACGCAAGAACCTACGCCCACTTCGCACGAAACGGCCGAGGGTGCTGGCTCGTCTTTGTCGACTGCCAACGCGCAAGGCAAAGATGCGGCAACGCAGACCAAATTACCGGAAAAAGATGAGCGCAAGCGGGATCCTGGAGAGGGCGAGTGGGCGCAGACGGTTGGTACTTTCAAGCCTGCATACAGGCCTGTTCCAAACCGGTGGAAGGGCAGCGAGATTCTCAGTCTACTTCGCAAGCACGTCAACGAGAGGAAGGCAGGCGGCGTCATTGAAGGCCAAGGCCAAAAGCAACAGGAGGGTAAGGGTTTGGGCATGATGCCTGCGGTCAAGAACTTTGATCAGTAGAAGACCCGAATCCCTTATTTGCTGGGCTGTATATGTACGTCGGCTGTAGAAAATATGTACACTGAATATTTCTTTCCCATCTCCCCTCACTCATTCTTCTTCCTCTTCCATCTCCAACTTGCACATCTAGATTGACCCAAAGACGGCCAAACTGCTCATGACCTTGCCGTCATCCCCAAACATCAAGTTCCATCCACAGCTGCTACCCAGTCCCGCATTATCAATCCACGCCGGCTCCCAGTAAAACAATCCCGTACCCCTTCCACTAGGCACCGCCGCGACCCTCTTGGCCACCTCCTTCATCCACGTCACCTGGCCATCGACCGAAATAGGAATCGACTTTGTATCCGCAGGGAACTGATATTTAGGATTGGGGCACCACGACGGCCAGTTCGTCTCAACAACCATGACCTGCTTGCCATACTTGTTTGCCATGTTGGTGAGCGAAGTACCCAGGGCACTCAACGTGGCAGCGCTATTATAAAAAGGATAATACGAGACACCCTGGATGTCGAAATCGGAGAGTGACAAGCCGCCGCCGGAGCCCAGGACGAGATCGTACCACCATTTTTGCGTCTCCCAGTTCCAGCCGTTGTCGAGGTGAATCATGATTTTGGGCTTGGGGTTCAGAGTGGAGGCTTTGACGGCTTGGCTGGCGGATTTGAGCAGCGCAGCGACATTTGCGGCAGCGGCGCGGTCGTTGCTGTTGAGCTTGCCGACGGGGAATAGCAGGCCCGATGTGATTTCATTGCCGATGCTGACAAGGCTGAGTGAGAGACCGTTATTCTGGAACGCGTCGAGGGTCGATTTGGTGTAGTCGTAGACTTGCTTTACCAGCGCCTCTTTGCTCAGACTCTGCCATGCGGCCGGTGTAACTTGTTTTCCTGGATCTGCCCAGTTGTCGCTGTAGTGGAAGTCGAGGTAGATGTTTAGGCCCGCGGCTTTGGCGCGTCTGGCGAGACGCAGGTTGTAGTCGAGGTTGTAGTTGCCGCCCGAAGGGTTGACCCAGATGCGCTGGCGGACTGTGTTGACACCCGAGGACTTGAGAATGGTTTCGAGCGGTTGGACGGTGCCAGCCGAGTTTTTGTACTTTTTACCCGCGGCTTCTTCAATGAGGAGAGAGGACCAGTCGGCGCCTTTGAAGGGAAGCGCTGCTAGCACTGTGCTGCTGGCGAAGAGCAGCGTCGAGACAACGGTCGTGAGACGCATCTTGGGGCCGAGAGTCTTGTTGAGTGAGTGAGAGAGAGAGAGCGAGAGAAGGGGGAAGGGGAGGGAAAGGAAACAGAGGACCAGAAGCCTTCATTCATAAAGGATCGCTATGCAGATAATACATATGTATTCAATACCATCCTCAAAGTCCTGTAATACACGGGTCCGCGGACAACCAATGACCCGCCTACCTTTTCCCTTCATCTCATGTCATCCCGTCTCGAAAAAAGATACTAAAGACCCGAAAATAAAGTGTCGTGGACATTACTTCCGCCAATCAAACTAGGGACTGAGTGCTCCGCTGTATATACAAGGGACGTGTTTCAAAACACATGACTTGCAAGGCACGGCAATGGGAGGGGTAATATCTCCGACCACAGAACCCGGAATCGGGACCCGAAACGGCGACTCACGAAACAGCCATGACACATGTCAGAGATACCCACGTGACATGACGAGGAACTGTAGCTAGGACGTCAATCAACCTCGAGTGACCTCTTTATAATCCGAACCGACGCACAGCAATAGTACCAAAAACATGAACAAATAACGAGATTATTTTCAGTTGGTCAAAGCCATCTTTGATGTTTGGGTGGTTTCATTGAGTACATAGCAGTGAAGCAGTAGAGACTCCTTATCCCCTCCCTATCAAAAGCAGCCCAGCCCGTTCCGAAAGTGCAAAGGAATTTATGTCAGGGTTCGTAATGGCATCATAACTTTTCGCCAAATGCCTTTTTCGTAACCTCATTGCGCCCGCAGTAAAGTACCAACCTACTGCTCTCCAGTGTAACCCTCACCAGCAGGCTGGGCCTCGCCCTCGCCTTGCTCGGCTTGCCTAGCCTGCTCCGCAGCTTGCTGGGCAGCAATGGCCTTGGCGCCGTAGTCTTGCGACATGGGCTGGACAACGGGCTGCTCCTCCTTGGGCTCGATGATGGTGACGGAGTCGGGAAGAGACTTGGATGGGCCGGCCTTGCCCTCGGGGTCAGAGCCGCGCATGATCTTGACCTTGATACCGAGCACACCCTGGCGGAGCAGAACGTGGCGGGTGGCGTGGTCAATGAAGTCCTTGGCGGGCTGACCAGAGTGGATCATGAAACCGTCCTACGCTTGTCAATATGCTATTCTCTTAAAACACACAAAAGGCAGAGAGAGCCTTACAGTGAACTTCATGCTCTTGGCACGGGCGGCCCTGAGCTTTCCGGAGACGACGACCTCGCAACCCTTGGCGCCAGACTCCATGATGAACCTCAGAACACCGTAGCAAGCCCTTCGGACGGCCAAACCATTGAGAAGCTTGTATCGGAGGGACTCGCACTGGGCGACGGCGGAGAGACCACGGTTCTGGACCTTGGCAGCGTACAGGGAGACCGAGTTCTCGGGGAACTTGAAGCGCTTCTGGATGAGCGAGGTGAGCTCACGGATGCGGCGACCCTGCTCTCCAAGAACCTCCTGGGTGTGTGTGGCGCGGATGATGATGTCGGTGACGGTGGGAGTGACGCGGACCTCGACGCCGGAGTAGCCCTCCTCGGCCAGCTCGCGCTGGAAGAACTCGTTCAGCTCGGCGTAGAAGACACCGTCTGTGGGAGGTTTTGTGTTAGCCAATCTGTTATGTGCGCACGTTTTTGAACCGTCTCGAATTCGACTTGGAACGACCCTGACAACGTCTGCTTCAAGGCAGGCTCGTCTCAGATCTTCCCCCGGGGCCTCTTCTCCTGCATCCTGGGACTGTGTAATGGGTGTATCCTACCAGCGACGAACTTTCTCCTCTTGGAGCTGCATGCCGTCAGTACTTGTTGCCAATTGCGCGCGCGGGGCTGCTGTTGGTGGCGAGCAGGTTTACTCACATTGCGGTTTGAGTGGTGGCCATTTTGTCGAACTGTCGATGGGCGTAACTGAACTCCGGGCGTGGGTGTTCAGAAAAAGTCGAGCCTTGTTATCGAAGTCGTTCGCTAAATTGAACGAAGAGTGCGCACAATGGTAAGATAAGATAGCCGAGTGCCAAGACCTTGGCGTAGGGCCGGCGACTACAGACGCCCACGATGAAGAACAAGACCACCAATCTCACATCTGGGGCAGACTAAAAGCAAAATTTGCAAGGTACTCAGCTCTTGGTGTTAACCTTTCAGAATAGGTGTATCAGCTCATCAGGGTGTGGTTGAGGACTTTCAAGAGAGCAATATAGGAAGGGACCATATTTGCAGCAACGACGTACCACTTCACGTTGTTTAACGAAAGAAGAACAGGACTGACAACATTTATATAAATGTCCAACTTGACTATATCTCATTGCCGGCACTGCTTTCAACGTAAATAATCCTGTTCGTAACATCACAACTGACGTTATGGTCCATTCCAGCATGTATCTTCCGCTAGCACCAAACCTCAACTCGATGCGCCTTTGCCTCGACACTCTTCACGTTCTTAGCAGACACCTCTTACGACTACAGCTTGGCTCACCTCAGAACTGGACGCTGGCGAGAGGGTGGGTGGGTTTACTTCGTATCTATAGCATAAAGTGTGCCCTCTGCATCCATTCTATTTTACACTTGCTATGTATCCATCTACCGAGAGCCCAAGTCCTCACCTTTCGCCCCCAGCCGTACCCTATCAGCGCTCATACCTGCATCCTAGATATTGAGGGATTTTTTATTACACACACCAAGAGCAAACACGCAGAGTTTGTACTCGCACACGATTATGATGATTGTTATTATTATTTCGTCAAGGGTTTTTGATTTGTCTGGCTGGCTACTTGAAGAGGGAAAAAAAGAGATGGACTCTAGTCAGTTGTTATATGACACACAATAGATGTGCAACTCAAGTTGGCCGCGTTACTACACATGTACAAACCGTGGGACGATGATAACTTATGCAAGGAAAAGAATAAAATCAACCACTCTTCGGTAATGCTTTCCTGTTGTCTGTTTACACAAAACGTAGTAAGTTATTTGCTTTAATCTGTATATAACCTGTAAATCTACAACGCTGTCAAGTATTTAGGAAGATCCTCATGCAACAGGCCAACATTGTCCATAAAAGCATTCACATGCGCCTCCCAACGCCAAACCCAGTCCCAGCATATCGAAAGCGCCTATGCCCATCTACCTCCCCTCATCTCATTGATTAGATGTGCTCAATAGGCTCCTCAGGCAGCAGCGGCTCGTGATGCCTCTCGACGCACGCCTTTAGCGGCGGGCGGATCAAGTCGTTGAACAAGAACGTTCCGTACACCAATAGACCGAAACCGACAACCTGCAGCCATTTGAATGTCTCCCAGCCGAGTCCGAGCGACACGATCCAGATGAAGAGGGTGCGGCATGTGTCAATCGTCGAGCGAGAAGTAGCAGAGACGGTGCGGGTGACAGAGAGACCGAAGAAGTTGAAACCACTGTACAGAGTTAGAGATGATATCATCGAATCCAACAAGAGAATACATACCCAATGCTAATCATGATCAACACGGAGGAGACGGCGATGGCGCGGTAGTGGAACATCTGATACAAGCCCTCCCTTGCGTTGAAGTATCCCGTTCCGATGGAAAAGTGCAGCACAATCATGCCAATGAAGGTGACCAAGAATCCAAAGACACCCTCCCAGCCTACCACCTTGATGGGCTCCATGGAGTACTTCTCCATGATCCTCTCTTCAAGCACAAACTGAGTAGCAGTGAAGATCTGTGCGCCAGCAATAAGTAGCACGCCAATGATGGTCATGGCAGCCTGGGAAGCGGCAGCCTTGACCTCGTCCGAGCCGGTCGCAGTCTCGTGAATAGACTGGTGACCAGGCGTCGCCTTATCATCCTTGGTGATGGCGCCGGCAAGTCCAACAATCGCGACACCCGTAACGACCACAAAGAGCGAGAACCATTTGTACAACCCGAGATGGCGCTTAAGGAACCACACACTGAACAGCCCAACAAAGAGAACCAGCGCACCTCTGGTCATCTGGTAAATACTGGCCGCGACGAACAGCAGTCCGACGTTCATGAGCGTAGTGCCAGCGATGTCACAGCACGCCGGAAGCGCCAGCAAGAAGATGTTGCGACCTTCCAGCGGGATCCTGCCCTCATCATCTGGATGCGCCGGCTTGAGCGGGTTCGCAATAGGCGTCGTCTCGCTTTCCTCCGAAGCTGGAGTCTCTGCGCCGTTGGGGATCGGCTCGTAGCCTGCCTTTGTAGTCGCGTATCGCTGGTACAAAGTAAAAGTGCCAATGACGAGCCAGCAGCCCATTTCTCCGATGAACATCTGCAGCGTCTGGAGGACAGGCTGCTCAAAGTGTTCTTTCTGTTTCGAAGAAGGAGAGTCGCAGTTCTTGACGCATTGCATGTCCTGTTCGCAGGGCGTTGTCAGCATCCAGCTCATTGACTCACGGGAAGAGGGGGTTGGCATACTTGATACTTTGTCAACAGGGTATTGCATACACCTGTCAACAGCATCATGGCCACCAGAAACGGCACAGCTGCTTTGACCGCCATGATGGAGATGAGTCGAGCTCCCGGAGCTCACCAACGCTTGTCGAGTGCTTGTATGCTTATCGGACGCAACCTAGTTGCCTACAAGGAAGAGAGGGCTTTGGATAGGAGTGATGGGGGAGAAAGGAAGACAAGGGAAGAGAGTGCGAATAAGCTCGATGACAGCACGGTACTAGGCAGCTTTGAGCTCCAAGCTGTGACCCGTGATGGTGTAGGACTGCAAGTGAGGCGCGTGAGGTTGCGCGACGAGTGATGTAGGAGCATCCGCCTCGGCGATAAGAGATGGCGCTAATGCTGGGGCCGGCCGCGCGACGCCTCAGCTACATACGTGCATGCCGTCATCTGGGCGATGCGCTTGAACGGGCACTGCTTGCTACTGTATATTTGATTCTGCTCGTCCTTGGTTCTTCATGCTCCTCTGGAATCATACCACACATTTCCCATTTCAATCATTTCAATTCCCATACACTTCTCATCGTCGATGGCTGGTGAGGTGGCGAGGCAGACGCTAGCCTCCGCGCTTGTCTCGTGCTCATTCGGGGAAACGGGGGACGCGTGACCATGTCAGGCACGGTGGCTTCAGGAGCATTTCCGCTTACCGGCTCGAGCTCTCCACTCACACAAAGTTTCTCTTTTCGGAGTACCTAGAGTCATCATAGGAGCCCTAGATGTTACCTTTGGCTCCTGCAGTTATGAGCCCGGCGCTGTAAGATCGTAGATTGATTCTTCCTGCGCAATTTTACCTCGCTGAGACCTTTAGATATTGATCATTGTTACTCTAAAGATCTCTCTTCACCCGATCCATCACAATGGATTACTGCGAAAGGATCTTTGTCAGCGGAGTCATACTCAAGACTATGAAAGACTGGCCAATATGGTTTGTGCAGCTTCGTGGATACGCTGAATACATGTTCATTTGATTATCGTCCCGTTGTTTGGACGGTTGTGTCTATCTAGGGGGTGTGTTCGAGGATATCTACCCAGAGTCCTCACAGAAGCTCCCGGTACTACCATTTCCTCCCGCACCTTTCCAACAAACTATTCAATCCCGCATAGTACAAATAACTAGTTAACAATAACATTTTCGTCTACTATCTGGTATCTAACTATACATATCTAAAAAAAAACACCCCCTAACTCATGGATAACAAACCCGCAAATCTTACAAAAACCACCTAAACTCCGGATTCTTCGGCCCATCCCTCAACTTCTCCGTCGAGACGTCCTTAGCCGTGAGATTAACGCCCTGGCGGGAATTCCTGCGCTTGTTGTCAATGGCCATGTAGACACCCAGCAGGGCGGCGGCCAAGGCGCCGGTTGCGCCAAACGCTGCGGTTGTCGCTAGCGCAGGGATATACGAGGGCGCATCTTGTGGCCTGAAGATGTTGGAGCTGACGACGCCCATGAGGTTGGCGAGCGGAACGCCGACAGAGGTAAGCGTCACACGGCGGTTCTCGTCGGCGACGTTGTTGTTGTACCAGGTGGAGAGCAGGACTGAGGGCGCGGATGTGCCCCACGTCATCATGAAGCAGGCAAAGTACGCGACGGTAAGAGAGTGCTTGACGTCGATGGTGGCGTAGATGATGAAGCCGATGAAGGTCAGGAGGAAGCCGAGAGCGATAAACGGCGAGCGGAGACGAGTAATGTCCGAGGCAAAAGCCAGGATGAGGAGAACGCAGGCTCCAACGACGTTTGGTGCGACGGTATAGAGGTTTGTTTTGATCTTGTCGTATCCAAGTCTTCCGACAATCTGTGGCAAAAAGAGTGACACTGACTGCAATGGGACACCGAGGCAGACTTCGATAGCAAGGAAGCCATATGTCGATGGTTCCTTGAAGATGCCGAGGGCGTCTTTGAGATTGAATTCTTGGCCGACCACGGAGGAGGAATCGATCTGGATACGTGTGTAGGCGAGTTCCTTCTCTGCTTCGTTGAGGAACTTGGCCTCGTAGGCATTCTTGGGCAGATACCAGTATGCGAAGAAGGAAAAGCAGACTGTGAGGGAGCCTTCAATGATGAACAGATAACGCCAGCTACTCTTGATTAGTTTTGTCTCATGAAAAGCAGAGCCAGTAATGCTTTGGAAATTGCGAGGTTGTTCACATGGAGAGAAAACACTTACCCGTCCAGCTTTGACTCAATTTGAAAGACACCAAAAGAAAGCAGCCCAGAGAAGGCATTGGCGATATTGGATGCAGCATAGAAAAGAGCAAGTCGTCGCGCGAGCTCGCCACGGCGGTAGAAAGTGGTGAGATAGTAAATGACTAGAGGGAAAAACGCACTCTCCGACATGCCTAATAGTAATTCAGTTAAATCTCACCCTCTTCACTTCTATTGTTGCACGCTCAGCTCCAGTAACTTACCCAAAAACCATCTCAAAGCCATCATTCCACTCCAGTTCTGCACACTGGCAGCCAGCAGCGTCGCACTGCCAAAACAAAACATCATAATGGGCAAGACGCGATGCGGCCCATACTTCTTTCCCAGCATACCAATTGGCGGTGCAAAGAGCACATAGGGCACGTAGAATATACTGAGCATAATGTTGTACTCGTTTCCCTTGAAGCCCAGGTCCTTATCCATGCCATCCGTCTTCGCATTGCCGAGATTGCCCTTGTCGAGCGCATTGAACAGATACATGACGGCTAGCATGGGCAAAATGCGAATATCGAATTTCCATGTCAGTGCCTTTTCGTGCTCGTAGGTGGGGAGGTGTTGTGTTGTGCCTGCAACTGGGACAGGTGCATTGGGGTTCCCAGACGACGCTGAGGCGGTGACGTGCAAGTCATTCTTCGCAAGTTCTGGGTCCTTGGTAATGTCCGACATGATGGCTTCTCAGACCGTGTGTGCGCAGGGTGTTCGACAGAGACTTTGAGAGGTTGGTGCCAAGAAGCCTTTGAGAACGCACAGTCAAGTACTCCCTGGGGAGGCGGTGGTGAGGGAAAAAGAATGGAAAGAAAGGAGCGAGGAAAGCCAAAATGATCGCCGCGACAAAAGAACAGGCGTGCGGAAGAAACCTTTTTGTACGACAGTGGACATGATTTGCCCTATCAATTACATCCAGTGGTTTACCCAATCTTGTTTGCCGTGGAGTTACATCAAACTCGCCTCTTCCCTGTCACCCAGCGGTGCACTAAGCCTGTTGAACCATAGCGACTGTAAGGCGCGAAGTAACCTTCTCCGCGTTACTCTTTTCTCCGAACCTATTTTGACCAATAACGCTTATGCGACTCGTTGCGGCAAGCCCGTCAGCTCCGACATTGTGAGTGGTGTGGGCTACGCTGATGCGAAAGGCGGGATCGGCACGTAGGATTGGGAGAGAGGGGGGTTGGGTGCGGAGATAGAAGCTGATAAGAAACGGGCCGCCTCGAGAAAGACACGGCGACTTCGGCCGGTCCAACGATAGGGTCGCTTAGGGTCCATGACCGTGTTCTACGAGTTCGAAAGTGAGCTTCGATTGCATGAGATGCTGGGTCCTCTTTCTTGTAGTGAAGGCTGGAATGATGGTCTCAGAGAGGTGGTTCGCGTTGGCAGGCATGCCTCAGGCTGCACTGCGGGGTGTTGCGGCTCCACCATGATGTCGCTTCTCCGCACATCACTGCTGCTAATAAAATGGTGACAAAGTAACGTCCATGCTTTATACGAGCATAGCATGCAATGTGAATCAACCAGCTTCAAGATGCTTCAGTCTATGGATGGATTATTTCTTCTGGCCTTCATCTCATTGGAAGATTTGAGTCTGGTGCATTGGTTGAGTAGGATGAAAGAGGTTGGTTGCTCATGTACAGAACATACGCTCCCTACGTACGTATGCAAGCGACAATACGCTCAAGACTGGAATGAAAGGGTTCATCGGAGTCACATGACGCTGTTTAGTCATTCGAATACCCAAACCCCCAGGCCGACACCGCTCTATGGCTTGGCGCTTTGATAGACGGGCGTCGTTATCAATGCCAGATGCCTCGGCTAGCGATAACGGTATCAGGAACTGGGTGTTATCATGCCTTAGGCTCTGCACAGTCAGCCTTGGATATGCTCCACAGAGGTACGCCAAATTCTCGGATGTACGTAACTTGTCAAGGAGCACAGTGTCGAATTCTTATCAAACGCCAAGAAAGCGGAGCGAGGTTTATCGGATGAGAAGCTGTACTGATGACATGCTGAACTGGCATAACCGCATTCTTCGTGATTTTTTTTGTTCGTACAAAGTATGAAATGCCAATACGAAGGCTGAATTGTAATGTCCCAGACCGTCTATAATATAGCACATGAGAATGAAAAAGATGAGGCCAACAAGGCTGGTCAAGGTTGACGCTACTCTACGATATCTAGCAATATCAAGACAACTAGTGGTAAAAAAGAAAGAAAGAAATCCGGTCCTGTAAATCTGACACGACTCATGTATAACGCCGATGGGTATCCTTTAAAAGCGAGGCTTTTACTCTTGAACGCCTCTAGTGAACAAAGATGAGAGAAATATATCCATGGAAGATTCTGTGAGACTGGACCATGCTTGTCAAGGGTTGTGGGCCACTTCTTTGCCCTTTGATGAACGCGGGTGCAGGAAGTGGAGGCCTCCCTTGGCAACGCCGGCAACGTTGAAGTGCAGTGGTTCCTTGAGACCCTTTTCCCTTACGGGCATCTTTCGCTTTGAGCGACCCGAGACATACATGGGCTGCTGAGCGTGGCCGCCAGCATGGACTTGAGGCATGCTTTGCTTCATTCGCAGTTTGGGCTTCTTGTCACGGTGCTCATCATCGGTGGTCTCGGTGTCAAAGCTGCGGAGGCTACTCCGCTCAGACGAGAAGCGAGGGGTGCTCGAGTGATGGGACATTTGTGTTGGACCACGCTGGAGAGGGCTCAAAGGAGTCAGCCTGGAAGAGTGTGTGGACGATGCCGTTTGGATGCGCTCGATGGGGCTCAGCATAGCAGCCGAGTCTGCAAGGACGTCCAGTCCCGAAGGCGCCCTAGTCGCCATGGAGTGAGTTCGAGATGAATAAGTAGGAGGAGGATCCTGGCAATCGTACATAATCTCAGAGTCCAAGCTCTTAAATCTGGCACTGCCGTCGAGCTCTTCGTCATGCTCCCAGCATGTGTCGTCGGCACCAGCAACCGGAGGGAGGAAGCGCATCTCATTCCAAGTCACGTCTTCGTATTGGAGAGTGACATAAAGAACGTCGCCTTGCATCTTGTCGTGCGCAATGCAGTGGTCTTCCAGAAACGGGTAGTCCCACACGCCACGATGGACAAGGTCGGGCGGTAGAAGCGTAAGGGCCATGCGACCAAAGGGCTCGTCTGCGGGGCGATGGCCAGTCATTGGCATCCATGGTCTTCCGCGCAAGACACCCTTGTAGGCCGTCTCGATACGGTTTGCGAAACAAGAACTATCCTGACTGGGAAAGTCGAGGTGCTGGTGCAGCTTGCGTGATGCACAGCGCCGGTATGCGTTGCTGTCTGGGTCAAAGGCAAACTTTTGGGACTTGCGGGGTACAAAGATGACATGGACGCTCCACGACAAGGGGTACTTTTTGTCGTTGCGAATGGGAAGCTGGCCAAATGCGTGATCGCCTTGCATCAGAGGCGGCAGCTGTGGCAGTGGGGGTGCTTGGGGCGTTGTCCGGCGCACTTTTGGAGTTGATGGAGCGGGGGTTTGGCCTCTGGACATGTCACCAAACTGCTCGATGCGATCTAGTCTGTTTTCCAACTCCATGCTGAACTCGTCCACCATGGTCAGTCGCTCGCCCTGCAGCTTGATCTGGTCGCTGAGCTCGGTGGTCCTGTCCACGACAGCCTCGACACGGTCGTCCATGGACAGCTTGAGGAGCTGCATGTTTTGGTAGATGCGAGCCTGGACGCCATGGTTGGTGCGGATGAGCTCCTCGCGTGCCATTCTCTCACGAAACAGCTCTTGCTTGAGGTCTTGCTCCAACGTCTCGAAGCGTTTGATTTGGAGCTGCAGCTGCTGCATCTGGTCCAAAGCGTGGGCGTACGCGTCCATTGTCACGGTGGCGACGGGCTGGGCCTCGTGAATCCAGGCCTGGTGACCGCAGCCGCAGCGAGAGCGTATGGCTTGGTCGGGATAGAAGCTGCGGCACGAACATCGCTGGCGGACTCCGCCATTGTCGGCAGAAGAGAGAATGAAGCTACATTCTCCACGGGGCAAGGGCGGCTCTTGACCAGACGCAGACGCAGAGGTTGCAGGCTGGGGGACAGGAGCCTGATTGTTATCAAGGAACATCAGGAGTCGACCTGGGTCGGTGGTGATGGTAGCGTGGTTGTTGGGCAAGCACCGGACGGCTCATCGAAGGCCGACAAGATGATGATAAAAAAAAAGACTAGTGGTGCAGTATGTAGTGAGGGCGTCTCGATGGCTAGAGGGGCGCGACGGTTAGCCTTGAAGGGGGGAGGGAGGGGCCGGAGTCGAGTAATGTATGTACTTGTATAGGCTCCGGCAGGCGCACGAGATAAGCAAACGTCGACTACTCACCCTCAGATCCGGACAGGCGGTGCGGACGGGAGGATCCGAATGGACGACGGGGCAATGGACAGCAGCAAAGCGATAGACGGGACCTGTGCACCCGTGGGTGGTGGAGGGGCACTTTGGGGAGTAGCACGCAGAGTGGCAGGCAGGCGGGCGGACGAGAGCCTATGAGTAGCAGGGAGAAGAAGTTTCAGGAGCCTTAGCCATGGGTAGTGTGCAGGAACTCTTTCCTTTTTGGCGCGCAACTAGCTCCCGCGCCCGGGGGGGATTACGGGCAGCCCTGGTATGGCATGGCATGTGGTGGTGGGTGGAGGTTGGCAGCTGGGAATTGGCATGTGTGTTAGTGGAAGAGGGTGGGTGAGAGGGAGAAGCGATAAGAATGGCGAGCAGCGCGCCAATGGCAGGCCGCCCAGGCGCATGCCGCGACGTTGGCGCCCTTCCGCCGCAGGCCCTTGGGGAATCCATGCGCGGCCTTATCGCGACGACGTCGGACTGCCTCCCCCACGCTGCACCGCACATGGTGCCTCGATTGGGCCGCTCCATGGCGCCATCAACGCAGAAGATTCCATCCTTCGACATGCTATGTAATAGCCGCCCCCCGACGGCCATACAGCGGTGACGCTCTCGTCCCAGATATGCTCAGAGCTGCCCAACACGGTCCCGTCTGAATACAATCTCGCCTCAGTGCTGAGGGCAGCGCTGACGCAACGGCGCCACACAACCATCCCGCCCCCTGGCTCCAATGACACACGGTATCAATCCATCTGGCCCCCAGCCTGCGCCCTGTCCAGCGCTCTTCGCCCTCGGTCCCCAGGCGTGTTCTGGCTCGTCAACTCTGTGTCGCTGCTTGACACGCTGTCACGTGACGCCACACATCCCACGTCTTGTAAAAAACGTTGGTCATGCAATGCACCGCCATGGCTACGCCGCTGCCAGCCGACACCATCAAGCCAAAACGTGGATAGTACTCGCCCCTTGGATTCGTCCCACTCCATTCCATGCCCACATAGCGCGCAAACAAATAAACACCAGGGTTGCCGCCCGGTTGGAAAAATCTTTGCCTTTTTGATTTGCGCTGCAGTGGGGACCGATCAAGTAGAAAGAAAAAAGCACCCACGCCTCCACGCCGTGACTGTACAAGTTTGGTTGCTGCTCCTTTGACTTTTCGCGCCGCCTGCAGGCGACAAGCATGCAATGATATGCGCCACACATACAAGTCGCCTACTATATCCGTCGTGTTTCCAGGCATCATCCTCGCATCTCTCGCAGTCTTCTGACTTGATGCATTCATTCTGAGCTGATGCTTCAGGCCAAACCGGGCTAGCCCTTGCGGGAACAGCCGCCAACAGTGGGGAAGCTGTAGGACAAGCATCCAGTTCTCCTCAAAACGGGGCATGCACCACGACGTTGCTCGCTTTGTCGACGATACGATCCAACCTCAGCTCATCTTCAACCGTGGCAGGAAATTGCATTCGCGCAACCTGACACAAATCCATACCACCCGCGCCCCAATCACCCGCGCCTGAGCAGACTCCGCGTCATCCTGTCGGCCCTGATTCGGCAACGGCCATGATAAAGTTCGAGCTTGCTGCCAAAGTCCGACATGCCCAAGTCGTCAAGAGAAACGCGCAGTGAGATTGCAAGGATGCTGGCCTGCTCCTCGGCTCTCGGACCCGCGCCTCCCCGTCGACCTGCCAAGACCCCCGAACTCAAACACTCGGAGCACCCCAAACAGTACGAGTGCTCAATACCCTCCATACAGATTACCGATTTTGCCATCAACCCCATTACTAAATGCCGGAAGAGAACTGGGTCGCCCACGGTGGGGTTCCCGCATGCGACCTATGCCATGCTCGAAAGGCAAGTTTGTCTTTGCCGTTCCGTCCCCTGCCGCCCATCTCCTCTACCAACCGACATGGTTGCCAGCACTGTCTTAAAGCAGCTATGCTATCGTAGCGCCGAAACCACAACAACCACCTGGTGCACTCGTCATTGCCACTAACCAGTCCCAGGTGAAATGCGACCGCAAAGAACCATGCGCAAACTGCATAGCGGCCAAGACCGATTGTCTACGAAACAGGCACAAGCGTGTTCCCCGACCCAAAGTCCGCACGTAAGCACCTTCCCGCCTTTCCATGACCCAGTGGATAAAGCAAGAACAATGGTAGCCAACTGGAATCCCCATAATATCTCCCATGGCCGTACCTTGCAGTAGATCCCGCTACCCTTGTCCAACTGTTGCCGTTTCTGTTCTTCTTCCTCTTCTTCTATACGAGTGATATTCGCTACGCGCCGTCATCTTTCTAACATGACCCTACGCAGGGACGACAAGATACAAGCTCTCGTACAGAGACTCTCGTCCCTTGAGAACACTCTACAAGTCACTCATCGCAGCCCAAATTCAAACCCGGAGGCTCAAGTTGTCGCTAGTCCTATCAAACCGAGCCCTGAGGGCATGCCCGATCGGCCAGCAAAGAGGAAGCGTACTACCAGCTCTCAGGAAGTATCCATGCCGCCTACGACCCCAGAAGTTGACAATGCTTCACAAACAGCGAACGAGGCCCGTTTACACATCACCAAAGAGTTGTCTACCAATGGATTGCTTTCCAGTCACCAACGCTCGGTTCTTGAGACTGCCATCTCTTTTGTCGATCAACTGTCGCACGCGCCTGTGCAAAACTTGAAAGACCGAAGTACCTTTGACAGGTCGATGCACATGTCCACGGACCTCTCCCAGCGCGAGATTTTCAACGTCGTGATTGGAAGTAAGGTTACCCCACCCACCTTGCTTTCAATCTACAGCTAGACTGACGACCATTTTCAGATCAATTCAAGGCACGAGTCGATTCTGCCGTTCGCTACCACACCATTGACCACATACCACCAAAGGCCATTGAGAGAATTGCTCTTGCTCTCATGGCAGGTACTGCTGACGACAAGACGCTAAACCTCTACAAGGTTGTGGTCCATTTCCAAGCGGCTGCTATTATGTACACCAGCCAGCTGCAAGGGCCCCAAAGTGCCGCATTACAAAAGCATATCCAGCAAATGGAGTACGACCATATTATTGCCGCACTCACTGCCCTGGACAATGTTAGCTTCATGACCGCACCCTCGCTCATTTTGGTTCAGGCTTTGGTAACAGGAGTAGGTCCTTGGTGATTCTCTAAACCATTACTCCCTGACTAAAGCATTCACAGGCCATTATGATGCAGCTTATAGGAAATCCTGCACAATGCTGGGAACTTACCGCCCACGCGTCACGGACAATCATAGCTCTCGGATATCATCATATTGATAAGACGGTGCCAGAGACGGACGAAGAGCGCGAGATATACGCTGTAGTGGCTCATTGTGCAGAGCTTGACAGCGCCATGAGTCTGCTACTTCTTCGACCAAGATCGCTTCCCAAATTCCAAATCAAGATTCACGACCTGCTGCGCGCCGATCCATCCATCCCTATGAGTACTTTGGAGATGATCGCTGTACAGGACAAGATCTTGGACCTGTCCCTCCCTTCGACCACCAAGCGATCGCCAAGTGTCATGAAAGAGGAAATAGCGCAGCTGAGAGCTCAGATGAAGGATATTTATGGCTTGATCGAAAAGGTGATGCCTCTGGTGTACAACAGTATGCCACACATACTAACCCTTGCTAGGAGCGCCAATTGCATCTAATGGACAGCAGAACCGATGCCCTCATTCACTGCAAAAGCCTGGAATTCAAATACTTTTCTCTTTTGACTTCTGTTCACCGGCTGAGCCCTACCGTCACGACAAACTATCTCGAGCGAGAAGAATGTCTTCAGTGTGCACGCAAGGCGCTTGAATGCGTCAAGATCATTGAAGAGCTCGCCAGGAGCCTGGATCATTTTATCGAAGGCTTTGACCCGTACCTCGCATGGTAGGATATGACTCGCAAAGTTACATTTCAATCACTGACATGAACAGGACCATGCTTTCACATCCATTGTGTCCGTTCTTTGTGGTTTTTTGCAACGTAGTGGGAACCTCTGATGCTAGAGACTTCAAGCTTCTTGAAGACGTCATAGACTGCATCTCATCATTGGTCACAGAAAACAAATATGTCAACCGCTTGCATCGCCTTTGTGCAACGCTTCTCGGTCTCTGCAAACCCCTGGTGCAGAGCCCGAGCGCACAAAACCAGGTCCAGCAGGCAGTCTCTACCGGAGCCTTGACGGGTTACCCGACGTCCATGCCTTTCAGTCATGATCCAGACATATTGACCAGTAGTGGTGGCGATCCGGCTGGTGGCATGATGACTTCTTCGTGGAACGATGATATGATGTGGCAATTGTTCCAGTCACAACCGTCTCTGGATTGGTTTAATGCCGACATTCTCGACCCTTCCTGGGATGTGGGCCCCGCAGCTTGAGTGATGCTACCAACGCAAACAGCAGATTCCTGGCTTTTATTTCGTTTTCCCTGTACACGATAGACATGGTACCGGTTCTTTGTGTTTTTTAACTACTCATGCAAAGCAAACGCATCTCGGTGGGCAACATTGTGCACGCGACCTTGCTTGTAGGATAGCATGAGGTTTTTCAGCCTCACTTGGTAATATTAATTACAGCATCGGGTATGACGAGATCGTAGAGACTAGAGCTGTAGTGCTGGCCATGGGAGGTTATTTGTACTGAATTGTAGGCGTGAAGGAGGCATGAGCATTGTTTTGGCGCTGGTGGAAATAGCAACATAGGCCTTTTGCCTTAGATATTGTATGCTTCCGTATCGAACACCATTGTTTTTTACTTACTTTCAAACACTGCAGTTACCTTGATTCAGTCTAGCTAGATATCGTCACACTTTGTAGGCCCAAATCGACCTACCGCAATAGCAGACACTGAGGTTTAAAAACAAAAGACATGTCTTTGCAGTGATATGTGTAGGTTTGGTGTTACTCTGCTATAATCAAGTATGGAACAAAAAGAGTACAGTATTATATGCACAAAACGCAAGACATTTCGTGGTCCGGGTATTTTTTTTTTGCCTCAGCTGGATGATGACGGTGCCAACGTAGCATAACATAGCATAGCTGTATCGTTTTCTCCCCGCATCGCATCATAGTACTACTACTATGTGGGGACCTAGCCTTGACCCAACCCATCACGCAGCATGACTAAACTCAAACCACCCCAATGTATTTGCAGCCAAGCACAAGAGTTTCTGGGGAAATTAATAACTAGCTGCAGCGTCAGCAGTTCTCATGCTGTTGTACCAGTCTGTTGATGGATTACATCAGACTCGACTAGCCCCGCTTTAGTAGTCGCACCGACGCATCGTTGTTGCCCCGATCTTCGGACGGTCGCGGGGAAGGAGCTTGTGAGTGGGTATTTTCTTTTAATAAAGAAGAGACGGAGAGAGAGAGAGATAGAGAGAGAAGCGTGACACGCAGAATCTCTCGATACTGAATTTCTCATCCTTGCAAAGCTTTTTATTCTCGAGAGACAACAACTAGTTTCGACGTTTTGAAAACAAAAAAGAAATGGCTGCTGCCACCACCACCGCTGCCGCCGCCATACCCCACGAACCCAGCACCTCGTCCGCCCTCTCGCTCTTGCACGCCGTCGAAGAAACATTTCCCTCTGCATCTCTCGGCCCAGACAAATGGTACATAGTCGCGGTACTTGCTCCCCATCCCCAAAGGAAACAAACCCTTACTCCTCATCTTAAAAACCACCCCAATCATGCATCTAACCTCAATCTAAAAACTAGCTCGCTGCCCTCGTCAGCGGCGGCGAACCCAATCTCGCCCCGCTACTCTACACGCAGCTCATCCAACGCCCAGAGTACCAGACGCCAGATGAGCGAAGAGCACTGCTCCGCCGCCTCCGCGAGACGCTGATGAAGCTGGTTATTATCGTGGGCGTGTGCAAGCCGTTGGAAGCCGTGTTTGATATCGATGCCGTGGTGAGGGATGAGGATAAGGACTTTTCTGCTACCAGGTAAGTTTCTATTTTTTGGCGCTTGAAGTTGAGGGAGTGGTGTTGAAGAGGTCTATTTCTTTAATCTATTTTTTGTTTTGTTTCGAGGGGAGTAGAAAAGGAAATGCATGAGACAGCATGAGGCTGAGGCTGAGGCTGATGAACAAATGCTACAGACAAGACTGGCAGTGCGACGAGGCGAACTATCAGCGTGGTCAGGCGTGGTTGGCGCGCTTGTACAAGCATAATCTCCAAGGCATGATTAATAATACCTTGAGTTCGAATAAGGATTTTGGTAAGTTGCTTTGCTTCTGAATTTTTCTTCTTCTTTAGTTGCATGTTTCGTGTGAGGAGACTGGAAAGCAAGAGCTAATGTAATGGGGTGGCCAGATTGGCTGACAAAGAACATCACCTACGGTCTTTTTCTGTCTGACCGCAGTGTTCTGAATGATGTGGAGACGGAATCTACGGTCGTGACAGGTATCATGATGCAGAATCTGCCGAGGGAGAGCGCATGGCATTTGCGTGGGTTGAGGAGAATCGGCGTGGCCAAGGAGGATGCTGAGGCGATTTGGAAATGTGTAAGTGGTGCTCTTTCCTTTTCTTATCCTTCTCCTGGAGCTGGAGCTGTCGTCGTGTTTGTGTGAAGGAATTGAGCGATGCTAACGAATGGCTGTGTAGGTTGAGCTTGTGGCCAAGTTTTGTCACGTCAGTTTGCACAAGGTGCCCAAGGTTGAGGATATAGAGCATGAGGTTTGAATGCCTATGTATCTTGACCGCCTATTAGCGTTGAATTGTACAAAATGAAGTAGTAATCTTAGACTACGAGGCTATTTCGACGGTTGGCCGAATCTGGCACTTGACGAATACATGGATAAAGGACAAGTGGGAAGCTGTACGGACCCATTTGCAATTGGGAAGTTGTAGATCGCAAAGATGGTCTATGATATCCTTTCCGTGCCAACATCGTTAAGCTTCTCTGCCGACGACTTTTGTTTACCCTTTTGACCTCGCACCAGTTATATCAGTACCTACAAAGTCTTTATCGCCCTCTCCGCCAAATCACCAAAAACATCATCACACGGGATGCGCCCACTCCAGGTATGCATCATTGCACTCATCGAAACCTTCTTAGCACGCAACACAAGCTCCAGTTTCGCAAACAACTCTTTCAGCGCGGCTGATCTATCACCCAGAGTAACAACAATCGGGGGCGACTCATCTCCACCCTCGTCTCGAAGAGCAAGATGAACAGAAAGTACATCCAGCGCCTCGAAGCCATGCTTCGATGCTGTATACGGTTCTCGGTGGCAGAATGTTTTCCCAATCACCTCTTCAGGCCTAGTGCTTTCATCAAGGCTTCTTCTACGTCGAAACATCCAGCAGCACTCGTCTTTCTTACACAACATCTCTTCCGACATAGATTCCATATTCAACATCATGTAAACATTCAAATTTCGTATGAATCTACTCGCGCAGCAAGAAGCTCTCGGCCACGGACTAATGTGCACATTCTCGTAAATCACCGTGATCGAGAAGACATTTTGCTTGTAGTATGTTTCCTGGGCTAGCGTCGCTAGCTTGTAGTTTCTGGTTTCGATAAAGGGGAAGAGGTGCGGCTTTGGCTGGTAGAGATTGATGTAGACAGAGTTTGGTGGAAGGTCATTGGTTTTTCGTTTGTATAGTGAAATGGTGTCGCTGTAGGTGAGTAGATGCGAGAGGATTTGTAGTTTGAGCTCATCTGGAAGGCGAGACCAGGAGTGGAAGGTCTGGGGTGTTTGTGAAGCTGTAGGAGAGATGTCGGTCTGGGATATAGATGTAGATGGTTTCATGGTGTTTTTCTTTTGCGAACAAGTAGTGTGTTGAATCCGCGATGAATACGCAACGGTGTCTGAGTGGGAATACTAGGTAGTAACGTATAGGCCACTTAATTAGCTGCAGATCTTTTCATCATCAGAATACAAAAGACAAGACATTAGTTTTGCTGAAATATCGTAGAATTAAGTGGGAAATATTGATAGAGGAAGCGAAGTAGCTCGCTTCCTACTCTCAGGCAGCAGCGCTAGCCGCACACGAAGGATCCCCTTGTCACGTGTACATGGGAGGAACTATGCAGCTAGAGTCTTCAGATTCGTATGAGCCACAACAGAAGAGCTACGCAACAAACACATAAAAATTTTCGGACTAGGATTCCCATCTCTCGTACACATACGACTTTCGCAATTTGAGTAGTCGTACCAACAACATCACATCTGCACGCACGAAACCTCACTACCAGCAACGTATCAATAGCCATACCACAACACTTGCTCATGTATTTCCTCGCAGTCACTAAGAAGACAATCAACTAACCACAAGCCCCGCTGCTCCTAAACACCGCCACGAAACAATCGGCGACGTAAAGTAACAAAACCAACCCCTTCAAATACCCAACTGCATAGTTTGTAGATTTTCCAAATTGTCTATAATGGCGGATGGCCTTTTTTCATCTGAGGGAAAGGGGCAAAAACAACGTCTTTCCCTTGCTCTGCAAAGAATTGAAGAAAGAAATCGGGAGACGGAAAGAGGCTGTGAACCAAACCCAAAAGAATGCGTTGCCATAAAACTACAAACCAGGGAAGAAGAATGCCACCAAAAAAAATCTAAAAATCGTAGCAAGACAGACATATAGAGAGACATGAGGTAAGGCAGGTGAAGAAGAGAAACAACAATAACTACCATCCCTCGTCCTTTTGGTTCTTCCCCTTATCCTTCCTGGCCGCCTCCTTCTCTGCATCCGACATCTCAATCAGCTCTGCGCCCTCAAGCCTATACCCCTTGGCGTCAAGAATGTGTTCGTTGGCAGAACCTAGATACGCCTCGTGTAACCTAGGCAAGAAATACTGCATGATATTATCAGCCAGATTCTTAGCCACAAGACCCTTGTCCACCCAAAAGTGTCGCACAAAGACGCCCTTGCAACCACCGCGCTTTTCCGCTTCAGGTGCACCATTGGCCTCGACGCAAGGTAGGACGCGAATGTCGTTGGGGCGGTCGTAGTCGTAACGGAGGTAGTTTCCGAAAGCGGCTTGTTCGTGCGCCCAGCCCTTTTTCCACTTTGCGCAACCTTTGTAGCGCGTCTCCGAGGGACACTCGGCCCACGCCTTGTACATTTCTTGTGTGCGCTTGCTCTGGCGTGCAATCACAAAACCGGTATTGAGGTAGCGGTTGCCCCTCGAGTCGTAGTTTTGTGGCTCGTTGGGATCGATGGACATCATGGCGAGAGTGTCGTCGGTCATGTTCCAGTAGTTCAGAAGCCATTCCAGCGGCAGATGTGGGTAGTGGAACATGACGTCCGAGTCCATAAAGACAATGTATTCGTGAGTCTTGAGGGCTTCCTTCATCATGGGGACCTTGACCCAGGTTCCCCAGCGATCCTCGTAATCGGGCGCGCGGACAAATTTGTAGTCGTAACCGTGGATTTGGGCTGAAAATATTAGCATGGGCTTCCAGTATACACCAAGGAGCGAGAAAGTGGTCTTCAAGGACACCTGCATAGCGCCATGAATCCTTTTCCACCTGAATACATACCGAACATGTAGTGGCCCAGCATACCGGCGGAAAGTGATCGCATGCCCTTCCATTTCAAGTGTTTGTTCATCAGTTGGCCCTCGTCCGTCAAAGGTCTGCTATCGATATCCAAAATGAGCACTCTCTTCCCCAGCTTGCTCTTGAATCTAGGCTCCCCAGGCAACCTATATACATCTCCATCTTCGTCTGTGAAATTTGCGGCGTCTATTGGGTGTAATATGGGGCCGTAGAGGGCTTTTATTATCGTCGCCATCGATATATCATCTTGGGGGAGGGTGATATTTTGTGTATGTGGGAATCTAGCGCACGTCAGACGGGTCAGAATAACAAGGACGGAAGCTGCTCTTACTGTGCTGAGGTCAAACCAGCTGGCATGTATGTGGAGGGCGTGCTGTAGTAAATGAATGCCAGCACCATGGGCACCGCGGCGATAAACAAAACGCGGCGCCACCGGCCCTGCGGGCCCATATTGGCCAACGATTGGTATGAGTAGTCGCTCATCTGTGGCTCTGATCGCTGGTATAATGATGCGATAGGTAGGCGTGCGTCGCCTTAGGATATGGGTTGGTCCAGTTTGTCGTTTTCGCCTCCGTTCCAGCACCAGCAGACTGCAGAATTTGTCTCACAGGCGCACAATCCAATACGTATCGTACACAGAGTGCGCACTCCCACAAACCAAGCGTATGTGTGTGCCTGTAACGATGTAGGCAAGTCGAATGGACAAAATATAGGACACAACAGCAAGGGGCGTTCCAATGAGCAACAGGCGGAAGACAGCGGGGTAACGGGCGGCAAGGCAAAAGGGAGTCAGGAGTAGCGTGTCGCAAGAGGAATGGAACCGGAATCAGCAAAGGAATACGAAAGGAGTGTAGGAAAGTCGTGGTAATATGTAGTGTGTTTCCAAGGAGAATGCGTGTCAGACCGGAGATGTGATACCCTGGTCGCGCAGCAGAACGACTAGCGCCACAACAGGCCTAGGGCGGGCAGATTAGGAATAGCTGCCGGAACGGCAAGGGCTGAAACGCGTTCGACGTCTCGACGCTGCCAATGGGTGACCAACAAGCTTAAGGATGGTGTGGCTATGGCCCTCGACAAGCGACTGTCCCGGGGGCACCATTATCGTCTTATCACCCAGCAACTTTGTCCCTGGTCTTTGCTCGAACGTGATGCGCACTGATAGAAGCCCCTTTTTCTTTTACGAGGTGACACTATTTCAGGCCAGCCTGCCTAGCTACAGTCTACCAAGCGTGTTCGGTAAGTAACGGTACACGCAAGCCCCAGCTCGTACTCAGCTCAAACGGGGATGATCGACGCTAGGGCCGGATCCCACCAGAGGCGCTGTGCTCATCCTGCACTACTTGTAGATACCTTTGTCGAATGATTTGCGTTGTCTCGACGCCACATGTGGCTGAGGCCTGCTGTCTGTCGCAACACTCGGTCTCTTGCATTGTACCGGATGAGATTACTACTTATTAAAGTTGAGTTGGAGGCCCGTAAGCCCCCTTCCACCAAATTATACGATCCAACTCGACAGAAAATTTAAATCGAAGCAAGGTTCTACTACAGGCAACTATTAGTCGCCCACCCCTCCGGAAAGCCTATGCTGTAGGCAATACCGGCTTGGTTCTCGCAATTTGCAGGTGAGCGATCAAGAGTCCAACAAGCGCAGCAGCTCGTAATCCTTTGCGATACCAGGACTGCGCTCTGAACAGCTTTGAATCAACGCCATCATTATGCTCACCCATTCTCGCCATCCTTCGGGTAACGTCTCTCGCAATCTGGCGTCGGGAGACAGCGCCACAGCGTGGAACAGCAACACTTGACCAAAGCACTGACAGCACCACCCAAACTTTATAGGCAACGCGGACAGCATTTGTGTACACAGACCCATGGTTGTCGGCCAATACATGCCACCCCGGAGACCCTCGCGCACCTCGTCATATTCGGCCTCGTTGGTGTATCCAGGTGCATGCAGTGCTTTGTAGAGAAAAGGCCGTCCAATGTGAAACTTTGCGACGAGGTACCGACTGCGCAGCATGGATTTGGCAATTACATGTGCAGGACTAGCCGAGTTGCCCTCGTCATCGCCGTCTGAAAACTGCAGTGTTGGCGGAAGATTTTCCCGCCATTGCTCAAGTTGATGGTGCATTTCGGCTGTCAAGCTGGCGCTTGGATAGCCTTCCTTCTCAGCAAACGTGTACAGACTCTGCTTCACTCGGGTGAGAATGATGCGATGCGCAGCTTGGGCAAGAAAATGAAAGTTGAACAGAGAGTCGTCTTCATTAGTGAGCAGGCCTGATATCGACGTCTTCGGGCGCGGACAATGCGTGAATTTTGGCAGGGGTATGTCTGGCTCGTATTCCAAGAGTCCACTATGGGGGAGAAGGTCCAGCTCTTGGGTAATCACCGTTTCATACATCAAAGTACACCAGAAGAGCCTCGAGAGCATGTCACCCTCCCATGTCTCGTAGTCGACAGTTGATGTGCGCGTGAGAATGCTGGCACAGCACAAAGCCGCTCGGTTCACCGTGGTCCAGGAATCTAATGGTCGCAGTATCTGGGCGTAGTAAAGCGTGGATAGCATGTAAAATTGGCCGGCTTGAAGATCAGTCTGGCACATGAGAAATCCAAAACGCTTGCGGGCTTCGTTGAAGAATTTGAGGCCAGGGGGTTCGTCAACGATGAGCTCGTACCATTCAGGCGGAACAAAACCACGTCCAGTCGTAGAGTGGCGAGAAGGAAGACTAAAATCACCCTCTTCGTGTGCCTTGACAGCTAAGCACCCTAACGCCAGAACACCAAGTACCAATACAGTTTCGATGTCGTATCCAAACTCATTCTCCATCACTGTGCCCAAAGTACTTGAGAAGAAATGGTACTTGTCAAGTATCGGCGTGTTACGATGGAAAACCGCAAAGTACGCATCTGCGAGACCTTTTACTGCTGACTGTGGGAGACTCATTAACCAGCTGTCAGGCCCCGTTCCATATGGGTGGCGGATGTCCATCGACAAGGGCAATCTACAGTTCTCAATCTCGACAATGTAGTCTTCTGGAAGCTCATTGCGGGCCGAAACAAACGCAGCAGGAAGAATCTGTTGGATAGCAGGCCACAATGCAACCCGATGCTGGCTGAAGGAAAGATTCATGGCACCTGGTGCTTCTGGGACGGTAAAAGGACTCTTGGCTGGTGATCCCACGACTTGTGGGGACATGGCAGGCTCGTGTAGACTCAGCCTGTTGCGATGCAGGCTACCTACAGGCGCACCTGTAACATGGCTGCCAGGGCTAGGCTGAGAGAAAGTTGCATAAGGCGAGTGATGGTCTGGGATGGGTCCTGCTGGAGAATGCGGCAATGGGGGCGCAGTCTTGGGCGCATTAATGGCTGTAGTGAGATCTTCAATCTTAGACTCAAGCCTCCGGATAGCGTTTATGGCTACGGCCATGGATTGGTCCTTTTTTGTTGCTCGCGGCGCTTGATAGGTGCATTCCAGATTCATGGTCCTGCAGTAGCCACACCTCGGCCGGTCTTCGTCGCATCTTGTCTTTCTCGACCTACACACATCGCAGGCCTGCCTGGGTCAGTTACGCTTTGGAGCGATGCCATGACCCAACTTACTAGCGTAGCCATGAAAGAGCGCGCTTTCTTGAGCGATGACCCATCGCCGTCCTCGTGGCTGGCGCTGCCTTCGCCATCGTACGACGTTTGCCGCCCCAGAGGCTCTGCATGCGAAGCGGATATACTGGCATGCGACCTCTTGGTCATAGCACCACACGGCAAATCCTGGGGTTCTTGTGCATGCAAAGCGGAGAGAGGATCTGAAGCGACGTTACGTGACTGCTGGTCGTCATGGCCACTAGCCAACCACTAGCGTGCATGGGCCGCCCCGAAGTCATGTAAAACATGTGGTTTGCCTAACCACCTCTCTTCCACCTCCTCTACATCTCATTCCAGTCTGCTACTAATTCAACTCGCCTCTCCATCTCCTCACCATGGGGAGATACAGCTGATACTAATAACTTATATAGGATAGGACACCACTTCGATCTGATGAATCTGCCACTTCGCCCTCTCGCTGCCTGAACCTCTCGCCGCTTATTGTGCCTCTACTGACATTGCTCGTTGTTGACATGCAGTTCTTCGTGATTTGATTGCTGTTTGTGCCTACTAATTCAACGATAGGCTTGCTCCAGTGCATTGCACGAAAGCTGCGTTTCCATACATCCACATTGTTTCAAGGCTGTTCCCTGATCGCAATATGCCATTTCCTTGTCAATGCTGGAGCCAGTATATGCTCTGAAGCTTTGGAGCTCAGCACATGTTCTATGTTTTAGTAGCCCAAATCTCAACCTAACATGCCGCGACGGTCGGTTACGCATGCTCAGTCTGTTGATGCTGTGCCGGCTCCCATCTTCGACTGGAGTGTTAGAACGCTGCCCTGGACCATCGACATAGCTCTCGACCTATATAGGTCGGCTGATTTTACGGTGCGTGCTGAAGTCGTGGAGGTCAACGTACATTGGTACAGGAACAAGGTTGGAGAATACGAGTTTTATTGGCACCCAAGATTGAAGCAGATTTTTTGCCCTGAGGTTCAAGAGGACGAAGATAGCAAGCTTTGTCCTGAGCCTCAGGAGAGCGAAGATCGCACACTGTTCGATGAGTTGTGGCTCATTTGAGCCAAACTGTCTTGCACTTCATATAGGTAGCTGCGACAAATGACAATGATGACCATGATAATATAATACACCATTGAGAAGTGATCAAATTATGTTCTCTGAAAGTATCAAGTGTTGCTATAACTAGAATTATCAGCAACCAAGCCAAGCCGAGCTGATAGCCCAGCTTAGCTCGATAAGCCCGGTAAATCTAGCGATTGCAGCATATCAAGAAGCTTTCTTACTATAGTTTGGTCTACCATGTGACAAGTCTGAACATTATAACCGCTGGGTTTAATTGCAGCATATACGGTGGCAACTATACAGCTTTTTACCTAGCTTATCTTTAGTAATCTAGAATACTTATATTTAGCTTCAGGCCCAGTTGCTTTCAGTGCCCGAGACAACTACACAGTATCGAGATATCGCTGTTCGCCAGACTACGCTTGATTGCATTGAACACAATCTCGAGATACTTTCGTCAAAACTATGGCTGCCACATCCCCACACCCCTCTTTAACCCGCTCCTCGGTCGAAGCCGCGCATGCCCTGATCAAACCCCACATCCACCACACCCCGGTATTAACTAACACCACACTGACCAACATTGCGTCGACGCCCCAGACACCCGAGGCACTCCAGGGAACGCAATGGGAAGGCCAGGAACCCGCGAAGCCGAAATTTCGTTTGTTCTTCAAATGCGAAAACTTCCAACGTATAGGTGCATTCAAAGTACGAGGCGCATTCCACGCCGTCACGCGACTGATCGAAAGAGATGGGCTAGATGAGGTCAGGAAGAAAGGCGTAGTCACGCACAGCAGCGGTACATATTCTCTCCATCCCATATATGCATATGCCAGTCCTTCACATCTAATACAAGGTCTTCAGGAAACCATGCGCAAGCTCTCGCCCTCGCCGCTCGCACCTTCTCCATCCCCGCGCACATCGTCATGCCGCACATCTCGACGCCTTCCAAGATTGCCGGCACGCGCGCGCAAAATGCTACCCTGCACTTCTCCGGCTCCACCAGCACAGAGCGCGAAGCCGTCGTCGCAGACGTAATCAAAGAAACTGGCGCCACGCTGGTCCCGCCGTACGACCACCCCAACATCATCCTGGGCCAAGGCACCATGGCGCTCGAGATCCAAGAGCAAGTCGCTGAGCTGCTAGCCCAACAAGCTGGCGATAGCAAGCTCGATGCCGTCATCGCGCCCTGCGGCGGCGGCGGTATGCTGAGCGGGATAGCCGTTGCTCTCCATGGTACAGGCATCCGCGTCTTTGGCGCCGAGCCCAGTTTCCAGGGCGGCGACGATGCACGGCGCGGGGTACAAGCAGGTCAGCGCGTTACCTCTGTTAAAACACTTACTATTGCAGATGGGCTGCGCACTCCGCTCGGCGAGCACAATTGGGCCGTAGTATCGAATCCAGACTATGTGCACGGCTTGTACTCCGTTTCAGAGCAGGATATCAAGAAAGCTATGCAACTTGTTCTTGAGCGAATGAAATGTTTTGTGGAGCCCTCGGCTGTCGTGGGCCTTGCTACGATACTGTTCAACGAGGATTTTAGGCGCATGGTAGAGAGAGAGGCGGGGGAGAAAGGGT
The DNA here is from genome assembly GCA_036172615.1 of Curvularia verruculosa. Classification (NCBI taxonomy): domain Eukaryota; kingdom Fungi; phylum Ascomycota; class Dothideomycetes; order Pleosporales; family Pleosporaceae; genus Curvularia; species Curvularia verruculosa. The sequence continues at coordinate 99,634 of JAWDHC010000043.1, read as the reverse complement.
GGAATGTGGGTGTTGTGTTTAGTGGAGGGAATACGACGATTGAGGCTATTACGAAGATATTTGCGGAGGTACCAGAGACGAAGGCGGAGAGAGCAGAGGGGGTTGTGGGTATGGATGGAAGTAGGGAGGTTGAGAATGTTGCAGGATGAAGGGATTGCGACTTGTTATTATTTTGATCATTATATGTAGAAGAAGGGCATTGCAACTGCAAGAAGCTAATCTATGCATTCATTGCTTCTTTCTTTCTTTCGTTTTACTCATTCAAGAACACATTACTCAAAACCACTTCTTAAACTCCCTTCCCATAACCGCCAAATCGCGCTTCTCACCAATACTAGTGCCATTGCTCTGAGGCTCCTTGGGCAGAGTGGTAAACGGCACTCTGCTAGTCAAGCTGTCGATGCGACCGAGCAGGAACTCCAGCTGCCTATACGCACTGCTGGGCTGGTACTGCGGCACCATGTGTCCGCTCAAAGCTTGCTGGACGTAGGTGAGCTTGCGCTCGGTAATCGTCTTACCCATGAGGCCCTTGGCGCTCAGGCCAGTCAGGCTCAGGTCAGAGTGGTACGGAACGTAGAAGTCGTCGGTAGGCGGCTTCTGGAAACCTTGCATACCACCCCAGGTCATGTTCTGGATAGCCATGAGCGTGCCGTTGTACAGGAGGACGTAGTCGAGCTCGCCGTGAGCAATGATAGTGCGGTCGAGCTGGTCAATGATGCGGGGAATGACTTCCCAGGAAGACTGGGCTGATGTGTCCGTGTCGAGGACGCCATTTGAGCACTCGGCCCAAGGCTGAATGGGCGCGTTGATGGCGGCTTGCACCTCGCTGCGGTTGAAGTAGATTTCAGTTCCTGGGGGCAGGTAGTCGAAGGAGCCGGGGAAACCGAGGGGGTCCCAGAGCAATGGGCAGGTTGTCGCAACGGCGTAGACGTCGAAGCAAGGGTTGGTGTAGAAGACGGCATCGAAAATATCTTGCCAAAGGGAGCAGCCCTCGGTTTTGGCGTTCTTTTCAGGAGTAGGCAGTTTTCCTGGAGGAGGGAAGGTGAGATACTTCTCCATGTACTCAGTGTAGCCGCAGGCTTCGGAGCGGTTGTGAATGTCGTCCATGAAGCTCTGGTTGAAGTTGAAGAGGCCGGACCACTGGTCGACAAAAGGAACCGCAGGGATATCCTCGAGGAGAACGTCGTCAGCGACACTGGGGTCGTAGAACATGACGCCCTTGACATCGTAGTACGTAGAGTCATTCTTGCTCAACATGGCGTCGGCAATGTAGGGGACGTAGCGGCCGGCGTAGGACTCGCCGGTGATGTACACTTTGCGGTTCTGCAGACCGAAAGTGTCGACAAAGTTCTTGAAGAAACCAAGGAACTCCTCGGCGATCTCTTCCTGAGACGTAGCGGTAGGCTTGCCCTGGGAGAAGCCAGTGCCGACAGGCTGCTCGACCCAGACCATGTTGGTGAGGTTGGCCCAGTTCCACGGGTTGTACACAGGACCGGGACCGCTGCCGTATTGCCATGAGATGGGGCCATTTTCTTGGAGGAAGCCCTCGAGAGAAGAGCAGCCTGGTCCACCTATTACATGTTAGAAAGGATTCGAGATCAAAGACAAAACTTGCTTACCGTTTAGCCAGATTGTGATTTCGTCGCAAGCATCTGGATTCTCCGAAGGAAAGAACCAAAAGTAGAGCTCAGAGGACTCATTGGCGGCGCTGCTGATGGGAAGAAGACCAGCATAAGACTCGCCAATGTCGAAGTTGACCTGGGGAATGGCTCCTGCAGTGCCATTGACAGCGAATGCTACACCGTGTCAGCCAACTTCACACACTCTTCTTGCATACATGTACGTACCTTTGGAAGCCTCGGTGTTTATTATCTGAGCGCTCTCGCGCTTTTGAAGCCGCAAATTCTGCGTCGGAACCGTTATGCGAGGACGAGGAAATTCAGCCTTCTTGCCAACGGAGCGAGCGCTTCGTGCAGAAACACTGGCTGCGAGGCCACCCACGGCAATGATTGAAAGAAGCTGCATGTTGACTTTGCTTCGATTTAGCGATGCCGGAATTGATCGTTAGCCACGCTCGAGCTGGGGCTATCAACGGCCGTGAACAAGACAACCCAGCGGGCGGGCAGCCTTCTTGAAGTACAGCCTGAAAACCCGAAACTGACATCATGTTGGGACTACCTTGCACGCGACGCGGCACCTATCTTTGCTGCACTCGGCCAGGTACCGACAGTCTATCGGGTACTGAGCCCCCAGTCTTTGCCTGGTTAGGCAGGCGCATACTGCTGCATACTCGGAGTAGATGTGCGCCAAAATTCTGTGTACGCGATCGGACCGTTTTTTGTATAATGGTGTTTCCGTCTCCAATGTCCAACCATGGCCAGTCGCATGCAGTGTAAGCACCTGGGGAATACGAAAATGATGGAAGCGTCCCTATTCTCCTTGAATAAAGTACCCAGGAACCTGTAGCAGCGTACTGTAAGCGGCCATTCCATGAGCAACAAACTGCGCGGATGAACCATACACTAGCAACGCAAAGCTTCCACAAGCCCCGCCATGCACTCCGCCACGCCCACCAAGCAACGCCATGCCTGCTCGTATTTTTCGATAGCCAGCGGGCAAAGGACCCTCTTTGGTGGTCCAAAAAACGCCCACTCTTATCTTCCTTCTTAAAGCCGGAGCGCCTGGCCACAGCATGTCCAATGCGCCGATACACTGCGAATTGTTATGGGGCGCGACGAACAGCGATTGGCCCGGGGCCCCGTTTGCGTAGTTTGATTTATCCGCATGGGTGTCATAGGATCAAGCACCGTGGCGAATGCTTGTCTTGCTTTGGCAGAGGCTACTGTTGGTCGCGTTAACCGCATGAGGCAGCTCGCGAAACCCGCTTTCGTTGCCTCGAGTCATGTGGAGGCCTTTGCAGAACGCGTCGGAATGCTCGAACGGTGGATTGCATGTGCCGTGGTCGCAGTATGGTCGAAGAAAAGCGTTGCAGTGTGTAGATGTAAAGGATTGACGTTCAATCGTGTTGTCAGCATTATCGGCCTTGCTTTGCTTAGGAAAGCTCCGCTTGTGGCTTCCGTGTTGGACGAGCCGAGGCTGGGACAAAGCCACTATCGTCATTGTACCAACATAAGGTTCAGCACGGCATTCCTGCGCCGAGAAGCGCTCAAAACATCACTTTGTAGACGAAATTTTGGTTCGCTAATGATGGGAATATGATTAAGGGAACGCGTATCGTATCTAGGGCCGTCCTGCTCAATGATACCTGAAACCTACGCATCCATACCTGCTGCACAAACATTCTCTAAGCCCTGTCACCGAGATCACCACGACGAACGCGACGCTTGCTCTACTGAGGCAATAAAGCAAGATGCATTAAACGCATGAAATCAGGTGTGCCGTGGCCCGTAACAGGATCCCATCCCTCTGTGGCATTCCAGGAAGCATAAGGAACAGCCAGTGTTTCGAGCTGCGAGTAGATGGACTTTCCATTGCATCCTTTCGAGCCTCCTGTGGTGATGTCGTTCATACCCTTGTAGCCCTGCTCGTAGATCCAAGGGTTCAAGAAGCCGAGGCGCGGCATGCCCGCCGCTTTGCGGGCGTTGTTCAAGAGTGCTACTACAGACGCGAACACGGGAGAAGAAGCACTTGTTCCTCCCACGTAAATCAGCTTGCCTCTGTTAACGATGGAGAATCTCTCTCCTTGAGCAGCAACGTCGGGGAATGCGCGACCTTGGGGGTTGTAAAGACCATCCCAGCGGTCCCCAAGCTTTTCGAGATAGCCAGTCACAGCCGTTCCTTGGTAAGCAGGTCGAGGCCAGATATCAGAAAAGCCGCCAGAAGAGAATTCGCTAGCCCTCTCAGGCTGAAGTCCAGTGGCTCCCACCGAAGTAACGTAAGGACAAGTAGCTGGGAACGCCGGGGTGAAACGCTTCGCTTTCTTTTCATCGTTTGTTTGGCATGCAGATCCAGGACCCATATCACCACTAGCGAAGATGATAGAAACACCACGAGCACCCAATTGGCCATGATAGAGACATGGCCGAGAGTAAGTTTCGATGTACTACTACGTATCCGGCTTTCGGATTGGACAACCTCTCCAGTCCCTCGCAACCAGCTCACCACGAGGCGACTATAGCTCTGGATGACAACCTTAAAGGCTGATTCTACATGAACGACAGGTTAGGTGAATCTGTCCTCCTTTGATAGGGCACCTATGTTCAAGCCCCTGTTTCTGCGGGAGCTTGATGAGATTAGCTGACATGGAGCATGTCGAACCTTATAAAGCCACAGTAGCCCAGGGGGCTTACTATGTCATCTCGCTGTGGCATGACGAACAGCGAGCCACAACACGGCGTGGCAATGACTACTAAAGCCTATGTGCAATATCAGATATGCTTGATGGGGTCTGGCAAAGCTTAAGGTGGTAGATAGACAAGTTTCATCTTCCTACACTGTGATAGTAACGCTGCATCCCAATGATGCTGTACCAGTACCGCGGTATGACAGCCGTTATCCGCACGTACCGGCTGTTGCGCATCAGACCGATTAAGCAACACCCCCCCTATACAACCATACCCCAGTCATAAATAGGGAATACTGGCGTGATGACTTGTAGTAGTTGTCGCATACCTGCGTCTTGGGAATAGGTACTGCATGTATACACTGGTGATGGAAGACAGAATAATGTCGCACGCGAAAAAAGAAAATGAATATTGTTGGGTATTATTCATCTGCACCCCAGTCTTCATAGCGTCTCGTGACTGTGATTGGGCCTACACAACCATCATTGCTGTCCCTCAAACCCGTTGTCCAAAATATCAATCAGATCATCAAGTCGTGTCACGACGAGATCTGTGTGCTCATGCTCGGCGAGATGCTTGTTTACGTCGTTGGCGAGCAAAACCGTCGCAGCGCCCGCACGATGGCCCGCTGTCATGTCATCAATTGAATCACCAACCATGATCAGACTCCTGCCCCCATCTTCGTGCATCCAGTCTTTAGCAATATGCAAAATGCCGGCTGGGTCGGGTTTGGGAGGTCTGAATTCTCGCGTAACAATGGGACTGAATACGGATTTTGGCAGAAATGTAGTAAGCAGATGGGTGACTGGGGCATCGAAATTACGCGTGCAGATGCCTTTCTTAATGCCGCGGGAATCGAGGTAGTCCATAAGCTCTACAAGACCGGCCTGTGGCTGCTGCGACTTCATTGCGGTGCGCTCAATGTTCCGAATCTTCTCCTGTGCCTCTTCTTGCTCCTTCTCTGGCAGAGAATAGATGTGATCCAGGATATCAGTCGGCTTCTCAATCCCGAGGGCCTCCCGCATTTCTGCAAACATGTAATTCTGTGGCAAGCCTGTCACATATTAGTATACCCATCACCCTCCTACTGGCAAGTACCAAAGAGGTCGTTACATAATGTCCCATCTACATCGAATACGACGCCCTTGAGCTGCGGCCTTTGGTCCCCCTCTTTTCTCTTTGCAGGGTCCAGCGGGGCAAACTGCCGTGGTCGTAAAGGCTGAGTCATTGTGTTCGCTGACCTTGTCGCACGGGAACGAAGATTGGCGGCAGTGGTGCGGTACAGAGATTTGGACCCAAATCCGAGATGATAGGTGTGCCTACCAATGATGGCATTCATGGTGATGATGAGGCAGCCCGCGTTTGTGTTCCGACAGGTGGGTCTGGGATCAGCCACAGCCACAGCCGCCCTACAGTGCGCTGCACCACGAATTACGCTGTATCCCAGGTTCCGCTGTTGCGACCGTCTTTACCCCTTATGCTACCCTTCATGCTTCATTCTACAGCCCTGCAGGTGAATTCACTTTGGGTAAATACCGGCCGGACTGTTTCGGAGGCACATCGGCCGTAAGCAGAGCTGCTGCCACGGCTTTTATTTGCCCATACGAGAGGGATAACACTCCAGCCTTTCAGAGCCCTTTCCTCTGAATCGCAAGTGATTCGCCCGTTGTGCCAATCTTCAAAGCGCTTGTACCGAGGTTAATATTGTATAAGGTTTCGAATATGCTAAATTTCTTAAAGAGACAGCGCGAGTCAAAACGGTAGTGCTTGGCAATGGCGTACGGACAACTTTGGGCAAAGCCACACAATGAAGCTGGGCTGTTTCTCAGAGCTCATAGAGTCATACTTTTGATAATATGGCTCAGTTTCAACTGGAAGAGTTTGAGCTTGGTGGACGACCGGTTTTTCCAACCAATGTTTCCAGTTGTCAGACATGGAACACCAGCCATCTTGTACAGATAAACGCATCTTCACAGAACCACTGCGGAATTAGAAACGGTATATGCGAGGATTTCATAGTGGAGTGAGACATTGCTTTCTCCTGAAGAGTTGCTGGTATCTTCCTCCTATGTCCGATATTCTCACATGAGCCACCTCTCGGCCACGCCGAGAACCTCGTACCCAAGACCCTCTGTATGCTTACAGAAAGACTGCTTTGCCACTTCTCATCCAAGCTAAAAACACGGCAGTCACATAGACGCTGTGATCTTCTCGGCCTCGAATACCAAGGTCTTGAGCATCGAGCAACAAAACCTCAATTGGCCGCCAAGGAAATTTTATATCAACAGCAGCACATGATGCATTGCCGCCAGCGCCTGGCATCAAATCGATAGCGATCATCCAGTGGCGTATGAAACATCTCACCTTTTCCCCTGCATCGCTCATGATAAAGTTTTCATATGAAGGTTCCGCAGCGCGTAACATCGGTGCTTACGCCGGTGCAACTTAGTGCTTGTCTAAACGGAAACATCCTCGAGTGCGGGAGGGAGGGAAAACCAAAATAGATCTGTTTCCTGGGGATAAGGGAGATCTACATCGGAAAAAAAAGAAGCTCTGGTCACGTCGACGTATAGTCATGTTGAGAGTGTTGCTGACGGTGGCCTTCGCGTTAATACTTGCAGAAACAGTTCTCTGGGAACAATGAAAGAAGAGGTTGGGCATCACACTACAGACACGGAGCGATTGACAAAAAGGTTTGAAATAACAAGACATTCTATGACTCTGATGGGTATATGGTTTCTCTAGTTTACTCCTGCATCCATCATTCCAGTTTCCAACAACAGGCCCTTGCGAGCCTAACAAAGTGCCCGAAACAACAGTACAACAAAGCGACGCACCTATTTAAGCACTGGTGGTTTGAACGTTGCGAACGTTGACGTACTTGGACTTGGGGTAGTAAAGGTTGTTTTGCTTGACCTTGAAGGAGCTCTCGCCGCCCAGCGCCTGAACGACGGTGCGGACAAGCGACCTGGGGTCGGTGACGGGGCGGTCGCCAGAGGCCTCCCACCACCAGGCACCGCCGAGCTGCTGTTCCTTAAGGTACTGAGTCTTCCAGCGTGCAACTTGGGGGCAGTCGTAGGTGACGAGGTTGCCAGTCTTTTGGTTAAAAGTCCAAGAGGCACGCAGGTCCCAGGAGCTGAAGGCGGAGCCAGAGTTGTTCAGAGGGAGGTCCTTGTAGTCGTAGGTGCCGGGCTCGAAGCTGCCGGGCAGAGTGCCGTTGAAGGTCTTACCCATACCATCGCCCCGTGGGTTAGGGTCAACGACATTGGCAAAGGCACGGCCGTACAGAGGCATTCCGAGCTGGATCTTCTTGGGAGAAGCGACCTTGCTCTTGTAGTACTGGATAGCCTGGTCGGTGTTGAAGGGAATGAATCTCTTGCCCTTGGCATCCCAACCGTCGGTCGATCGGGTGTTGGTCTTGCTGGGGTACACGTTGCTGAGGTGGCCAGTGAAGTTGGAAAAGCCAGGACCCTGGTAGTCAAAGGCCATCAGATTCCAGTTGTCGATGTAGGGGTCAATCTCTGAGATGGGGAAGATCTCGTAGTTCTGGGGTCCAGCAGGGGAGGAGATGCCGATGTCGAAGCGGTAGCCGTTGGCGTGGGCTGCCGAGTACTCATCGAAGGCCTAGAATCACATTAGAGGTTGGTAGTTATGAGTCGTGGAACTGTACTGACCTTACGGCAGCGCTTCACAACGTCGACGAGGTTGGCTGAAGCCTCGAGATCCTCAGGGTACTCGTAGTCAATGTCAATACCGTCAAGTCCGAGGTTCATAACCATCTCGACAGAGCTATCGCAAAACTTCTGCCTGCCGGCCTCGGTGGCGTACGCGGGCTTGAAGTTGTTCCTGTAGCTCCAGCCACCGATGGAGAGAGTGACTTTCAGGTGGCGGTTTGCTTGCTTGAGCTTGAACAGCGCACCAAAGTTTCCAAGCAAAGTGTTGTTTCCTGCCACGTCTCCGGGGTAGGGAATCTGGATGTCGGCCCATTCATCACTGAGCATGACTTCGCCGGTAACATTGTTCAGGTTGGCGAAGGCGTAGTTGACCTTGGTGAGCTGCTTGGCCGGAAGGTCGGTGACCTTGAAGTTGCGAGCATAGATGCCCCAGTTGGTGAAGAAGGTACCAACTTGGTAGCCTGCGCTGTTTCCTAGAATGTCACGGGTGGTGTGGGCATGCTGGTGACCGTGGAGTGATGGTGCTGCTTGAGCAAGCGAAGAGAGGGAGAAAAGAGCGGCGGCGTCGGTGAAACGCATGTTTAAAGACAGGACGGCTGGTAGCCAAAGAAAAGAGTTATTATTTACTTAGGGAGTGGAAGGCACAGTGAAGCAGTGTGTAGAGAAGTGATCTTCCGTTGGGATGCATTGCTTTTGTACTGTCCTGCTATTGCTCTCAGGGAGCTAATTTCATGGCCTTACGTCGGTGGCCAAGACGCGAAGACCCTCCTGAGCATTTAGAAAATAGCATGTTGCCTGAGATTGTCCAGCTTGCCATTGCGCGTACATACCCCTAGAGCACATAGGCCCGAAATCTGGGGATTGAGAATGTCGAATTGTGTTTTAGTGCAGAGTTTATCTGCTAGTGCATGGCTTGTCGGCGCTTTTCCCCTTCGCCGTTTCATATGCGAGGAGCATTGATTCCCGTCTTGCCCTCCAGGGCAATTCTCATTGGTGCGCGCACTACAAGAACGTCCTTGTGCATAGTGTAAATCGGACCTACTTTGATAGATAACGGCCGTGCATGTAGCCAAGCAAAATCACGGACAGCGGCTTGCTTGGGCATGTCAGCGCTTCGATGAGCGGGATGAGCACGATCATTTGGTTGTTTGGCAAAATGCTTGCGAGGCCTTGTTGGAGTGGGTTTCGTGGTAGAGACCATAAGCGACTGTACGGTTTCTTCCGTCCCAAGAATTTCGAATTATGTACTTGTTTGCGACTCTATACACTGTTGGGAAGCATTAATCTATAGCGAACCAGCAATACATTTACTCGCACCATTGCTGCAAGACCTCCGGATCCGCGAACTGTCGCCCCGTCGCAACGCACAGGCGTTCGTGATGGCCTGTTCCTAGTAGGGCTCGACATGCATCCTGTGACAATGCCATCGTTTGAGCTTTTTCTTCTCATTGAAATCAGGTGATTGGACGACGCTACTTGTGTCGATCTTCGTAAGGCGGGCTGTGAACCTTGGCACTCAGGAACGACAAGCTCGTCTATTTCGCCCGTTTCACCTATTTCCACACTCTCGTGACTGAGAAAATACAAGCGAAGGTTCGTTGCCGTTCAAGAATATCGTTTAGTGCAAATGTTGGAAATCGCTGATCGTGTCATAACTTTGGCGGTCTCAAATCATAAATATGAGTACTTTGCAAGCTCGTGCTTTGGTGGAAGGCAGTGCAAGGTGTGAGCGTTTAGCTATGTACTAGGTGTTGCAGCACGACGGATGTGGCGCCCCGCACTAGACTCCAGTCAGCAGCCGTCTCATTCCGTCGCTGACGGCTCTGTCAGCTTTCATGTTTCAACCCCTTTATGGCAATCGAGTGAAGCAAACGCTGGATTTGAGCTACCCTTTGGGGTATGTTCTCGGATCTATACGCAGAAGGCAGGATGTATTGTTCTACAGGCAGATACTTCTCGACACTGTGCTTTCTGACGCACTTATCCTCTTACATGATAGATTTGAAGTATAAAGACCGGTATTTAAGATGAAATTGCAAAGGGCCCATGGAAAAATGAATACTTGAGAGGCGCGACACTGGACTGGTCAGCAAAGTTGGGTTTTGTCGCGGACGGTGCCGCCGCGTGGACGTGCAGGTACGTAAGCATGGATCACGCAACCGATCTAACTTGTCAGAACTCTGTATCTTCCAAGATAGAGTTCAAAGCTAAAATATGCCTGCTTTCTAATTCGAGCGACTTCAGGCATGCGCATCATTGACGTGATTTACTACACCTGCGACATACGTGACATCCACGACATCGTCGTGACTAGAATAAGAACCGACTGGCATGAACGACGTACTTGTCAAGCAGAAGGTCCCCCAGTACGTATGTATCAGGCCTCGGCCCCGTTGTCAGACATCCGGAGGGTGCCGGACTTCCGCCAAAGATGCCCGTCCCAGTACCAGATGACGAACTCCTGATTGACGTACTGCACCAAAGACAGACATCACACTGATGTCGAACCGTTTCGGCGTGAACAGTCCAAGGCGTTTCTAGGTTTGCTGAAACAGCAGGCGCCTGCTCTATGTGAAGCGTTGAAGCTTGAATGTCTGGTTATTCGTTCCGTTGATTTTCGTCCGAACAGCAAAGCGTGAATTTTTGTTACCATCTCATCGTAATCTCATCGAAACATTGGGCGGATACACTGACGAAATTTGCTTGAAATTGCCTGCGAAACCCAAGGGAAAAGCTTGCCCAATGTTGGGCAAGGAAAGCATATTAGTCTCGCATTGCTGTTTGCCATCGTTCATTCTGCGAGTTTTTGCACAATATTGCTATCTCTCAGTAATATATGAGTCTGCTATCAGATCACGACTTCATTAGAATAGTGGAGGAAAGGCTATGCAAAATTCCCTTGTCAATGCCATAAACCACACTGAGGAAGAATGACTACCCGCTGGAAACTTTTGCCGTAGGCGAATATTCGACTGTTGAACTTCTGCAAGAAGAAATCGTAGCAGCGAGCAATGTCTGAGGGAATAGAGAGATTGGTTCTTCTTTTGTACCTAATTCTAAAGCTGATAGATATACAAAACCCTGAGACGCCACCTATTCGCTTTCTGGAACACTGTGGCTGTGCTTTTTTTAGGTCGTATTATGTAGCTATTCACTAGCGCAGCGCTACCAGAACACAAGCGCACCACTGTAGTCTTACAACTTTCATTCATGTAGTTCTATTCTCAGAATTGAAACAATTCTACCCTACATGGCTTTGGCCAAAACGCAAGGCCTCGAGCCGATCAGAACAGCCACAAAGTCAGTCAACATGCGGAGTGGCAACCATCACAGAATGATATACAAACTTGAGAAGCACTCGATAAACCGAGCAGTTTATCATCTCTGCAAGTCGTCGGCATGGTTCACCCACATGTTCCACGGGAACTATCTGTAAGAAGGTTAACATGACGGCATGTTATGCCTCAGTGACCGAGCTGAAGGGAAATACCCAATGAACTTCAAAGACGGCCTTACGACTGTGCACAGGGGCGAAACGGCAGAAGCCTTCTAGAACACGTAAAATTTCTGTACGGTGAGTCTGAACCTAAGGCTTCTAGCCCCAGATACACTAAACCAAGGCCAGTCGATTCAAATATGGTGATCGACAGTTCAGAGTGGGCATTCTTGTACTACGGTATTTGGGGAACTTGGTTCCATGCGTAAAAGCAGCAGTTCTTATTTTCATCTCAACATTGTTACGAGTATAGACATTCAGCAGATGGATTCACCGTGTCAGCAAATTTACTTGTCCGAAGTTGATTTTCGCCAAACTGCGCACTCTTCCTCCCCCTCTTCACACACTGCCTGCTTACCCAACTGCCATTAAACTCTGTCTTTCTAATTGCAATGTGAACGAGGCTTTTCAGGAAAATGTGACATCCCAGGTATGCAAGCAAGTTCAAGAAAAGCCTACTCGAGGGAGGTTTCATCTCAGAGGGTAGAAAGTTGGACACAAAAGTCCCCTGATACTGCAGTTACGGGTGGCTATATTACCATGAGCAATACCTAGGCTGGGTTACCAGCTTATAGGCAGCAGCGCCCTTGAACACGTCGTGATGTTCATATTGCTCTCGGTCAGTCTACTTTTCCATTACCCATCGGAAGAAAACACAAATGAGTGCGCGAATTAATTGGCGGCATTTCCTAAACAAACATCCAGGCGCATCTCCCATTTACTCGTCAGCCCTTTCAACAGCCGCATGTACGAACGACAATCCAGTGGCTTTCTCTTGATCTCGAACATCTGACAACACTTGTAGGACAGTAATGTCTATAAAGTTCATTGGAACCAGGTTTGTCCACGAATCGTCTCGTCTATATTCTAGATCTTTGCTAGCCCGTGCATTCAAACAGGCCGTCCACAGGCCCAAAGAAGCTCAAGTCTCACCTAAACCTCGCATTCACAAGAGAGATCTGCGAGCACTATACATTCGGCGTGTCATTCTTACCTATTTCGGCGCATTGAACTGGCTTGTGACTTCTAGGCCCCTGGGAAAGGGCCTTGCATGATCTGTTTAGTTTACAAAAACACCTAGTATGTTAAATGCATAGATGCCGAAAGCCCGATCAAACTGGTCGGCAGGGGGCTTTGGAGCGAAATTAAATTGGGTGGGGCCTCTTCATAGCAGCAAACGGGGTGATTTGTTGCCCGGCATAGTGCTCGGTCTTGGAGAGTAGAATGGCTCAGCATCGGCTGTACATTGCTGACAGGCAAAAGAATCGGTGAGGTAGGCATTGTGTTCTGCGTCGTAGAGCTCGGCGCCTGTTGATGCTTTAACGTCTCGTAGGTATGTATGCCGAAGACTTGCACTAATGGACGGCTGAGCACGTGGCGCGACTGTTTCAGACTAGCGTACTCGTATTCAAGAGAATACGTACATCCCTACGTACGTACAGACTATGAAGATGAGCAGATGAACGCATTGCAGAACCACAAGAAATCTACACAGTCGCTGAAATAACCAATATTCTGAGGGCATGGACGCTACTGTCGTCAGCCCGAGTTTTGGTAGCGACAACGATCCAATCTGCGGGGACACCTGCTTACACCCGTTCTCTATCGAGCTTTTACGGGGTCCTGGTCCTGTCGGTCCTCTCTGTCACACCTCGTCAGATTGATTAAACCAGATGTTCCGTCAATCGGTCTTACTCGGCACGACGCTCGCCCACCGCATTCGGCCTAGCGTTCGGGTGAACATCGCAACGCCACAGTAGCGCCACGCATCTACAACCCACTTTCAGCCAAACATGTTTCACCATTACCTTGTAATTTTGTTTCGGGGCATGGATCGAGATGGCCATTAGGTGGTGGTGGATCTTACCGCTTCACACGGCAGAGGACTGAAGGCCCGAACTACAATTGCAAAAAGTGTCAGCAGTAGGTACTCTTCCCCCGTATTGTGATTAAGCGGTGCATATAGGGCAGCAAGTTGGTAAGCTCACGAGTGAATATAATTAATTTGATGGAGATTTAGTAGAGATGATTGTGTATTTCCACGAAGCGGAGAAATTGATCAAGCATATCCATCGACACTACTCATGTCCACCAAGCAGAGCACAGGCATTGGCGAACTATCAAGCCTTGCCGAGAGCGACAAGCACCGGGAAATTGTGGCTGAAAAGAGCTTAATCACTGCTGTGGGGAGTTTCGACCCCACTCTTTCTGAGGTATTGTGGCTTTCGCATAAGTAGCACGGCATGGTCGCTCTCCTACCGCATCCAACAAGTCACTCCTTCGTTCTGTTCTGCAATATCATATTCGATTCTTGATCATCTTCGTTCCAACAACAACAACAACTACTACTACTATTACTAGATAGCATCATGGTTGCGCTAAAACTTACTTCGATGCTTCTCAGCGCTGGTGCGCTTGTATCTGCTGCGCCATCTGGGCTTGATGCTCGTGCTGGCTGTACTTTTACAGATGCTGCCACTGCTATCAAGAATAAGGGCTCGTGTACCAGCATTGTTATCAGCGGCATGACGGTCCCTGCTGGCACCACTCTGGATCTGACGGGCTTGAAGGCTGGTACTACTGTCACCTTCCAGGGCACAACAACTTTTGGCTACAAGGAGTGGGCGGGCCCGCTCATCTCCGTTTCTGGTAGCAACATTAAGGTCGTCGGCGCAAGCGGCCACGTCATTGACGGAGCTGGTCAGAAGTGGTGGGACGGTAAGGGATCCAATGGAGGAAAGACCAAGCCTAAGGTAAGTTGTGGCTTCACTGAAGTTTTTTCAAAGAAATCATAGCCTAACGAAAAGCACAGTTCTTCTTCGCCCATTCTATGACCTCGTCCTCCATCTCTGGGCTCAACGTCAAGAACACGCCCGTGCAAGCCTTCTCTATCAATGGCGTCACCTCCCTAACTCTCGACCACATTACTATCGACAACTCTGCTGGCGACAACGGCGGCGGCCACAACACCGATGCCTTTGACATTGGCAGCTCTTCCGGCGTGACCATTACCAACGCCAACGTCAAGAACCAAGACGACTGCGTCGCCATCAACTCGGGCTCCAACATTCACATCTCGAGCTCCACCTGCAGCGGTGGCCACGGTGTCTCCATTGGCTCCGTCGGCGGCCGCAAAGACAACACTGTCAAGGATGTCGTCGTCTCTGACGTATCCATTGTCAACTCGGACAACGGTGTTCGCATCAAGACTATCTCTGGTGCCACCGGCTCTGTCTCCGGCATCACATATAAGAATGTTACACTCAAGAACATTGCCAAGTACGGTATCGTCATCGAGCAGGACTACCTTAACGGCGGCCCAACTGGAAAGCCAACCACTGGTGTTCCTATCACTGGCGTTACGCTCCAGGGTATTACTGGCAGCGTTGCTTCTTCCGGTACTGAGGTGTACATTCTGTGTGGAAAGGGTAGCTGCTCCAACTGGACTTGGTCCGGCGTTAGCATCACCGGTGGAAAGAAGAGCTCCAGCTGCATGAACGTTCCCAGCGGCGCTTCTTGCTAGGCGAAGAGGGATCATCTGTAAGCATGAAAAAGTGAGCTTGTCACCAGCGAGGCTGGATGAAAGTACTTTCTGAAGCGCAGCAGAGGCTGCGGGCTTAATTCTCGTTTCTCTTGTATATCTTTTTTTTCTTACTCCACTGCACATACATATATATTTCAATGGTATCGACTACCTTCTCCACTACCAAGTTCATTTGCGCCATTTGTTGTACATGTGGTTGTTCTCGATGAGAAAATAGAGTGCTTATTCGCCACATAGAATAAAGTTTGTTTGACAAGTCGTTGACACGGGAACTGTTGGGACAATGAAACCGTCAGCGGGGGTAGTTACTCGTTTCAAATTTCACAACCTTTGTCAGCAGTTAAACTCGGCCTATTACAGTGCCGAATAAGGAAAAAAACACAGACAATCAGCTGCAAGGTACAGATGAATTTCTCATTGAATCGTAGTAGCTATACATTACTCATTGGGTCAAGCTCCTTGTTAGACCTTCTCTAGCCAAATCATCTTACTCTGATAATCCGCCGCCGTCCATCTGATATTAATTCCACCGTTCATGTACGTAGCACCGCTATATGTCGCATTATCCAAGTCATTCCTGTACTTGGCCTTTGGATCCAAGCCCTGAAGCCTCACTGGCGGCGCCGCAGGCTTAACCTTCATGGCTTGTTGGAAAGCAAAGACTACGCTTTGTGCGCCGTCGTTGCTGACAAACTGTACTGCGGGCCAGTTGCTCTGCGCAGGATGCGCGAGACGGTAAAAGTCGCCGGAAATGACAATGGGATTCACTGCTTTGGCAGCAGCCATGATGGACGGGACGGCGGCAGCTTCTTCGGGCGAGAGCTCGGATGGGTTGAGCTCTAGACCAAAAGATCCGCACATCATAGCGACGTGGCCACGGTACTCAAAGCTAATATTACGGTTGGTGAGATGGTTGGGAACGGCAGAGATGTGGCAGCCCATGGCAGAGGGAGGGTAGACGAGCGATGTTCCCATTTGAATGGTGAGGCGGTCCGACCCATCTGTATTGTCAGATGTCCAGGACTGGGGCCAGTAGTGGAGCAGACCAGGGTCGAAGCGTCCACCGCCTGAGGCGCAGCCTTCAAAGAGCACATCTGGGTAGCTTGTAGTGAGGTTGTCGATCACGTGGTAAAGACCGAGTATGTAGGCGTAGTCGTTCGAGGGGAAAGACATCTCATGCATGCCGCGGTTGTTGTCCCACTTGACGTACGAAATATTTCCAGAGTCGAGGATTTTGGAAACAGCATCAATCATGAACTCCTGCACTTCCGGCAGTGCCACATTCAGGACTAGTTGGCTACGCGTCAGTGTCCTCTGATGCTTGCCAGCATGCAAGACCCAGTCAGGATGCTCTTTGTATAGTGTGGAGTTAGGGTTGACCATCTCCGGCTCAACCCAGATACCAAACTGCATTTTCTTCGACTCATTCAATACCTGATAGTCGGTTACTTTCTCAATATATGGTGTGAGACCATTGGGAAACTTGGCCGGGTTAGGCGACCAGTCACCGAGACCAAGGGTGTCGTTGTTACGTGGGTACTCGACGCCAAACCATCCGTCGTCCATGACGAACAGTTCAATACCAAGCTGTTCAGCCTCACCGGCAAGGCTGACCAAAGAAGTCTCATTGATGCTGAATGCCAGACCTTCCCAGGAGTTGAGTAGAATTGGCCGCGTCTGGTCAGTGAACTTGGATCGAGAGAGATGGTTGCGGTAGAGGTCGTGGAAAGAGCGTGACATGCCTCCAAGGCCTTCCGACGAGTAGACGCCGACTGCCTCAGGAGACTGGAAAGTCTCGCCTGGTGCCACGACAACGCTTGAATGCAATGGATTGAGGCCCATGAGTACGCGTACGTAGCCATTGGAGAAACGCTGAGCTGTGGCAGCAAAGCTTCCAGTCCAGATCAAGCTGAACCCCCATGCTTCTCCAGTTGACTCCGTGGTAGTTGGCGACACTAGCGAGAAGAAGGGATTGTGCAGATGTGATGAGTAACCTGTCGCACTTCCGAATCTATATTTCATCAGTAGTCATTCCAACAACCAAGCTGTTCATGAAAATACTTACGAAGTCTCGCCAAAGTCGATTGGCCTTCGTACTGTCTGGAACTCATGAGACCAATCACCATGAGGCTCAACCATTTCTAGCTCAACATTGGGGAAGTCGGTGCTGAAGCTTGCAGCCCTCTCAATCGAAATATTTGCCGTCCCATTATTGGTGATTGAGAAGCTACGTGCAATAGCATTGTACTTTGGAAAGATCGAATACAAAAGTGCAGCTGAGACGTCCGATACATTGTCGTACAAGTGCACAGTCACCGTAGTCACATCACCAGCTTCTCCATACGTCGCCGGAAGCCCTGGCAAAGCGGGTTTTCCCTGCGAGACCTCATGGGACTGGTAGCGGAGAGCGGTCACTGTGTCGCCGTCGGCATGCTCGATGTGGATAGCAGGCAGCCGAAAGTCACCGCGGCCAATGTCGGGAAATTCGCGACGATCATTCCCAAATCCATCAACCCATCCGCTCGGGTTGATTTTAGCTGGAGGTGTAAAATCTGTGGTTGGTCCTCCAAAATGGTCGGATATGAGGTCTCCAGACTCCGTATCCACGTGGAAAAGGTACGACATGCCATCGGCAGTCAGGGTGAAGTTTGTTCCACTCGCTGTGATTGCTATTTTCCAATCAATTAGCCGCCTATGAGGTTGGATCCATCGCGTATGACTTACCATCCTGCCCAACAACAACGCTGGCCAACAGGCTTAGGATGTAAATACCCTTGCTACCCAGCATGGTGAGATGGCGCGGTAGATGAAGAAGTGCATCGTGAAAGATACTTGGAAATACCCAAGTTAAATATGCCGACAAACCTGACTACGGACATTCTAAGATGACCCCCTCTTCTGTACAGACATTACCGTCGTGAGGGGAAGTGGGGAACCATTCTGGGGTCGACATACAAACTCGTTTACGATGTGCTTTTGCAAGAAAGCAATGATTGGAGAGCACACGAGCAAGGCGGATGGTCTGCCATGTGCGGTTAGACACGGCACCTCATCGGAGTTAGGCACACATACCTATAGCCGCTAATGTCGTCATATACTCGCATGCATGCCGACTTGCCATGGGCGTTCGTTGTTTTACACTGGATCCAACTGCATACAATCAATAGCGCAGTGCGTCGCCCAGGCACCGTTTATGGGGCCCCAGTTACTAAGCAAGGTATTTCGCAAAGATTCTCGGGGCTTTGTAGAGTCGGATGGAAGGTACGGAGACGAGGAGAGGACGATCAGAGAGATGAGCAAGGGTACACATCACACGAGGCACAGAATTGGCCGAAAAGCAAGAAAAAAAAACGCGCAGGGTATGAAGCCGAGGCCACAGCACTAAAGTTCCCAAGTCTCAACATCTCTAGTAAAAACAAGGTTCGATCGATGGCCTGAGGCGATCGAGCCAGTTGTGTAGATCAAAAAGGCATGCAGAAATCATAACGACTTGAAAGTGGTGATACATATTACTGAATACTATATGCCTATCATGCTTGTACAGATTGCACTCAATTCATAGACTCATCATAATGCAAGCTATGCCGTATCCGAAGCTCAAAGTCCTGTCACGTCAAAGACACAACAGCAACAGCAGGTATACCTCCCCATGATTAATCAATTATCTGCCCCAAGGTTCATACACCGGGCATGCCTAACCAAGCCCTGACCTGCGGCACGCCTCTAGGAAGGAAGTAGACGGTCCATAGCCCTGCAAATGCTACGAGAAGACCGGTGAACTTCTCAAACCATGTGTGGAAGTAAGCTGCAGTCATAAGCAACATCCACCACATTAGCGCTGCAACACCAAGTGCAAACTTGACGCCTCTTGCTGTAGCCTCGCCCTCGGATTTAGCCAGATCCTTCTCTACAGCCACGCTAGTGACCTTGCCATCAGGCAGCGTAATCAACCTGCCGTCTCTGAGCCCCTCAACGCGCGTCAATGCAGGCAGAAACTCGAGCCACAACAGCGAAGATCCAAGGATGAGCAAAAAGACATGGCCGGAAATATCGTGACCGCCCTTCCACGTGCCGCCCACAGCCTTGCATGTTGCCGCCGTGATGTATTCCCTCGGCGTAGACATATCATCTCTTGCCTCTTCATCCCTAAGCAATTCGCACTGGCCGCCTGTGAACCGGAATCCCCGATCAATCAGCGGCGGGCCAAAACACCACTGAGTCAGGAAGCACCACCACATGGTGACAACACTATATCTCAGCACTGCCCTCAATCTCCTTGCGCTCGCGCCCTGACCGAAGCTTGGGTGGAAGATTACGAAAACGGCGAAGGCGAGCGTGGTCCAGAACCAGCCGACTTTGACAAAGTACACATTGAAGACGTTCTTCTTTTGTGCAAAATACGACGGCGCAAACTCAACCGGGTGCGACTGCAGGCTCGCAGAGTATGGAGCGTTTCGTGTCGAGGGCGAGAGCGTGCTGAATACGCTGCCAAGGAGGAGCGTGAGCGGGTAGATGGCTATGAGTTGGGCTTCGAGACGTGTTGGGAGGAACGGCGAACGGCGGGCAGACGACGTCGGGGCGCGCATAGTGCTGGCAGGTATTTCAGATGTTGTTGTGGTACCGTTGGTCTCGGCAGATGAGGGTTTGCGCTGTGTTGCCATTGCTGTGTAGTGGATAGCCTTGGTGTGAGCTGGCTGGCTCTGTGAAGGTGTCGGCTTTGCGATTGTTGAGATGAGAGGCAAAGGCCAATTGCTAGAGTATTCCCATAGATATTCAGGGTGACGAACGTATTATGGTAGGATATACAGTGTGACAACGTGAGTGGAATGGCGAGAAAGTGGGCAAGCCTTGCCCGTCAAACGAAATGTAGCAGCAATGACGTTACGTCGATTTTCGCGCTGAGCCATGTGTCAGGGGTGGCGCGCTGAGCTAGTCCGTTTCTGGCGTGTCACTTCCCAGGCACCACTTCATGTCATTTCAGAGTACGTGGCTTGACAGACACAGTCACTGTACCTTGGAGCACAGATATTTTTTTTTGTGGACGTGAAAACTGACTGAGTATCAGTGTAAGAGTTATTTGGCTCAAAGTACTATATTTTCATCTGCGACTTGTCCATGGCTACTACATAAAAAACTATTCCCGAGTACGCTTTTTACGTATCCATTAACCACCTACAGCCTCGGCGGCAAAACCGTAGGCACCGGTGGACGACTTGTCGTGCGTGGCAGCTCAGGCACTGCCCGCGTAGGCACACAAGCACACGCACTGCTCACCCTCGCCACCGTATCTGCTCCCGCCGCACACGCGGTCTTTGCATAATCCGGCACAGCGCTCTCATCCTCAATCTTCCTCTGGGTAAAGTTGCCGCAAAAATCCTGGCTCTCCTCCAGTCTGCCCGGGATATTCGCTGTCCGCATGCTGCTGAGACAACCGTCGGCCGCGCATACTTTGGGTTTCTCGCACTCCTTACTGGTCATTTTGACGACAAAAGAGCCGCGCTCGATTGTGTGCACGAAAATGAAGCCGGATTTGAAGTATGGGTAAGATGACCAGGAGCCGAGGAACGCAACGGTACCCCCGCCCTCATTCTCATCGTCTTCCGGGTAGACGTCGAAAAAGCCTGCCTCGCAAATGCCGCCGCCCGTGGGGTCCTCGGTGATGGAATGCACGTCGAGGACGTTCAGTCCGTTGCCATAGTTGGACTGATACAGATAGTTATCAACTATGTATTGATTATGATCGATTGATCTTCGTTTTCCCTCGTAGTGGCCGGAGTAGAAGGGATTCTCGAGGTCACGGATGTCGAAGATGTGGGTGGTGGGGAGACCCTGGGTCATGGGACCTACTTTGGCGTCGCGCTCGTCAAACTCATCGTCGAGGAAGAGGTATTCCTGCCAGGTGACATTGTTGACGACGCCCTGGTGGACGTACTCGGCTCCTGGATACGTAGTGCGCGAGATGATTTTGGTCGTGTTTCCTCGCTTTTCGGTGACATCGTAGATGGTGAGCGTATCTTCATTGTAACCGTAACAGATATCTCGACCGTAATAACGGGCATCCGGGCCGCGATAACGCAGACACTCTGCATCATGGACGTATCCATCTGCGGCTGCACAACCAGGACTGGTCGGATTTGACGGGTCGGTCATGTCGATGAAAATGAGGCCTCCACGGCAGGGGAGGTCACCACGTACACGAATGGTCTCGTTGCCGCCGACAGAGCCGACGGCGACGGCATAGTTGAGCTCGGGGTTGACGACAATGTTGTGCGTCCTACCTACCGGCAAGGCGTTCCAGTCATTGCTCAGCCCCCAGTGGCCGGTAAGGTCCTGCTGGGTGAAGTTCTTCGGCTCACTGCCGTCCAGATCCAGTAGCTTCTTCATGTCGAAGATCTGAACGCCATGCTTGATGGCCTCACTGCCAATAACTGCGTAATCGTTCATGACACGGATCTCGCGCCACCGGGAGCCAATGGCATCGTACTGGGGTAAGCGTCCGAGATAAATCATCTTACCCTCGCTACTGATTTCGGCAAAAGCTGTTCCATCGAACTGGCCGATAGCGACAAACTCTCGTCCATCTTCAGATGTCCAGCCCCAGGAGGAGGAGCCTTGTCCCTGGTCACTTCCCAGCATGTGGTGCGGTAAGAAATGGTACAGGTCAATCTGTCTTGCCTTAGCCATGCCTCTTTCAGTCGGGAAGGGGGGTAACCAACGTTGTGGCACTTAAATGTATTGTTGAAGTCTCCCGGTATAGCAGCCGCAAAGCCATCCTCACAGGGAGTGTAGCCTAGCTCGGGATACCTCGAGCTGTCCATTTGACCCGAAGCAAGTTCAGCATCCCATTGGGCCTAGCTATTTCGTTAGCTGAAACAGAAAATGAGGCCATGAATGGTAGATAAAAATACCATCTTCATCGCCATAATCTTCGCATGGACACTGCCATTCTCATACTCTTCTGCGGTACCAAGCGCCGCCGCATTACTCAAGCCCACCAGGGCAGCCGAGCCAAACACTGACAACGAGGGCAACAAAACCATCCTGAACTAACCAACGAGCCTCACTTCTGGAACAAGAAAAGAAGCAGAGCAAGTCACGAGAAGCAGCTTGAGACTTGCCTCGACCCCACCGCAAAGTACCCTATATATACATATGTCCCCCATCTCGCCTTCTACCATACCCAAATCGCCCAGAAAGCCGGACATGTCGTGCTAGTCCCCGCGACTGGCCGCATACCAGTTACATTTCGCACATCCACCTACTAGCACACCTCAGTCTATCCTGATACGTCTATATTATCCGTAGTCCAAGTTAAGAAGGTCGATAGATACGCAGGTCTTGGGTTCCAAGAGTGCCTCATTGCCCCAAGTCTGCCGGGTACAAGGAAGAGAGAGAGAGAGTCCTTGGCCAGATAGTCCCATGTGTAATGGAAGCTCTGCAGCTCGCTTGGCCGAGGGAACGGACAAAGTAAGACAAGTGCTTATAGGACAACTAAAAAACTAGTATTCGTACTTGGCACTCGCCCAGTTTCTCTGTTGGCTTTTGTTGTTCATGGCCGTAGCGCGACTTGGCGGATACAGACCGAGTATTGTGGTCGCGCTTGGCGGCTGTCGGCGCGAATCGCACACCGTCGTGCTGGATGACGGAATGCTAGGCGTTGGGCTTGGAAGCATCGGCATGGCGGTTACCCCGCTCCG
This sequence comes from Curvularia verruculosa, assembly GCA_036172615.1. Classification (NCBI taxonomy): domain Eukaryota; kingdom Fungi; phylum Ascomycota; class Dothideomycetes; order Pleosporales; family Pleosporaceae; genus Curvularia; species Curvularia verruculosa. Next base: position 76,919 of record JAWDHC010000043.1, on the reverse strand, counting down.
CTATCGCATGTACATACTAGCTTTTGTACACTGCCGTATCGTCATTGCTCTTTCATGAGTCGAGTTCAGTTGGAAAATGGTCTTGGTAGTTGGGTGCTCGGCGGTCTAGAGAGCATACGTGGTTAGTACTTTGCTGCCGTTGTCTTGGAAGAGACTGAGTATTTCGATTGATTTAGGCTGAAGCTTCTTGATGCTGGGAACAGATGTGCTGTTTATCGTGGATGCGTCGATTTGCTATTCTATGTAAAGCAGTTACTCGTTCCCTAATTGATAAAACGAATGTAGTCTTGCTCTTGAACGTTCAACCCCTCCATAAGCGCCTGTGCAATAAAAAAAGTAATTTCTCCGTACTGAAAGAGAAATGGTGACTACAGGGTCCCATAATTCATACCTCTAAACCGTCTGATTGAACGCCGCCCTAGGGTGATAGATAGAAGTATACGATAAACAAAGTAAAGGTAAAACCGGAGCGAATTGAATAGAGCGGCATCGAAATGAACTTTAGAGTTGCAACGTTGACCAGTAAAACTCTGTCCACAGCATACCCGAGCCGTTGGAAAAACGCTCAACTCATCGGTGCCAGCCGGTTGATCTTTGGGGTATAATGCTTTTGATACTCAAGAACGCCAATGTAAATAATATGTACTGAAGAAAGAAGTGCGACCGTTGCTCATGATGCGTCAGTGTTGACAGATGGAAGGTTGTGGTAACGGCGCCCGACTCGGATGATGAAACAAGCCTCAAGCTAGGACCCGTGGGCGGGACTGGAATCGTGGCTGAGGTGATGAACTGTGTTCCGACCGCTGAAGAGTCTGGATCCGATCGATTGTACGTCGACCAAGGGACATTTCCTAACGCCATCCATGTGGAATGAACTGTTGGTGTGGCGGCCTTCCACCACCCATGCTCAACGCTGGGTCCATGAAAGTTTGAGACCAATCGCCTTGGTTGAGCAGGTCGTCAAACTGCACATTGTTTGGTCCTGGAATTTGCATTCCCAGCTGCGGTGAAAAGTCTCGATACTGCTGTGCACCTTGCATTAGGTACATAGGAACAGCACCGAACAGTTGAGCTTCGTTGTCGCTCTGCAACCGTCCTTGCCCATTTGGCATACTGGTTGGTGCAAACATTGGGGGATGCGCTTTCATATCTACACTGGTCGGAATTTGAAGTGGATGACCGCTGCTCACTGGTGGAGCACTACTGCGATCAAATGTTTGCGGATGTCGATTCTCAAAAGCAGTCATTGGCTGATTTGGATAAGCAAGAGGATCAGTAGAAGGGAACATCATGGTCGAGATATCTGCGATCGGAACATTCATGCCCGATGGGTCTGCAAATGAGCTGCTCAAAACTGAAGGATTGTATACCGAGCTTTGTTGCGGATCATGGATAGGCGCCATACCGAAACTCGGTAGACTGTCGTTGGAGGAGGCAGGTGTAAGATCAGGTACACCGTCAAACAAGTTGGGGTTGGACATTGAGTGTGTCGGGTATGAAGAGCTAGAACCAATTCCAGCAAACTGATTGTGGGGTGACGGGTGTGACGGGCCTTGACCAGCAGCCTTGAGGTTTGGGATGGAGTCAGGATATGTGCTCGCACGCCGCGGGCCAGCAGCTTCTTTCTGACCGAAGAAAGTGGGTCGTGTTCCTGAAGATTGTGGGGAACTACCTTGTCGACGCTTTTTCGAAGCGATAATCTCTTCACCCTGTCGGATCGATTCTGGCAATCGTTTGAACATACCCTAAGCAGAATGGTCAGCCTGACGACTTCAGCCCTCTTCAGACATTACATACCTCAAGCGCAATACTGCACCTGTCCGCTGCCAGACTTCGCTTCGCAAAACAAGCTAAGACTTCTTTGCCTTCAGCAGCATCCCTTAGTAACTCAAAACTAGTTGGACTAGTAGGATTTTCCAACACGAAGTACAGGATGGAGACAATTGCAAAAAACGTCGTATACATGGAAAACCAGTATGCCCCGGCTAGTACACCGCGCTTCCGCATCTCCGTGGAGATGTGGACGATGTTGCGCGAGACGTTGACGCACGCCGAGGCGCAAGCGAATGCCCTTTGATCGACAACCTTGGTGTTGTAAGACTGCGAAACATAATGCAAGAATGGCCGGTACAGTAAAAGTTGTGCGTGACCAAAAGCCATACGAAGAAGCTGCTGGACTCTGTCATAACCATCAGCAAAAGTGACTAGAGTTGGAAAAGCTCTCAACCTACCTCTTGATAATTGGTGGAACGTCTTGACCACCGGGTTTCAATGCTGCTGGCAATTCGTCTAACCAGCGTGCCAAATCTCGCTCAATTTCTCGGATCTTGGAGTAGCCGACGGTGTATGTCACCGAGTTCTTGCCACCTACCTGTGTGCCCTTGATCGGATACACGTATTTGCAAATCTTGTTTAAAACTTGTACGAGGCGAGTGTGAGCATTGAAGGCAGCCATGACAGAGATGCTTCCTTCAGGCATAGGCAAAATCTCCGTCTCCGTGATGTACTCATCGTCAACTTCGACCGGCCAGTCCTGGTCAATGTCTTCGTCCTCTAGGAATCGTGGCAATCCGAGCATGGCCCCAACGTATGTGTCCATACGTCTGATAACCCAAAATATACGTTTACGTGTTTCGGCTTCTATTGGTGAAAAGGTAACATTGAACGAGCGATGCAGGCCCATGCGCAGCGCAGAGCGGAGAGCAATGCCAATGTAGGCATAACATGTGCTAAGCTTGGCTGAAGATTGCAAAAACTGAATCATAAAAATAATAGCTTGGAGAGAAGTTAGATCCCTACAATCAGTAATATCTATGAGTTGGCGGGAGGCTTTGAAGTACTTGAGTCTGAACAGTATTAGCGTAAACGTATTAGTGCCAGTTTTGAAAACTGCTTACCCCTCGTCAGTCCGGGCATCGTAGCCCGTAACATCAACCCCTTGCTCCTTCTCTGAAAACAGCTTGCCAAGAGCAAGAACTGCGAAAAACAGAGGTAAGAAGCTGGTTTCAGCGGGCCCATAATTTTCAGGTGCCACTTTGTAGACACGGTCCATCTGCTTGTAGAAAGTGGGGAGATGTACAACTCGGAGCATCGCGCTGTATTGAATAATGGCATTGTCACATAGAGTGCGCGCCTCCTCTTCGCTGGGAAGAGGTACATTAAGTGGCGATGACATAGATCCGGTTGTAGAAAGAGTATCCGGCGAGGAGGCATCGTAGGACATGGTGCGTTGCTTAAACGATGGCGATTCATCTGGTGGAATTTGGAATATATCGTCAAATTGGCGTAGTCCCCTCATGAAGCTAAGTCCAGAGGAGTGACCTTGGTAGTCCCAATTTCCTTCTTCGTCGAGATCAAGCTGGCCTGTTGCCTTAACCATGGCCTCGAGATGGGAGTCAGGCGCATCTTCGTTGTGCGGGGGTGCATGTTGCTGATGCATACGCGTTTCCATGGGTGCAATTGGTGGTCGAGCAGCCGCTTGCGATAGCTGCGGAAGCAAACCATTTTGGATGTGGGCATCGATGGCGGGGTCGTTCAAATCCACGCTCGGCAACACCACCTGCAATAATGCTTTGGCACGCTTCAGCTGGCTCTCGAGAGCTTCAATGTACTGAGGTGTCGCATTCCGTCGGCGGTTTGAAGGTTGGTCGTAAGTGCTGGGAAAATAAGTCAGTTTTCAATTTTTTTTCCCACCAATGTGTGGTTGTCTTTAGAGACAGAGAGAGAGGGCCTTTACCATTCTGCACAAAGTTAGCGTGTGATTCCAGGATGACAGAACCAAAATCTGCCCATACACATGGCTACAAACATACCATAGCTATACACTGTACAGTGTGTGCACGGCTGTTTGCCATCGCATTTGATCTTTTTGCGTCGACACTCGTCACAGGCCCGTGTCACACGTCGTCTTTTCTGAGGTTGCGGCTTGGGTGGCTGATCTTCGCCGACGTCATTGGTCTCCGAGTTTCCTTCGCCAAAGTCCGATGTGTCTTCGGCATGAGATTCGAGGTGGCCAGGGCGGCCAGAGTCTGCCGGTAGCCCTTCAGTCGTCGTCGTAAGGGCTGGAGAAGTCATGGGGGGCAGATGGGGAGCATCGAGCATCACGTCCTGTGGCTGGGGGGGGAATGCTGCGCCTAAGAGTAAACCGGTGGATGCTTCTGACAGGGTTATTCTGCGGCGGAGAAGCTTGTGGGTCAAGGATTAGTTGTAGGGTTAGCGCCGTCGCATGTCGCATGGGCACCGTCCCGCCGGGCTTGGGCGATGGAGTCAAATAGTCGAATCGTTGCTCCCCGCCGACTCGCCCGCTTTCTATTGCTATCTGTAGGCCAAGATCATATCTGGAGCAACTCATCTCGGCGAGTCGCCTCGGGTTCTCTTGGATGAGCTGGCGCTTCCACAGTCATGTATTGAAATTTCCCCAGAGCGAGCCATTGACAGTACCCTTCTCTTCTCCGGGATCCAAACGACGGTTATCCCATGTGCTCCCCCACTCTCGGCAGTACAAGTATGTAAATGCTGGTTTGGCACTCGAGGATGCACAGCGGGAGCTGCACCATCAGAGCCAAGTGTTCAGCAGCTGTCATGTGCCTAATGTGCGCCCTGTGGCGTCACGGCTCCTGGCAGATTGGGATGTCCATTCCATGGGGAAAAGCTGGTGAGGGGTTTCTGATGAGCCGCCACCCACGCCACGAAAGAAGCACTCGTACGGTATGGCGCTGCGGCTTTGGATGCCCTGCTTACACCCAAGCGAAGGGAAGCGGGTCTTTGACCGTGGCGCTGCGCTGCCGGGGGGCCCTACTAGTGGCGTGACCCGCTGTCCCGTTGCAGCTTGACCTTCTCTCGTGGCTCCTCGTGCGCTCTAAAGCCTCCTGTTCAAGCAACGATCATCAATCAACAATTCTCGCTTGCGGTCAAGGTGTCCACTGTCTCATATGGTTACTAACGAATCAGCCATGTTACCAATCGATTACAGGCCTTTTCTCTCTCCAGAAACGGACTGTCGGGGTATGAAGAAGAGCGAGGTTCCGAAACTTCGTCCAGTCCCTCCACTTGCACCAGCTGCCCAGCCTTGTCTTGTTAGCGTCGGATAAAGTCGCCAGAAACATGACAGCGTGGCTTGACTGCGGCTGGTGACCCTAGCCCTTACACGCTCGGCAGGCCCCCTTGACCGATTCCCAATGTCCCACAACACTCCAGCCATATCTTGGCTGTTTGCAATTCTCGTCTGCGTATTATGTAGGCAACATAACAGGGTCATTGCGAAGCCACAGATGCCCAACCATGGAAGAAGAGGCCGCAGGCGCCGGCAGATGAGCAGCACCCGTCCATGCTCGCCGTGTGAGTTGTCTTACCACCAACTGACTTTTCTGGGAACGGCCGGTGGGACGGGTTTTCCGCTTTAGTTTCCCCGTTGATTCTTTTATTGGTAGCTGTTGTATTGGATGAACGGAACTCTCCTTCACAATACGAACCAAGTCAGCCAAGTCTGCTCAAGCAGAACTGGTTCCTACGCCTGCTGTTTCTAGTCGAAAGAGAGACGTTTCGTGACGGCTGACTGTTGTGTAAGCGAAACGGTGGGAAACATAATAGATGTCGCCCCATGTGTGAGTTTCGGAAGAACCGATGCTGCACATCTGCGTCATAATAAGGCCTCTTGGCAGGAAAAACATGTCTCAATGCGGGCGGTCATGGTCGGAACACCTTTTTTGATGGGTACCGAGTTTAGTGGCTCGTGTTATTGAGCTAGCCGTGCCGACTTCCGGATGACTCAGCTGCCTCTCCTTTCTTGTCTGTGTCGCACGATGCAGAAGAAGATGCAAGCCGAGATACGAAAGCTTCCTCTTGGTCGGACTGCTAGCCTAGTCGGTGCACTAGCCACAGCACTAGCCACGCCGACATGTTTTGCACCAGCACACACAAGCCGCGACGACTCGTTTTCAGGAGTGGCGGTCTCGCACAACGTCCTCTTCAGCCACGCTTCACACAATACAGCGCCAAGGAAGGATGCATGACGCCAAGCCCATTTGGTCAGGGTTGACAAGTTGCATGCATTTTGCTGTGGCGCATGACACGACGGCCTGTCCAGTAGTGAGGGGAGGATGGCGGCCAGGATAAAGACTATGTACGTAAGTTGTCGCTTGTAAAAAGAACAGGTAGAGACCGGTCCCCTTCCATGAAATGCCTGTCTCCCGTCGAGTTTTTTCTCCTCTGCTGTTCTCTGGAGGGTGAAACGTTGAAACGTCGAGCTCGCATGAGTTGATAAAGTTGTCATTTTCATTTGTGAACATACGGTCAAATGTCACGTGTTGCAGATCTGGGCGTTCAATGTGATCGACGACGCAGTCATCGCACCGTGATCGAAAAGTTTGCAATCAACGACCAGTGCTCGTATGTTTGTGCGGCCATCATTGCCGAACCAAATCTGCGAATCTCCTCGCGTGCTTTTATTGAGTTTCGGTCCAAGGGGTTACGATCGATCGCAACATGCTCCTCGGTTCTTGGTTTGTGCCGACATCGCAGTCCTGCGTATAAGGCTCTAGGCATAGTTTGTAAAACGATATGGCTCTCTGAAGCCGAGTGCTTGTGCCAGACATTAGCTTGCGCTTCGTGATCTACTCTACAATAACTACAAAGTCTAGGGAGATGGGAGGGAACTGAGCCACAGAAAGCCAAGGGGGACAGCGATCGTCACGTTGCGATCAGCACAACGGAACAGGACCCTGCCGTGCAACCTCAACTACAGATTCTGCTATTATGTGCATCAACGAATCGAGCATGCAGGAGATAGCCAAGGCGCGAAAAGGACCAAATACTGTCCGTCAGGCTGGGCCCCAAATTCATGACGGGAACCTTGTGGACTGTGCTGACAATTAATTAGGTTTTGCATAACATGATGAAATGCCAAGAGCTATGCTTTCATCCTTGAGTTGTTCTGAGGTCTAGATGCCTGACTGACCCCGTAATGTGATTTAGAGAGTAGGCATAGCGAGCCGGCTGATTCCTTGATGCTCATGAAAGCGAGCACGATAGTTTCTAGTGGCGGATATGTGGACACTCTCAGACTTTCGCTATGACAGGCCGTTGGTAGCGCCATTCAAACTATGACGCAATTTTTGCAGTGTGGTGCTGTTGACAAGAGACAACATACGGATAGCCTTTTCCAGTTTGAAGTGTTTAGCAAGGGCATGCTGGGAACCCCCATCCATCAGAAGCTGTCGCCATGTGACAAAGATGGCGCGACTCCAAAATGCCTTGACGCACCCCAACACAGTCCGCACCCACCAAGTACAGCATGAAATATATCATTTGTAAAGCTCTCAACCAAAAACGAAGCCTCATTTTTAGACATTTTAGTAATACAGTCATTTTTATATCTAAAATCCTACTATCAAGTTTATTAACCGCCTGACTTAATGCAATCTCGCAGTCTCTAAGGCGCACTGCCTATCTACTATTACTATCTTCTTTATTATTAATTTCTATCCGGTGGCAGTAGAGGTGTAGAGTCTTAAACTTGGTGGTGTGGCCCATATGGAGTCGCACCATTTTTGTCCACAGGGTGGCTGTTTTTCCCATAGCGACATAGCTTTCTTGCAATTGTCTTGCATGCAAAATGAACACAAGTTTTGCATAAGGTGCAAAAGCAAGGCTTCTATTCAACATATATTCGTTTTGAGACTCCATAGATACTCTGTGCGCATGCGCAAGAACTTTCTTGTGTAATGCAGTGCAGCCGCTGGTTAGTGAGTACGCGAAGCTGTCAAAAGGGCCATGGAAATTAGCCGCACAACTGAGCCGGTTACTTCATAGATGGTCTGTCCGTGTGAATGTCGTAACGTTCTGGAGGTGGTTCCGTCGGCTCAGAAAGTGCCTCAATGTATGTGCTAACAACATTGAAGGACGGTGACGCTACCATTGTTAATGTTTGCTTCACTGTGTACGTAGTGTTGGCAGATGGGCCAATGCGATGGGAATAGACACAAGAGACATTGCGTCGTAACGAAAGGGTAACAACAGGGTAGCGAAATGTTGATTGTGCGTGTGTGGATGGGTTTGAGAAGAATGTGTTTCTGATTGCGTCGGTCATAAGAAGTAAAGAAAAGGCAGTCGGGCCTATTCACCCAGACTATAGAGATGGAAAGTGCACGCAGAGGAAGGAGCATCAATAGCCACTTCCCCATTCCTCCTGTACCTATGAACGTTACCTCGATTACATTGTAGGAAAAATCATCAACTCTTCTGACAAATAAAAGAACTTTGCGCATTAGGGGCGTGATGTGGTGAATGTCTCGAGAGCTTTGCATAGTAGATGAACTTGACTTGTCAATATTTTTTTTATCTATCGCACCCAGCATATCTGCGCCAGCCGAGACAGAGTCGGAGCCGCCTGGAGCGTCTAACCAAGCCAATAACTAGAGTAGTTCTGCTTCTTCCTATTCTCTTCACTGAAGAGATGCATGGGCTACCCAACATTGCGAGGCATGCAATAATGACCATGGAGCTACTTTTCCTTGTTGCAGAGTTTCGGACATGTCCATTCTGAGAAGAGTGGTACCCTCTCCAGATGCAGCCTCAGCACCACGGTATCTCCGCTCGTGCACATTGAGCAGAACAACGGAAACAAGATGCATCCGCAAAAACTCTGTATGTGATGCTTTCGTCTGATGAGGCGACTCGCTTCAAGAGCAAGCTCCTCGCACTGAAGAGTACTGGCGGACAAGTCGAGTGCGACGCTAAACGGCGCACGGACCACAACACACACCAGCGAAATATTCGCTTAGCCCGTTGGTGGTATTGGAATCCGCTGCAACGAGCTCTTTCTTCACGACAACTAACCTCACAGCACACCGGAGTCGAGCAAAATGTCGACCTTCGAACCCGTCATTGTACGTACGCCCCGAATACACGAAGCCGCATATTTTCTGGGCCAGGCGGTCGCTCCCCGCCGCCATGCCAGTCCGCGCCTCGTCAACACCACGCATATCCTGCTTTCCAAGGAGCCTCTCGCTGACAGCGCACCCAGGTCATCGACGGCAAGGGCCACTTGCTCGGTCGCCTCGCCAGTACTGTCGCCAAGCAGCTCCTCAATGGCCAGAAGATCGTCGTCGTGCGATGTGAGGCTCTCAACATCTCCGGCGAGTTCTTCCGCGCGAAGCGTACGTTCACCCACCGAATACGAGCAAGCGCCATGGACAGCAGGCCACAGTGAACGCACATGGGATAGGAGGATTTGCCAAAGGGCTTGAATCAATCATTGACGTGCATTGTGGCTGCTCCGGCGAAGCGCTCTCTCTCGGGAACCCTCGACTCGAACAACATGAGCTGACAACGTTTTGCAGTGAAGTACTCGGCTTTCCTGCGCAAGCAGACCCGTTTCAACCCCACCCGTGGTGGTACGTCTCCTCTCCTTGATCCGCTGCACTCGTGTAGTCATCAGGATTTTTTTCCTTGACTGGGTGCCATTTTCTGTCGGCGGCGTGCTAACCAGCCGTTCAGGTCCCTTCCACTTCCGCGCCCCCTCCAAGATGTTCTGGCGAACTGTCCGCGGCATGATTCCCCACAAGACTGCCCGCGGTGCTGCCGCCATGGAGCGCCTCAAGACGTTTGAGGGTGTCCCCGCCCCCTACGACAAGAAGAAGCGCGTCGTTGTTCCCCAGGCCCTGAGGGTACTGAGGCTCAAGCCCGGCCGCAAGTACTGCACTGTCGGCCGTCTCGGCCACGAGTTCGGATGGAAGTACCAGGATGTCGTTGCCCGGTATGTCACATCGATTGCCATACACAGCATCACATTGCTAACAATTGGTTGCACAGTCTTGAGGAGCGCAGGAAGGTCAAGGGCGCCGCTTACTACGAGCGCAAGAAGGCCCTCCGAAGGCAGTTGGCCGAGGCCAAGAAGACGGCCAACGTTGACAGCAAGACCAAGGAGCAGCTCACCGCCCTCGGATACTAGAAAACGGCAGTTGATGAACAGTGTCGGTTTCGGTGACGTGGTTCGGCGTGAATTGCATTTGGCTCATGGGATGTTTCTTTCCTCTACTATACTCCGACCATTCGAAAGGGTTACCAGGCTAAAAGAGCACATCAATACTAGAGTGCTTACGTGTTCATGGGTCTCTTTGCGGTCGGTCTGCTGTGTCTTCAGGTACTCTTCCGGCTAGAAGCAATACGAAATGAAAAATCACAGCTGATGTAAAGCATGTTGATGGCGTTGAGCGTTCAGCAATAGACTGGTGGGTATGTGGTTAATCCAACTCAGTCTTCGTTTGTAGTGCTATTGACTTGACCTGACTATCTGTGCAATTTGGTATTATGCTTTTCGTATAACTGACTAGGCCACTCTGCGTGCGGAACCATTGCGGTCGGAAGGATGCATATGTGATAGGATAGGGTGACAAGCTCAACTAGCGCTTAACCTCGGCTCTGACGTCGTCCCGCATCGGATCCCTTCCCCAGATTTCCCCAACTCAGGGCCGTAAGCATTGGCATCCTGTCAACCGACCCAGCAACTGTGTGGACGCGACTCTGTTGGTGGGTTTGGAAATTCTCATTGATTGTTGATTTCCGCTATCCGTGGCGTACAACTGGTATCGAGGTTAAAACGGCATACCTACAATCCCTCAACGCGTAGGATCTCGGATATCTCTCGCACTTGCATCCACACAGCGGACGGACTTTCTCCGCATTCACGCGCCATAGCTCCAGCTCAGCTTGGCCAAGCCTGTAGATCGGACTTGGATCTCGCCTGTGTATAAAAGCTTGTCGCTTCCCAATTGCTACCGGAGACGACACATACATACAACATGGAGGGCGCGAAAGACCGTCTTAGGCAGCTCGCGTCGCACTTCACCTCCGCAAACCCCGTCCCGGGCCCGTCGACCATTTCCCCCGGCGATAGCCACGAGTATCATCACAGACACAATTTCCACACGCTCAGTCCGACATGGTTCCTCTGGCGTGCTGCGCAAATTGAGCCCGATGCCACGGCGATATACCACAAGACGGCAAACAACAAGATACTACGGCGCTCTTATGCCGAAGCTGCGGATCGCGCACGAGGATTGGCATATTACTTGAGAAAACATGGATACAAGAGGGTGGGAATACTGGCAACCAATACTCCGGCATTCCTGGAGAGTATATTCGGGATTGCCGCAGCAGGTGCTGTGAACGTGGCTATCAATTATCGGCTCAAACCAGACGACATTAGCTACATCTTTCAGCACTCGGATGTGGACATGATTATCGCTGATGCAGAATTTGTAGCTCTGCTAGATGACTACAAAAAGGCTAAACCAACCGTGCCCATCTTGATCGACACAGATACAGATGCCACCGAGGGCGAGCTCTCGGGGCCTTTTGACGATGCAGTGCTTGAGGGACTGAAGTACGACATTGAGCAAGGTAACAAAGGATGGGACGACCTGGAGTCGCATGCGAAGAACGAGGAAGATGTAATCGCGCTAGCATATACCAGTGGGACCACGGCCAGACCAAAAGGTGTTGAATACACGCATCGGGGTGTCTACCTGGCTGCCATGGGCAACATTATCGAATCCGGGCTCAACTACCATACCGGCAGGGCAAAATATCTCTGGACTCTGCCCATGTTTCACGCCACAGGCTGGACCTTTCCCTGGTCCATCACTGCTGTGCGAGGCACCCACTACTGTCTCCGCAAGATTGACTACCCAGAGATCTGGCGCCTACTCAAAGAAGAGGGCATAACGCACTTCAACGCCGCGCCAACTGTGAACACACTTTTGTGTGCAGCCAAAGAAGCCGAGCGCCTGCCTCAACCTGTGCGTGTTACTGTGGCAGCATCCCCACCCTCAGCCTGGCTCTTTGAACAAATGTCCAACCTCAACCTGCACCCCGTGCACGTCTACGGGTTAACCGAAACCTATGGGCCCATTACAAAAGGCTACCACATGCCAGAATGGGACACGCTTCCAGACAAGGAAAAATACAACCGCATGGCACGCCAGGGCCACGGGTTCGTCGTATCCAAAGCCCTGCGCGTTATCAAGACGGAGCAGCCGGCGGGCGTACTGACTAACGTGGAGCGCAACGGCGAAGAAATTGGCGAAATCATTTTCAACGGCAATATTTGCGCAAAGGGGTACTACAAGGATGCTGAGGCAACACGTAAGTTGTGGGAAGGCGGATGGCTGCATACGGGTGATCTAGCCGTGTGGCATCCCGACGGGGCGATACAGATTCTCGACCGAGCAAAGGACATTATTATCAGTGGTATGTTTCTTTTTTCCTCCCCTTTTTCCCAACCTGTTTCTCTTTCCCCTCATTCTGATTTCCTAACAACAACTAGGCGGCGAAAACATCTCGTCAGTCGCCCTCGAAGCAATGCTCTCAACGCACCCAGCCATCCTCGAAGTCGGCGTCTGCGCCGTCCCAGATTCCCACTGGGGCGAGCGCCCCAAGGCTTTCGTCACCACAAAGGATCCCGCTGCTGCTGAGAACCAGACCCTTGGTGCAGAGGTCATTCAGTGGGCCAAGGAAAATAGCCATATCAGTCGCTTCATGGTGCCCAGGGAGGTCGTGGTTGTCAAGGAGTTGCCCAAGACGAGTACAGGCAAGATTCAGAAGAATGTGTTGAGGGAGTGGGCGAGAAAGGGCGTTTGTAGGGTAAGATTCTGTTTTTTTGAGAAGGGGGTGTTTGTTGGCTTGGATAACGTCGTTGGTGCTGTTTTTTTTTTCGAATCGCGCATTCTTGACTAGGAAGTGGGGGAATCTTGCATATATATACATATAGAGTAGAGGGAGGATGAGTACTGTTCTATATGTATAATTTGCTCGCAATTATAAAACACAAAAAAAAACTCTCGTTTTGCTTTTCTTTTTTCTTTTTCAAAGTGTATTTGGCCTTCCCTCTATTTTTCTTCCAGGAAAAAAAAAGATAACTTCTCTAGGGGGGAGGGGCAATGGTTCTATGGTATCTAACTTAATCCAAAATTTTCTTTCTCTTGAATGCATATTTCAGCTCCAAGTCCAAACCACCCCATCTCCTCCTTCCTACACATACACCTCTAAACTCACTTCTAAAAAAACCAACAAAGAAAACTGCATAAAAACCAACTACCTCTTCTTCTCCATCTCCGCCGCCGCCGCCAACTTCTTCTTCTCTGCTGCCTTCTTGGCCTTCTCCCTCCTGCCCAAGGCGGCCTCTGCGCCAATACCGCCAAACACCAATCCGACACCAACCCACTGCATACCGGTAATCTGGTGGCCAAACCACCAGACGCTCCAGACCATTGTCAGCATCTTCCTGGTAACGGTGACAGTGACGAGCAACAAGCTGCTAAAGTGGGCGAGGGTATGGAAGATGAAGACCTGGCCGATTGCGCCGCAAGCCGAGAACATGAGGACGTCCCAGCCGACGGAGGGGTAGGCTTTGATGAATGATAGGGCCGAGGAGAGTTCCGAGGTAGAGAGGGAGAGGGAGGTGGCTAGAGGGGTCGAGGCGAGGAGAGGGGTGACGAGTAGATACGAGACGGTGAGGCAGGTGGACATGATATTTTGGGCGCACATCATCTGGGGGCCGGTGAAGCCTTTGAACGAGGTGAAGATGTGGTCTTGGACTGTGTTTGTGAGGCCGTCGAAGAGGAGGTTGATGCCGAGGAGGATTAGGCCAATGGTTTGTGAGGCTTCTGCATTCGTGCCCTTTTTAGCGGCCTTCTTCGCAGTTGACGGGCTGTAGAGGGTGAAGACGGCGACGCCGAGGGTGACGAAGCCGATGACGGCGTATTTGTAGAGCGGGTAGCGCTTTTGGAAGAGCGAGATGTGGAGGAACATGACGGGTAGGAGTTTGCAGCTTTTGGCGAGGATAAACGTTACATAGTCGATGTGTTTAAGGCTGGCGTAGCCAAAGGGTGAGGCGAGAGACGATGTCAGGGCGATGCCGAGGAGGGGGAGGAGGATGCTGCGCGAGGGGAAGATGGGGAGGGCCTTGCGCGCGCCGGTTTTGGGGTCCTTTGGAGCCGAGACGAAGAGGTATATGAGTCCAGTTATGGCGGCGAAGGCGGATTGTACCGTGTTGAGGAAGATGGAGTAGGTGAAGCGCTCGTTGCGTGGGCCATGGGTCGTGGTGGTTAGACGCTCCTGGATCCATGCCCAAGTCATGCTATATTGATGCACCGGTCAGCCGCAGATTCCTGTATTTGTGTGTCTCAGTCTCACACAAGGTACTTACAAACTTCCATAGATACCAGCGACGCAAATGACGAGCTGGAACAGGCCTGCTTCCTTCTGCTCCTTGGGGTTTCGCGCATGCAGCTCGGCCTGTTCCTCGAGCTTCTGCTCAATCGAGTGTACTGCATCGTCTAGACGGTGGTGCGCATGTCCATTAGGCTGGCCGTTGGTGTCGTTGGCCTTGCGGCGAACTGCTTGTGCCATTGCGTATGCGATGCTATGTTGGACGGAGGGGGGCGTAGAAAGGAGTGGATAGGCGCAGACTTGAGGAGGCGCTCATACAACAGCAACCGACGTGGGCGCGCGGGCGGGAGAAGAGCAAGGAAAGGAACCGTGTGCGCTGGCAAAAACCGTCGATATTAAATGGAAAAACCAAAAGAGTGACACCTGTCTTCAGTTGGCCTCTTTTTCCTCCCTTGACGACAACCGTGGCTTCAACCGCCTCGCGCCGGAGCTAAGACGGAGAACGCTAATATGAGCGACGGCACGAGCCACGAGCCACGGTTGAGCCTCTCAAGGATCGGAATTCGGAAGCTAGTGTTTCGGAACCGATGGGCGACTAGCGTGGGCGCCGCCGTGTCCCCTGTGGGGCCGGACGTCTGAAAGGCTCAGGGCGGGGAGAGACAGAGACAGAGAAGGGGCGTGCTCGAGAGTGGATGCCAGGAAAAAAAGGCCGAGAGCGACAGTCAAACAAGAACAAAGCTAGTCATCGCACAGCTGTTATTTTTATTGTACAAACTTTTGTTGTTTTTATTGAGGACATGTGTATGCCATATCTACTCTCGAGAGGCGATGTTGCTGCGCTACGCACGCGCTTACCGCCCCCAGCCATCATAAAAGGTCGTGTCTAAAAAAATGCTCGCTAAGAAATGATGCAAAGGAGAAAAACGCCGAGGCCTAGCCCTTCAGATCCCGCCGGCCTGCTGATGCCACTCGCTCCCCCACCCCGCCCACCCACACTTTGCCCTCTGGTCTCCGCCTCACTCTGACCCAGAAGTGCGCAGACAGGTGCCTAAACACACGTGGTTGTCGTCGTCGTCGTCACCGTCATCATCTTCGTTTCAGGCCTCGCCCTTGACAATCTTCGCAACGGCGCTCTTGACCAGCACCCACATGGGGCCGGCATTGACTTCTTTGCCACTGCTCTCTTCCATACCGCACTTTCGCTTCCAGGCGTCTCTCCACCCTCTTTCCGTGTCTTTTTGTTTGAGCTTCATCAACTGTCCCGCCCTCTTGCCCTGCCTCCTGTAGCCGGCCATGAAGGCATTCCACTCCTTTCTCTCCTTTACAAAAATGATGACACCGTTGCCAGCGTCAATGGGCTGGCTGCCGCCCGACAGGATCCGCGCCTCCCATGCACTGCCAAGCGACTGGAACGTGAAGGTCGACGAGTCAAGCACATAATATCTTTTCCGCTTGCCAAATTTGGACGCTGCGCTCGAGCACGGCGTGATCCAGTGCGTGGCGCGTGAGTAGATGCCGTCTGCCAACGCCTCATGGAGAAGGTCCGAGGGGAGGTATCTCCGGCACTGGAGGAGCAGCTTGTTGCGAAGGAGTGTGATGTTGATGTCTGGGTGTGCCGTAGGTATTTGTGGCGAGTGGGAGAGAAGGGCCTTGTTTTGTGTGCGCGTCATGCGCGCTGGTGGCTTGGATATCCGTCCGGAGGCCCGGATGACTGTGACGGGGTTGTCGAACTGGTGAGTGGTCATGGTTTGAGTCTGAACGGGCGCCATGGTTTCTGTTGTGTGTGTGTGCCTGCAATGTGCTGGCGTCGATGTGTGAAGGCGTGTTTTCTTCTTGTGCTAGCTATGGTGTAGTAGCAATGGGTGGTGGTGAAGTTGTCGTAAAGATGAGTTGTTGGGTAGTTCAGTGTGAAGAAAAGTGTGTGTGTGGAGGAGAGAAAGAGTATGTGTGTGCCGGGACGAGAGAGGAAACGAGGGAATGTGCGGTCAAGAAGAATCATCTTTAACCAGCATGCCACCCCTTCCTAGAACAGCATAGCTTATGAAAAGACACAGACAGACAGGTGCCATGCCAGCCTCGGAAATGGGTCGGGCGTCAAAGCGATGCGGTGCTCTCTAGTCTACCAATCTCCGGCCTCTCTGGGCGATCCCTGGTACTACTGAACCTGGCAGCCATAGAAGGATAAGCGAGCTCTGCTGCCGAACCTCACCGCATCAAAGGGCTGCCGCGCCTCGAGCGACAGCCGCCCCGTTGAGCCCTCGCTTGAGCCCTCGTCCTCGTCCTCGTTCTCACCCGCCATGCTGAGCCTGTCGACGTGTCGAGCAGAGGCTGCGCTGTTCTCTCGGCCGCCAACGGCATTTGCGTCCTGTGTCCTGTGCTTCGTGTCCAAGCGGGAGCCCATGACGTACATGCGCTAGCCCGCCAGCCCGCGAGGGTCCAGCCGTTCGCAGCCTCGCCGTGCCTGTGCAAAGGCCAACAAGTCATCTCCACGCCTTTGCCATCGCTCGGCCCCTTTCACGCCACATACACGCAATCACTTTACACGTGCACCACTAGCCAAAATGCTCTCCGTGTGTCGACATGATATGTTGATTGGTTGTATCTAGTAGGTATCGGTACGAGTGACGGGGTGTAGCAGGCGTGGTAATGGTAGTGGTAGTGTAGTAGTGGTAGCGGGCAAGGTGGGGTGAGGGGTTGGTGATTAGAGAAAGTACATGCATGTGCTCGCCATAAACTTGGGCATGATGAGGAAAAAAACCCCCATCCCAATCCTTCTCCAGCTCTTCTTCTTCGCCAGAAAAACCCAAACTTGGATGCTAGCGCTGCTACCCATGAGCAGATGCGCGATCCGGATATCAAAGGCCATAACGTCATGACATTCGTGAACCGCTCAGCGTGCACTCAGATATCGATCTTCTCCCCCTCCTCTCTCGACAAAATAAAAAAAAGGTTTTAAACAATGTCCCCAAAATAATCCATGGTATCCATTAGTTAACAGCAAGTAAGAAACTAAGCAAGCTTATGCTTTTTGATACCGTGTTGGCGAGTTTGCCCGTTATGGAATCACAATGCATCAGGCGGTCGATGCAACAAGGACCAGTCGTGTGTGGAGGCACGGCCTGCATGGCTGCCGCTCTGTCCACTCGTGTGTTCGGACGGGTGGCCGACGAGCACCACCGCCTTGATCTTGTGCCCATGTCAGGGCATCTGCGAACAAGGCGGGGTCTACTCTTGCGCCTGGCTGCGACGCATCTTTTCCGCCTCGAGGTTTTCATACAAGAGATACAGCGCCTTTTCATTGGCACTGGCGCTGCCGGTAATGGTAAACATGCGCTCGCCCGTGTCGTCGTGAGGCGCCTTGGCAATGGAAATACGAGCGTTGGAAGTCTTGCGAATCTCGCTGATCTTGCTACCGCCGCGTCCAATGATGCAGCCCACCATGTCGGATGGAATGCTAATGTTCTGCGTCTGCATCTCCTCGCCGTCCTCGGTGTGTGTTGGGGGCGGTGGCCTGCTCGCAGCATCGGAACCAGATCGTCGAGAGAAGGCGGGCGGCGAGTCGCTAAAGTCAGCGCCATGGCCGGTGCGGTTGTAAGAGCGTCCACCCATGCCACCGCTGGGCGCGCCGCCACCGTTGGCCGATGGACCAGGGCCAACGCCGGGCTGGACCCTGACGGCGGGGTTGTAGAGGACGGTGCCGTAGCCACGCTCGTGGTCGTCAATGAGACACTTGCCAATTTCCCAGACAGCCTTCTCGATGCCGGCGGGGGATCCTTGGACCTCGACGATACGCTCCGTCGACTGGGGAAGCATCTCTTTCTGTGCAACCATGCGAACACCAGAGGCATCCTGGATCTGCTTGATCTTCAGACCCTGGCGACCAATGATGGTGCCCATCTGGTTGTGCGAGATGAGGAGACGGATGGCTGCACAAGTTAGCTAGGGATACTCTGATGCAACAACCCTCACACTTTGGTGCAAGAGCAAAAGCACTGGGTACGTACGGTGAGTGCCATCGGTGCGAATGGCACCGCCCATGCCCATGGCAGGAGCGCCCTCGAGCAGGCCCTTGGCGGCGAGGCCGTATGCCTTTGAAATGCCGGCGAGGCTGCCCGTGACAGAGAGGACGCGGTCGTGGACGCCTTGGACGACCTTGCTGACGCCGGCGCGAACACCAGTCTCATCGCGCAAATCGGCGACGTTCTTGCCAGCCTTGCCTATGATGACTCCGGCCTCTTTGGACGAGACAATGGCTCGCAGGGTGAGCTGCGCCTCGGCGTACTCTTCTTCGGTGCGTGGGATGACTTCACCCTCGCCATCCATGTTGAGGCGATCAAGCTGGTCGGCAACGCGGCTGGCGTCCTGACCAGGACCGGGCTGGGGCTCTTCAGTGGACATGTTGTCGAGAGGATTGGGTGGAGCAGAGGTGCTGGTGTCGTGGTTAGTGACGCAGTTTCGCGACACGCGCAACGTCGCAACACTCACAAGCAAAGGAGGTAGAAGTCGCAAAGGCGGCGGTAGGATGTACGAGAGGGGGGGGTGTAGGGGAGAGGAGGGAGGGGCGGGGAGAAGGTGGTCAGGCTATGAGGCTAGGTGTCAGTAATTGTGTTGATGTCGGTGTCTGGAACTCGACATGGGAGCTACTCTACTCACAGGCGATCACGGAAGTGGCGGGGGTGAGGGAGGGAGGTGGTCGGTGCGGAGTGGCCGACAGGACCGATGCAAAGGGAGCACGGGCGAGTTGAGGAGAGCGGAGAGGGGCGGGAGAGAGAAAGAGAGAGGGAGAGAGAAGGGGAAGAGAGGATTGGGGATGTGTCGAGGACGAGACGAGTATTGGTGGAGCCACCTTGGAGGGTACCGACGAACAGTGGACAGTGGAGGGAAGGGAGACGGAGAGGGAGGGACACACAGGACAGGGCTGGAGAGGGCACAATATTATTCGGGCGGCAGGTTGTAGCTTCTCTTAGCGAGACGGACACGCCTTGCCGCATTCAAGAGGAGTGCAGGCAGAGGGAGCAGCAGCAATGCTTCAGACGCAGCTGGCCTCTGCCCTCACACGACAGGCACCATGGTGTTTTATCACGATTTGGTTTGGTGCATTGCATGCAGGCGTGAATGCATCCGCCTGTTCGTCGACCATCATCGCGCGCCGCCCCATCCGCCAACACAGAATAGACCCCGCGTGCACGAGCCCTCCCCACGGAGCGTAGAATCACGGCATTGGCTCCTCACGCTCGCATTACAAGCAATTGAATCAATCGGCCTTGTCTTGTACTATCTCTAGTCACGGACATTCTGCTGCAACGAGACGCTGTATTCAACGATTTTTTAACCACGGCCATGCACTAGTCAACACGGTAAAAATAACGTTCGACATGCCCCTAATCCCACGCTTCAAATACAACCATCTTTTACACCTCCATGCTGCGAAACTCATATTATCGCTCTCTCGCCTTCCAACGCCTTCCCATGCACCCTCTACTTATTCCCTCTCTACTTCTGCGCCTCAAAAATCACCTTTTGCACCTTCATGTTGTTGAACAAATCATAGCCCTCTACTGCATCGCTCAACGGCATAATCTTATCAGCCAGGAACCTGTCCATGTCAGCTACAATCCCATAACTACGTCCACCACCAAAGCACTGGCACTCACCCAAGTTTGTCTTGGTGCTTCTTGAGACTCTCCATCGCTTCTTCAAACACACTCCGTACCGGGCAGCGTCCCATCTGTAGTCGGACATTCTTGTTGTATGCCTCGTTTCCAGTAAAGGGAATTTCGGCATTGTGGACACCAACCGAGCTCATGACACCCCATGGCCGAATCAGCTCGTAGCCCATGCGCAGAGCAGGCGAAAGGCCAACCACTTCAATCACAATGTCGGCACCACGCCCTTCAGTCAGCTCCTTGACGCGCTTGTCGAGTCCCTCGCGGTCCGTCTGGAAGTTCCATGGTTCCGCACCTAGAGACTTGGCTAGTTCGAGTCGAGAAGGCACAGAGTCGACGGCAAGAATGTGCTTGGGCTGGTAGTTGAGGATGTTGCATAGCGCGCACAGGGCGACAGGTCCACATCCGATGAGGACAACGACGCTATTCTTGGCTTCTTCGGGACTGGCGTACTGGAACCCGTTTTTGGCTGCAAAATAGCCAGTAGGAAAGATGTCGGCCATCAGAACCAGAGCTTCATCTTTGATACCTGACGGGGCCTTGACCGCAGTCGAATCGGCAAGAGGCACTCGCACATATTCGGCCTGGGCACCGTCGAGGCCAACAGATCCAAACAGCTGACTCTTGGTGCATCGTGACGAGTAGCCGCGTCTGCAGTAGAAGCACTCTCCACACGAAGTCGTGAAAGGCGTGACAACAAGATCACCAACCTTGTGGTTCTTGACTGACGGGCCTACCTCGTGGACGTGACCAGTAAACTCATGGCCCATGATGAACTCGGTTCCTGATGGCTGGTGGCCTCGAAACACATGTAGCTCACTAGTGTTCAGATCAGAATGAGGTTGCGAATTGGTGGCATGATTTTTGCGTACCTCCCGCATAGCGCAGACTGTGAATCGTCAGTGATGTGCTCTCATGATATATATAGACAAAGAAAAAAAAATATAGAATCAAATCATGTTACCTTGTCGACTTTGACAATAATGTCGCCAGCATCTTGTATCTTGGGAATAGGTCTCTCCTCAATCACCACCTTTCCTGGGCCCTTGAAAACCACTGCTTTCATGTTGTGCTTGGCCAAGTGCAAAAAAATATAAAATGAGTAATGATTCACAAGGGAAGATGGGGATAGACAAGGGAAGGGAAAGGGTGCAAGATTAATGTAGAGAGGAGGCTAAAACTATGCGATCAAGTGGAGCTCGCGCCCTACATATGTATGAAGCCTCTGCTCTGACGACATGAGCCCGAGGTGCGGACAGGCGCAAGTTGCGATGGAGGGAACAGTGTCCGTTACCCCGCCGAGGTCCGACTGCGGGGTAGCGGCCAACAGCAAGCAAGTCACGCTGCAGTGGGCTCGTGTTTGTTAAAATTCAATATCATCGTTATAGTACCTCTTGAAAGACCCAAAAAGAACAAATCATCCTGTGAAAGCAGCAAAGACATGTCGTGACATGGCCAGTCCCTGAGTCCATGGAAGTGGGTCTCGGCTTAGTGCGGAAAGGTCGCGCGCATCTCTCTCCACCTCTTTCCGAACAGACAGTCCAGTACGCCGATAAAGGAGTGAAAAAAAAACAGAGTCGGCGAGTTCAACATGCTGTACTAGACCGCTCTGGAGCAACAAGTTGACCGCCAAGAAAAACCGAAATGCAAAGGAAATTCCCGTCTGTATGTAAAAGTCCAAGTAACGATTGCCGTATCCAATCCAAAACGCCCGGCAAATGCCCATTCAAGACGCCAACCCCGAGTTGTGGAGCTCCCGCGTTCAGGTGACGGTGCAAAGAAGCTCGGCTTCCAAAATGAATTTGCCCTCCTTATACTTCTCGCTGGCCTCGTAGGCCTTGTCGTATTTCCAACCAACCGTCTCCTTGCATTGGCGGCAGTGGATATCGCGGACAATGTGACGGCCAGTCGTCATGTTGCGCTCGTTGGGGTCAGACTCGGTGACGTTGACTACACTGTCGAACAAGTAAGCCTTGCCATGTTGGCCACGGAAGTTCTACGAGCGACAAGTTAGTATTCATTGATTCAACGGAAGATTTATTTGACAACAACATCAAGAAGAAATAGCGTCAAGGCGCACTTACCCTGCTTAGAATGTCGTCGTGGTTGGAGAGGTGCGTCTTGCAGTTCTTGCAGCCGTAGATGCGGGACGAGTTGAGATAGATGTTGTAGGAAAGGCCCATGATGATGGCTAGGTGATCTGACTCGGTGGTGGAAGCTTGCTGGGGCTTGGGCGTTCTGGGATGAGGTTGACGGAGGTCAGAAGTGGCCACTGGGTTTTGGTTGCCGCCTGTCATACGTGCTGTTGGCTCGGTTTTAGAGGCAGAGGCGATGGTGCTGACAAGGAACTAGGCTCTGGATCGCTGGGAGCGCCGAAAGATTGTGGCACCCGGGATGGCGCCAAAGCGCGTGTGCTATCTTGAGTTGTGGAGTAGGTAGAAGCTTTAGCTAGGTATGCTGGGGGAGGTGACAGCCGGGCTGCTGGTACCTAATGGCACGTGCGTGGTCCAAGGCGGGATGACGGAGGGGAATGACGAACGGCACGAGGCGTGGTTCGTCGGAACACGCGTAATGTCTATATATTGTAGCAGCACCGGTTTGGGTGTGAGTCGGGTCTTGAGAGTTGCTGTGCTTCACACACTAAGTAAGTAAGAGTACAACAGAAGTATGTATGCTTGACAAGGCCCAAGGCTGGGGAAGACTGCCTGGAGCGGGGTCCCATGATGGAAACCAGCCAACGCAGCAGCCAATAGAAATGGTAGAGAGGCGACATAGTCAGCTGAAGACGCAGCGCCGCAACAGGCTGACAGTCGAGGCTGCGTGGAGAGAGATTGAATAGTGGTAGCATCTTTGGTACTGCTTCCTTTTGCAATTCATGTACCACTGTCTAGGGACGAATGGGTTGAGCACTCGGTTGCAGCGCAGCGAGTCATGGCATAGATGGTCGCACGTCGTCTTCCAGTAATCGCTACAGGCGTTGCCAAGCCCGCTGTCCATGCTGTGGAGCCACTGCACCGCAAATAAGGAACGCTTTGTATTGGCACACAAACAGGCAGGCTGGTTATCAGAGAGGCCAGCGCATCATGCCACTGCGAGGGAGGGGGGGGGGAAGACGGGCGTTGGGAGTGGACGAACTCACGCACCCCGTGTGCACGGTGTTGTGTCGATCTGGTAACAGTGCGCGCCCCAGCCTCGCTCGTTGCAGATTTCCCGTTGCCGCAGGGACTCGTCTCTTTTTGCTCATCTATGTGTTTGTACACATGTATGCACGAGATGGGGAGAGTCCTCTGCCATGTGCCTCTACTTGTACTTGTACGTATGTACATTGTGAGGCGGCCGGGAAGACGGATCTACCCTAGATCCCGGAATATATATCTAACCATACTAACTACTTACGATGCCTGCAAACCTCGTCGCTATGTCCCGAAAAAAAAAGATGCGATAATAAATTATACAAAACGCTTGGCCACATCGGCGCAAGGGACTGGGACCGCGCACCTGCGCCTCCCCCCAGCCTTCCGATGCACGTCCGCTGCGGCTTGCCAGTGTGGCAGTTTTGTTAGCGGGATTACCCTCGCTGATATGGAACGTTCTAGCAACGGGATGACCCAAATCCCAGCTTTAATTTTCATCCACCCTGGACTTTCCAACAATCGCCCGACTAAATTTCCAGCGACCCAGTCAACCACCAGGCCGCTACCCTTCCGCACTTCGCCCCCATGGTTCTTCCCTCCCTCTTTGCTAAATCATCAAAAAAACACAGGCCCACCTCCCAAACCGGCTCAGACACTCCTCCCGCCTCTCCCGACAAGCTCTCCCACGCAAAAGTCAGGGACAGGGAACGTTCCTCCCGCCGCTCCAGCTCCTACTCGTCGAAGCGCTCGTCCAAATACGACCACGACTCACACCCGCTAAACCTCCCGCCCGAAGAGCGCCAGCGCCTCTCGTTCCAAATGTCCGCTGCCATGGACCAGCCCACGCCCCAGCCAATGGACGTGGACAGGGAACACTCATCCTCCCCCGCTCCCTCGAGCCCGGCAGTAGATGCTCCAAAGACAAATGGCTCCAACGGTGTGCCAGACGGGCCCGCTCCTCCACCACACCGATACACAAAGAGCCCACCGCCCCCCACAGCAAATTACGCAGCAACCCCCGAGGCTGCTACACCGCCCGCCCAGCCGCCAACAATCGACGCCGAGGAATACAAGGCTGCGGGCAACAAGTTCTTCAAGATCAAAGACTATCCCAGAGCAATCGAAGAATATTCCAAAGGTGCGTCGTTACACTAGCAATACTCGACATGCCCGCCGTAGCACGGCTGTCAGCCCAAGTGTTGCGTTGCGCTACAGCGCACCAAGTACCAAAATAAAGTTGCAGGGCTAACCACTTGACAGCCATCGAGGCCGACCCCAAGAATGCCACCTACTATTCCAACCGCGCCGCCGCCTACATTTCTGCAAACCGCTTCTACGAGGCTTTGGAGGACTGCAAGACGGCAGACGAGCTCGACCCCAACAACATGAAGATCTTGCTGCGATTAGGCCGAGTATACACCAGCTTGGGTCGGCCTGACGAGGCTTTGCAGGTGTATGATTCTATTGGTGCCTCAACCAAGGACAAGCAACCTGCACTGACTATGCAGAAGCACCTGCGCATGGCCGAGGAGACTTCGCGAAATGAAGGCTCAGGCTCCATGGTCATATATGCTCTCAACGAGGCTGAGAAGGGCCTCGGTATCGGTGTGGACAAGCCAAGAAAGTGGCAGCTGATGCGGGCAGAAGCACACCTGCGAATGAATAGTGCTAACGCGCTCGGAGAGGCACAGAATGTTGTCATGTCGCTACTACGATACAACAACCAAGACCCAGATGCCCTGGTACTACGTGGCCGTATTCTCTACGCTCAAGGCGAGAACGAAAAGGCCATCCAGCACTTCCGCCAAGCACTTAACTGCGACCCTGACTTCAAAGCTGCAGTCAAGTACCTGCGCATGGTGCAAAAGCTGGACCGCATGAAGCAAGAAGGCAATGCTGCCTTCAAGTCTGGTAGATATCAAGAAGCCATTGACACCTACTCACAAGCGCTCGAGGTCGACCCTTCGAACAAGAACACAAATTCCAAGATCCTGCAGAACAGAGCCCTCTGCCACAGCCGGCAAAAGAGCTGGAAGCAAGCCATTGCCGATTGTGAGAAGGCCCTTGAACTCGACCCGAGCTACACCAAGGCACGCAAGACCAAGGCCAAAGCCTTGGGTGAAAGTGGAAACTGGGAGGATGCGCTGCGCGATCTCAAGGCCATTGCTGAAGAAAACCCTTCGGAGCCCGGCATTGCTAAGGATATTCGTGATGCCGAAATGGAGCTTAAGAAGAGCAAGAGGAAGGACTACTACAAGATTCTTGGTATCCAAAAGGACGCCACCGAGACCGAAATTAAGAAGGCCTATCGAAAGTTGGCCATCATTCACCACCCTGACAAGAACCCTGATGATCCCGAGGCTGTTGATAGGTTCAAGGAGATCCAAGAAGCCCACGAGACCCTGAGCGACCCCCAGAAGCGAGAGAGATACGACTCTGGTGCTGACCTCGTCGACCCCTCTGACATGTTTGGTGGCGGTGGCATGGGTGGAGGCATGGGTGGCGGAATTGACCCAGAGATTCGTGAGTACTCATGTTATGTTCGTTGACAAGGCATTTAGCTAACATCAATCACAGTCATGCAAATGTTTGGCGGCATGGGAGGTGGTATGGGAGGTGGCCGAGGTGGCGGTGGTGGTTTCCACTTCAGCACCGGCGGTGGCAGTCCTTTCGGCGGCATGGGGGGCATGCCTGGAGGCGGCCGAACCAGAGGACCTCCTGGCGGCTACCCATTCTAAACAACCAAAAAATACCCGTCGTCGCTGGGTACCCAGACGTATTTTTTCTTTGGAACGCACCAGGACGACATTTGATTCATGTGTATACCCCTTGGCACGACACATTTACTGCAGATCTCATACATGGCGTTGGGTATAGGAGTCGCGCGAGCGATAGATTCGTACAACGTTCGCTTGGTCTCACTTCTCCTGTATTTGGGGCTGGTGCGTTAGTTGCATTGCTGGCGTCTTTCATTGCTACTGCGTGTTTTGTTGCATACTTTGGAGGGTTGGTAGACCCCACGATCAAGATCTAATGGCGAGACAACCTAGCTATGGATCCATTTCTGTTAGATTTGAATATTATGGTTGTGTGTACGAGGACGAATTCTTTGCTTTTTTGTGGGTCTGCTCAACCAAAAGGTACACCAAAATTCGCCAGAGTCAAAATTATGGACTTGAACTTTTTACATTTGACGTTGAACTAATGACGTAATCAGCACTAGACTGTAAATGTTCGTAGTCTGAAATGTATTAACATCCTGTCACAGGGCAAGATTGCATTGTCTTCTAGTTAAGCATATGACCAAAAACGCAGACGCACGTCTATAGAAACACCGAGATGTTGCGTTTTCTGCACACTTGACGAAAAGTCGTTACAATCATCCCGTGAGTTGGGCTTTGGCTTTTCTGCATACAAGACAGTGTGCGAGATACGCCCACGAAGACACCATTTCAGATAATCACAGCCAGAAAAATAGACCGGTTTTTTTTTAGAAAAAAAGATAAGAGAGGAATTCAGTTGTTTGTAAAGAAGCCATAGAGGAAAGAAGAACATTTTTTCTCGCCTTTCTGCTAGGGGACATTAAAGGAAAAAACAAGCCAAAGTGACAGCTCAGCTCAGCTCAAGTACCATCATAAAACGCAAGAGACATCACACGATTTGAAGGAAGAGAGGGATAGAAAAGAAACCCTCAAAGCGTACCAGTACAATGCAACAAGGACGACGGAACCACCCCAACCGCCAGCCTCGCTCCGCCACATCCTCCGACCGCGGACGAGGACGAGGCAGAGGCAGAGGCCAAGCACCATCATCATCTTCTCACCGTGGCGGCGGCGGTAGCAGAGGCACCTTCACCAACCATAGCAGCAGTCTCGGCGGCCGCGTCCCTGCCCACTCCTCCCTCCACCCCGGCACGCCCGTCTCCCTCATCCTCAAACAAGACCAACCTACCGGCCACCGTGTCAACGGCATCGTAGCCGAGCTGCTCACGCGAGGCGACCATCCTCGCGGCGTCAAAGTGCGGCTCAGAGACGGCCGCGTCGGCCGCGTCCAGAGTGTGATTAGTCTGGCTGAGGGAGAAGCAGGCGAGGCGCTTGTTGGGGGGCCGGAGGCGGGGTTGGGTAGGAATGGGGAAGCTGGAGGAAGAGGAAGAGGGAGGATGGTGGGGAAGGTGGAGAGGGATGTTAGGGAGGCAGACGAGTATTTTTATGATGAGAATAGGAGGCAGCCGCTGGCTGAGACGGGGTTATTTGCGGCCTTGGAGGAGGCGGATCGAAGACATGAGGAGAGGTGGGGAGGCGGTGCCGAGACGGCCGTGTGTCCGGTTTGTGGGCAGTTTGAGGGCGATGAAATTGCGGTGGCGAGACATGTGGAAGGGCATTTTGCAGAGTAGATGGGGTGGTTTGGGGTGAGAGGTTATGAGAAGGAGACTGGAATATTTCGAGACGGGAGATTTGTTTAGCACATTTAAACTAGATACTTGACATGGGCACCTTGCAGGCTTGCAAATTTTTCGCATATGGTTCGCGGTGCCTATGAGATGTCAGAGCAACCAACATCAAATTCGGAAGCCTCAATGATGGAAACTAGAAAAACTGAAATTACCAACAGTCATTGTGTCACGTGGCTACATAGTAGTGTCATAAGAGTCATCATGGTTCAATCCGTCGGAAGAGTTCTCGCAAATAGCAAACATACCAATCTCGATATTTTTCAGCTGCGTCTAGCTTGGCACTGAGCTCTTCTGAATCTTTCTCGGTATTTCCGTTTCTGAGTCTTAGCTGATGGGATAGAGATGTAATGTGCTCTAGTGCACTTAAGCTCCCGAAGAGATTTGTCGTGAGCTTCAACTGGTGCTGCTGCGTTATATGCCACCTCTGGCCCGTGTTAGTATAGTGCAGCTTCTCCCCACCCATCAGACAGGCACAAACATTTGACTGTCTGCGCATGCTCACGTGACTGGAAATATCCATAGGGGTGATGTAGCAACAGTTAGTGTGTGGAGAGCGCAATAGAGGAAATCAAATATTTGAAGTTGGGATATTTGTGGTTGGATGAACGAGGAACGAGAAGAAGTGACAATCAATTTAGCAACCGAGACTCAATATTGTTTTTTGCTTGTTTGCAGAAACAAAGGCTTGCGGAATCTACTCGTAGGGAGTGAGAATGGGTGAAGTCCAGCACTTGGAGTGGTGAAGGTCTTCCACCGTGCCACTACGATGGGTTGAGTAATTGCAGTGGTATCGGACGACGAAACTAAAGAACTAGCTTTGACATGTGAAGGGGTTCCAATTGCATGAGCATATAGTAGAAGATGCGTGAATGTCGGTGAGGATAATAATACTTCAATGCTTTTGTAGTTACTCATTGCCTGCAACAGTCGCTTTGCCGTCAGCAGCAACATTGATACCGTTTTCGCCGCCGACCGAAGTGCTTCCATCAGAGCCCTTTGTAATGCCCAGGTTTCCACCAAGATTGGCTGCTTCACCAGATGCACCAAGAGTGATACCAGACTCCTCAGAAAACTTTGCTGATTCCTCAGTGGCCTTGTTTCCGGACGCCTTCTCGCCCTTCGCTGCTTGGGCCTCTTTGGTAGCCTCCTGCCTTGCAGCTTCGCCTTCTGCGCGTCCAGGTTGATTTTCGGTACCAGCACCCGCGCCAGCACCAGCTTCCGCTCCGGTCTTCGCGGGCTTCTCTCCTTCGGCAGCGGCAGGCTTCTCTGCTTCAGCAGCAGGTTTCGCTGCCTCGGCAGCTGGAGGTGTGCCTGGACATGCTGCTGGCTGTGATTCTTTTCCCTCAGCTGCAGCAGGCTTATCAGCCGCCTGACCGGGCGCAGCAGCAGCTGTGCCGTTTCCTCTCTGGCCACCACCACCAAGCTTCAGACCATTTCCAGTGATACCGCCATCTGGTCCACCAAGAGTGAGGCCTCCAATCGTGAGGCCACCGCGGCGGTGGACGCCTCGACTGCTGACTTCCCTGATACTCTGAGCGCTTACGTCACGCCCTACTGGATGGGCATTGATGTTGCGAGAAGGGAGCGATATCTGGTATGTTTGTCAGCTTGTGAGCCGGGATTTGAGGTAGCTTATAAGCATGGGCAATGCCCTGGGTCTTACGTACCGCTCCTATTTTACGGGACGGAACCACGTAAGCATCCGCGCTCGCAACGAGCAAGAGGCTGAATGCGAATTCCAAAGAAACCCTCATGTTGATTGAATGGAAATTATAATAAATAGGTAGATTTACAAATAGGCTGTCCGGCAGCAAAAATGAATAGAATTTGAGAAGAACCAATGTGAAAAACAAGCTCTGAGAGAGTCAAGGAAGAATGTGTATAAGAGTAGCCGTCAAAAACACCGTTAAGTCTTAGCACCAAATGCTTACGTTCACAGTCGGCTCTTGGCATTGTCAGTAAACGCATGATGCAACACATGTAGAACATGTGCCGAACATCTTGGCGATTATGGACAGCCAAAATCATGTGTCAAACGCCAATGGGCGGCGAGGGTTCTTGGGTGCTGGGGTTATGGCGCTCTTCATGTCGCAAGATTGTCGCGGCTCCCGTTTAGCTCCGTGGTTGTTTATGAGCTTGAATCTCGGATTTGAGCGGGCCGTCTTGGAGACACGTAAAGACAACATTTGCTTTGAACGAAGCTTTCATTTGCCCAGCCGAGGCGACAGCGTGGTGTCATTGAAGCCAAGAATGAACCGGACTGTGGTAACACCTACGTCTGGCTCAATTATGCGAGCGAGTTTCAAATCAAGCAACGGACCAAGACCTCTTACAGGAAGCCCAGACTTGTCAAAAAAAGCTTTGTCGAAATGGGTAAATATGACCCACGAGGCGACCGTTCGCAGTCCTGG
This sequence comes from Curvularia verruculosa, assembly GCA_036172615.1. Classification (NCBI taxonomy): domain Eukaryota; kingdom Fungi; phylum Ascomycota; class Dothideomycetes; order Pleosporales; family Pleosporaceae; genus Curvularia; species Curvularia verruculosa. The sequence goes on along the minus strand of JAWDHC010000043.1, from coordinate 47,086 downwards.
AAAGCGAGGTAAGATCAACACGCCTATCCATTTGGGTGCAGTCATCACTAAGAGCTGAGGCTCTATGAGTTGACAGGGCAAGCAAGAATAAAGTCAAGCACGCGAACATGACACGCTAGCGGGTTTGCCTCAAACCAAACTTCACGTCACATGACCAAACCCGCCCACCAACTACCAATCGATCGTAACAATTACGCTCATAACCCTGCAGTGTCCCGCTACAGGCTATTGAAACTTGGACATACCGGTTACTCAAAATATTTGCGACATAATCGTGTTGTTCTGGTTCTAGTTTTAGTAGCGCTCCCACTCTTGTCAACAGCCCATATGCTAAACCTGCCTATGAGCAGCTGTCAACACCTGGACACAATATCGAGTTTACGAACTCAAGCAAAAATACTGCTGAAAAAAGGAGTCAGATATTGGATGGGGCTCATCTTGAGAGTGAATGAACGACTTGAGGTAAAAACTGACTAGACAGACACTTATTACATGTTCAAAAACGGCTTCGCTTCTGCAATTGTTTGGACCTGTCCTCAGTACTTTGGCAATGAGCTTGGTAGTGATATAGCAGAAATTCAGCCACGCATGATAAAAAGGACAAGAAAGATCAAGAATGGCGGCCAATAGCTGACTATCACACATGTGCAGCACGTACGCCAGTCACATCACGACAATAAAGACATCAATGCGGTTTCGCTTACTCAGTTGTTCATTTTCATACCACTAGTACTATTCTTGCTCCATGGGATTAGCGTTTCCTCCCCAACACCATCCCGCATATCTCGTTGTGGGGGACTCTGTATTGGATAAATCACAGGAATTATCCTCCCGCAAAGTAAGATTTCTCAGTCCAACAGTCAGAATTACCTACGGTCCTCCCTCGCAGAATCTGTTCTATAATAACTTCCTTGTGTATATGGCCCGAGGAGCCCTTGATGTTGTTGCAAGCCCAATGAACTGCCAGTTGGATCCATGAAAAGCCGATACCGGAGATCGGAGTCATTGATGGCGATGTAGCGGGCCAATTGCTCGGCATTAAGAGAGCGCCAGTATTGAACTTCTGCAACAGTGTCTCTCAGACCGTAGTATCGTATGAGAGCCGATGTTTCTGTCCCAACTTTGTGTGAACAATCACGTCAGCACAAGTCGCCATCATTTGCCATGCTGTACTTACTCTTCTGACCATGGATCAGAGACCCAAAAAGATAGCTGTAGCGACCGATGATCTCACACAAAGTAATGCTGTCAATGCGATATCGCAATCGATCAAGGCTCACTTGGAGCGCAAGGATTGGATTGCCCCTAGCGATCCCCAATAGATCAAAAGCGTCGTTCAGAGCAGTCTGTAGTGTATTCATAGGGATGTTGAGGGCACGCGCAAGAGCAGAAAGTGCGATCCAGGTTTCAGAGCTGCCACTGCTGCAGGAGACTGCATATCTGGGGTCCATTATAGTAGGTCGGAACTAGTGTAATGTATTTGCTGATTGAGAGGGCCAGTCTTGTCAGAGGTTGGCAGAAAAAATGGCTGTGCGATTTCGAGTTGATATTGCGTCGCTTTTGCATTTGCGTTAAGTTTGCTGCCACATGGTGAAGCCGTGTCGACCAAGCTGCCTTTCCCTGTACAGATCTCACCTTCACCTTCCCAACATTTAGACAATGACTTATGTCTGCATAAGAAATTCAATAAAAGCAATAAACCATGAGATTTAATCTTCTTATTCATTGTGTTCGTGTTAATGAAAGCGTCGTGATATAGCAATCAAGCCCTGATGCGCAAAAACCATGCTGCTCTAAGACATGAAATGAGCGAAAGGCTTACTAGCGCTGCAACGCTACTTGGACAAGTCATAAGATCGAAGATATTACAGGCTCTGGGGGCTTACAGCAAGAAAGAACAGCTCAGGAAAAACCTTCGCCTGAACTAAGCCAAACCAATAGCAAATAGTGCTGCGTTGCACGTGAGCCAACATCGGAAATATCATAGACCATTCTCATTGTATGCCTCTTCTAGCATCGTTCTCGGAGTTGGAGGCAGAACTACCCCCGGTCAAGCTATGGCCAAATGAGTCGTTTTTCAAAAGGTCATCTTGATCCTCATTCGTCAGACCATTCCCGTTACGTGGGACTTCGCTCTGCACTATGTCCTGGAGCTTCCATAGGTGGATGTGGGAGTGGTAGTGTAGTGAGGGTCGCTGCTGTAGCTGTGATGCGCCCGCCCCCTAGCCTTCAGTGACTTCCGTACCTACTCCCGAAACTTCAATTGGATTGCCCTGATCAGTAGGCTCGTCGAACGTAATGTCTCCACACTGAGACGGAAGCAGGCCTCGATTGGCAAATGAAGGAATAATATAGGTCTTTGCTTGCCATATGGTTTCAGCCAGACCACACTCGACGAGTGCTTGAGAAAATGACATGAGGACCGAATTTTCTTTGACAGAGGCGTGGCGGTCCCCAATCTTGCACGTTTCGATGATTTTCGTCGAGCCTCCAACGACTTCAACCGTCTCCGCTAGTGATTTCATAAATCCTGAAAAGAGTTCTACGGCAAGTGTATGTAACAAGGTTTCACTTCGGGTATCAGCCAGATATTCAGAATCCTCGGTAGCCTCAGGACTGTCATTGATATATTATCAGTTTCGCCGGCTTTACGGTAATGAACGGTATACATACGGGAACGATAATGTGCTGATACCATATAAAGGCATCGCCAATGATTTCATCTCTTCCTGAAGAGATTGTCCTGGAATTGACTGGATTTCGTAGTCAGGAGAAGCAGGGAATAGCCAATCTTCAAGTTCAATGCGTTTTTCCCGGTTCCCTCGCCCAATAACTACCATCGATCTGCTACGATCGGGGAAATCCAAAGAAGAGAGCATAGAGAGCCGCAGAATTGATTCAAATCGACCTCGCTTCTTCTGGAGTTCCACTCGATTTTTAGCCCTTCCCCAGTTGCAAGATATTTTATCGTACCGACTGGGCTCGTCGTCAAATGGCATATTTTGCCTAGTTAATACCCCATGGCTCCACTCAAATTTGTATTGATCATCGAAATCCACATTCACCTGCAGTTTTCGATTCTTAATCGCGTTTCCGTAGCAATCGACAATTTTCGTCATTGATGCGAAAAGACTTGACGTCATTCGAGAGATTTCATCTCTATTTGATGTATCAGGCATTAATTGAGCAAGATCTTGTCGGAGAGACACTGTACATTCCGCAAAACTAGCCCAACCATTTTGCTTCTCCTCGGGTAGTGTCTTTTGTAAGTCGCATGATACGAACATTTGGCCTCCAATTATGCCACAACTAGAATATGGATCCAGACAATTATTGCTAGGAGTTATTGTGAAACACTTCACAAGGAGCATAGCAGCGACTTCGAGCTCATGATCCGGGTATAATTCGATACAAGGTAGCTTAGGGGACAGCCCTCGCCTCACCCACGAGCGGGCTCCAGTCATCACAAGAGTGACACCAAGCTGGAATATTGTAGCTGACCAGTGTAGGCCGCGTAGCCCAACGAACTGGCAAACGAATCCCGCTACAGTCAATATACTGGCAAACCCAGCGAGTCGGCTAGAATAGTCAGCCATGTTTAAGAAGGGATACGGCATTCAACCCACCTCAATCGATAAACATCCTGATCAAGAAGCATCGATAATCGAAGCTGTGTATCATTGGGAGGATTGAAGATGAGGAAGGGCTGAAAAATTTGATCGTTGACGGTGCAGTGAAATTGGAGGCGTGCGACTTGCAAAATTGTCTCTTCTTCAACAGGTTGATATGTTTCTTCCCTGGTAACGCCTTCGATAACATGGGAGCAAAGAAAAACACCGAAAATGATAGCCAGTGTTCCGGCGATGAAGCAGGGATAGGCATATTCTTGGATATGGGAGCCAGATTTAGGAAACTTCCACAAGTACGTTGCTATCGCAGGGAATAGAATGGCTGCCAATTGCAAGACGACCCCAACAATGGCTAAAAACCATAGCTCCTTCTTCGATGATAAACATCCACCTGAGTTGAGAGCGATGTTAGGACTTCGAGAAGCATAATCTGCGAGCATCACTTCGTGAAGTTCTTTCTTGGCGTTGCATTTCATGTGGTGGCCTTCAATTGCTCTTTGGAGACTCATGGCCTTCGGCATGTGTATATCTTCTTTATCTCCCATGGTTTTCACGATTATAAACTCTTTGGTATTTGATTTACCAAGTGGCCGGACAATGTCAGTACCGGTCCACATTTCACAAACGTTGTTGGATGTTGATGAAAGCAGCTCCTGCTCTGCAACGGCTATGCTCTCTCGGGCCCTGTTGAGAGTTAGCATGTATCTGTCTGACATTCTATGGCGACGACACTCACCGCCCGATCAGATTCTTCAAGTTCTTAACGCCACCAACACGGATGGCTGACACGACGGTCGTCAGTATACCTAATGGGCCCATGGCGAGAAGAATGTTGTCTGCCCAGCCCATGGACATGGACAAGAACTGCTTTGTGACCTGTACTGCTTAGCACGTGTGCAACCCTGGAGAAACCCGATCCAAACCTGTTCACCAAAAAGCGTCAGCAAAGGCGCCAGGTCGCTGAAAAGGTTGTTGGAGAACTCATCACCAGGGAATTCCTGTCCTTCTGGCTTCAAGGTGGGTGCCAAATTGGCTATCGTGGTTGGTGTAGGGGTGCTGGTCAAGGGCGCCATGATGGAAGTTACAAGAGGTGACCGCAAGAGACGACCGCAAGAAATGCTGCGTTTCGGCCCCGCACCTATCTTATACATATTTACAAGCGAGCTTGAGGGGTTCAGCTGGACTTTCAGTGGCTTACGGCTAAAAGACAGTTACACAAAGGATCGGCAACGCTCCAATCGGCAGCCAGTCATGCTCATGCCTGACAATCCAACAACATAAAATACTCTCGAGGCATTTTCGGTAACTTGATGACTGGAGTTCAACACAAGAATGAATTGGAATGATGATTGTCGATATTCAGGGTCTACTACAGTGTCCTTCACGTGCCCCAGCCCCTACCAATCTTTACAGGGTAAACAGTTAATAACAGTAAAAATTACACCAATCATCAGGGGGACCAGTAGCAATTGCTGCAAATCTCATATTGCTTATACACTATAATAACGTGAGTTTTGTAATCGAGTAGAAGGTGGGTAGTTTCTTTATCTTACATCTGTCATACAAGTACTGCGACAAACAGCGATATCAGTACTACTGCAACTCACATCCTGATATAAATTACGTTAGTCAAAAGTGAGAAATCTAGTTAACATAAGTACTCCACCAGGTGGGACTGTACAGAATCCTTTGGAGATTACAGTAGATACTGGGCCCACGGATAGCAATCCCAGCAGGATTGCAGTAAGACAATGGTATTTCATTATAGAAAAAAAATAGCCTCTCAGTGATAGAAATAGGTTTATATACAAGAGACTCTTGTAAAACAAGATACGGGTAGGATACGATTCAATCGAATTGTTTGTGTAAATATATTAAGGTTAGCAGGCTCTATTTATACGTCTCTGTCAGATATCTGACTGCCGCTTGCATGATGTCACTATACGCTCTTTTGGCCCGTCTTGTTTTGGACTTATGGCTCCGTTCTTCGTTAGCATAAGCGAAGGTTTTCTTCAGAACGCTCAGATCACCTCTCGAGCCTATAGCTATTTATCGTACATAATTAGTGTGTAATAAGGTCACTGAATCCAACACAAATGTTACACGGTGTTGGACTGTGCTTCCCTAGTCTCGGTCTGGGTTAGGGTGAGACGGGCGAACGCTGAAAGCGGTGCCGTTGTCTGGCGATTCGCAGTAGAGGGAAGTTATAGACTTTAACTACAGGGGACACTTTCAAAGATTCCTGCCGGCGCTGGCCTTATTAGACAGCCTATCGGACCTATCTTTTGGTATCGTGGTCTTGTAACGAGACAGCCCTCCACCGAGACCAGTTGTCGGAGCGTGCTAAGAGTCGACCCAGATCCAAGACCAATAATAGGGCCAGAATACTAGTTCGGAACCAACCTAGACCAGTACCTGAACTAGTCCGGGCAGGTGTTAGGCTAATAATTTGATTAGAAGTATAAGTAGTAACTAGAAGACTGGAGCTATATAGTGGATTTTCTGATATCCTTTGGTACAAGGATTTTAGGCGTCTATTTGAATTAAGGCTCTTCTGCTGTTCCAAGCACTCCCATATACCTCTGAGTGACACTGCCTACCGATACTGATACGAGTAGTCTTGCCTGCGCCGTTACAGATGTCCCCGAACGTTAGGTTCAAGATCGTCCTCAGACGCAATCATATACTTGCACTCCTGGTAAACTTCATCCGTGCTGAAAGATACAAATCGTGGCGAAAGCATCCGCTCCTGGTATAAGGATTCCTTTGGACAAGCAATTGAAAAATGGCCGACCATAGTTCTCTTGATTCTTTTCAGTCCCTCATCAAATCTGTGAGGCTATGGAAGGCTGAACCCGAAAATGTGCTGTCCGACAATACTCAGGCATCTGGCGGTCTTCAAACATTGTTGATAAGTGTCGGGTCCATCATTGCAACATATTCTGTACAGGTGTAGTAAGTACGTATGTCAGACTTTGTGTTCTGAAAAAATTCGACTTGCGTGGCGAGAATAAAACTCTAACAAAGAATGTACCACCTGTTTCATTTACAACATTAATGTAAATGTAATCCGAGGTAAATACTGGCATGAGTCTGACGTGCCTGGTGGGGAGACACTATATGATGCGCAAAACTGAGGGTTACTATGTCACCAGTGCCTAGAATCTGAAGGGATCTGACAAGCGAAACTCCCTATGTTGTTGAAAGCTGTCGTCAATATGGCACGATGAGGCTAGTCTTTTCAAAGGTGGTTTGTGGCTTCGACAGAAGAAGGATTGGATTGATTTTGAGCATATGTATCTCACATGAACATCTGTCACTAATCTTCATCCCATATTTCTAATCGTACAATTGCTACATTGACTTAGATAGGTGTAGAGATTTGACTCTACAAAGCATTATATCCAACCAGTGCTATTCGCCGAACAAGTCCGTGCGCTGCTGACGTAACACAAGTTCACCCGAACCCGTCGACAGCTGCACATCGCGATCTTGGACCCCCACTTAAACACCGCGACAATGGCTTCAGGATACGGACTTGCTGGTGGTAAGTGCTATCGAATCCTCTGTGGGCACATACGGGAGCTTTGGGTACCGGCGGAGGCTTTCAAGGAGCGCAATGGCATCACGAAGAGCGAAACCAGAACGAATGCGACGAGCGACGACAGCGGCCATACGAATTGGATATTGGATCGATGCACGCGGATAGTTGGATGAGATGCAATCTATTTCCCAGGGCTCTGGGGTACATTGGCTGCCTCTTGAGTTGAAGCTGGATTTACTATACCACGGTTACGACAAATTCAAGACTTGGAGGAATTGGAGAGACACGCATGTCACCTATACAAGCTACTGGCCTACGAAGTATATCCGTACGTTCAACGCATATCCGCTGCAAACTACAACCGGGATTTTCAGGCTTTCAGTACCCTTGGACTTTCAGCAACCCTAGGCTTTGCACACGTCCACTCCTCTGTCGAAACACCCAGGTTCCCGCCAACCCACCACAGCACCCCGGGCCCTACAACAGCTTCCTCTACTCCCAATCTTGAAACTCATATATATAATTCGATTTCTCCCATGAGTTCCGACTAACCACAATCTCCACAGGCCCATCCCGCTGCTTCCCCTTCTGGCAAGAAGTCCTCGCCTGCTACACCACCAACACCAACTCGGAAGACGACTCTGGAAAAGCAAAATGCTCTCCCGTCCTCGAGGACTACTATGAGTGTCTCCACCACAAGAAAGAGGTTCGTTGCTTCCACCGCACAAACTCTACATAACACCTATAAAAAGGATATCAATGCTGACATATACTTTTTGTTTTAGGCCGCCCGTACCCTCGCTCTCCAAGCCGCCTACCGCAAGGCCGAAGCCAACATCAAACGCGATGACGCGCCTTCTGCAGGCGAAATAAGGCGCCTGGGTATCCTAGATGCCCCGCTTGAAGAGAAGAATCTCAAGCCGAGCAAGTGGTTCCCGCACAAGCAGATTAACTAGACATTGTTGTCTGATGGAGGGAAATTTCTGATAGACAAGGCCAGGGAAAAGGTTGTATGTATGACAAACAAAGCCCCAAACCAAAGTTTAGTAGCACTAGGCGTCAGGAATACAAGATAAATGGAAATGCGATCATGCAAAAGATACACGTGATGGCTTCTGTTACTGAGATTTGCGTAAAGGGGCTTTACAAAGCGTAGAATTCGCGTCGTGATGGCTGCTATACGTTTATATCACACAATCCCTCACTCTCTCCTTGTAGCACAAAATACGATATCCAATGATGATGATGATGATGATGATGATGATGATGATGATGATGATGATAACAAGCAGCATGAAAAGCGAAAAGAATAGCCAACACCATCATGCATAAAAGATAAGCATACGACCAAGTCTAGTCCATTGAGCATTCCTGTCTGACCCAAGTCGACTTCACACCTCTCCTCTACTCTCCTTTCCTTACGATTGCGCAACTCCCGAAGAATAACACGAGTGCCAAAGCGGAGTCATGTATGTATTCCACATTTACTTTCCTTGTCTGTTCTCTTTTTAAAGTAAAATCTCGTTGAAAGGAGAAAGAGTAAAAATTCCATGATGATGCTAGTCGTACAAAGATGGGACTTGGTTTGAGCTTTTGAAACAGACAAAAAGTTGTGTACAAGCCAGAGGGAGTAGAAAAAACAACTACACCAACAACAATGAAAAAGCTAATCAAAACAATAGATAAATATTTGCATTGAAGCGAAAAAGAACAACACGTCCAAACGCCTTCATTTCCCATGACAATGTTCAACATTAGTGCTTCTTGGTAGTCATGCTCGCATGTAAATCATCTCACTCAGGCTCTAGTCTCCCCCTCTCCCTCGGACCCTTACATGTTTGCGGGAACACTGGTACGGGACAAGTGTGGGGGATGGGTTTGCGAAGGCGGTGGTGTAGCAGTCGATCGTGCACCAAGACTGCCCAGCCCATGAGCTTGAGCCATGCTGCGATGGAAAGAGCCGATTTTTTGGAAACCCCTGTTTGACACAGTATGGTTAGTGAAACTGATTCTTCACTTGTAATCCAAGAATCTCTATACTGCAACAAGGGCAAGACGAGGATGATGTGGGGCCAGTACGTACTTGGAAAGGTCGTAGCTCTCCTCTTCAGGTTCTGCTTCCTCTTCAAAGCTCGTGAGGCTTGCACCTCGTACCATTCCGCCATTACCCACAATTCCCAATCCTAGCCCGTTGACATTGCTATTTGACCTTGAGCGTTGGCTTCCAATCTCACGCCGACTGACGGGCCGCGAAACCGTGCGGCTTGGGCTTTCGGGGCCAGCGTCTTCATCATCTTCGCCTTTGAGTTCACCATCCTGCTCATCTTCAGGCTCGGCGCTCCGGCGTGGTAGGACAGGGGGCGAGCTAGGGTGGTTATCGTCGTCGTCGTCGCCGTCCTTGAAGTCTGGGCGTTGGAGTTTGATTGGACTGAGCTCAAGAGGTCCTTTGGCAGGCGTGCTAGGAAGATCTACAAACTTCCAGAAAGGCGCGGGGCTAGAAAAGGCCATGTACTGGCTGGGCATCTGAGCCGTGCTTGGAGGCGCAAGACGAGGTGCGTGCCGTGTGACCAAAGGCGTGACGAGGGCATTGTTCACACGCCCTGTATCGTAATTGCCATTCATGCTAGTGGATGCAGCATCCGAGTAAAGAGTAGGCGGAGAGTTGCCCACATCAGTCTTCATGCCAGGGACGCTTTGCTTGACAGGATCCACACCAGGAGAAGACTCGAGGTGTCGCTGGGACTCGTCTGGTTTGATGTAAGGACCTTGACCTTCGTTACTCCCATACATGAGTCGCTTTGCGGGCGTGACGAAACGATGGTCTTGATCGCGCGTGTTTGGCGACTGCTTGAATCCTCCATACGGACGTGGGCCGCGGTCCGGCGTGTATGACTCGTTTGCAACAGGCACTGATGAAAGCGGAGGTGTTGCAGAACGTGGAGGCGATTTGATGCGAGGGGCATATTGGTGAGACCGATTGTCGCGCTCCAGAGCACCCACAAGACGTTCAGTGGCTTGGGTTGGATTTCCAAGCGCAGGTGAGCTAGGCCCTGAGCCTTCGACACGATAGCCGATCGTCATGCCACCACCCTTGCGAGGGTTGAGAAGCTGCTTCTTGATGAATTCCTCCTTTTCGCTCTCGGCAATCTTCCACTTCATACCTTTTCCAGGTTCGTCGGTTCGGCGCGCAACCTTTGCAAAAGACTTATTCAAGGACAGGTTGTGACGAATGCTGTTCTGCCACCCGCTGTTGGTGTGCCGAAAAAACGCGTAGCGGGCCTTGATATAGTCGTAGATGTTTGCAAGGGTAAGCATCTCTTCCTCGCTACTCAAGATGGCCTGGCCAATGAGTTGGGCATAGCTGTGAGGTGGCTTGATGTCCTTGGTGGAATCCAGACTGTAGTCAATGTCGTCTCCAGTCTCGAGAACCACAGACCGGGAAAAGGTAGCAGGGGAGCCTTTGCTGCGGGGGTCTTTTTCGGCGCGAAATGTCATGGGCGTTCCGGGCAGACCACCGGGGGTGGATGTCATCTGGTTGTAGTAGGCTTGCGAGGATTGTTGCTTGTGGCGAGGATGCGAGGATGGAGGGAAAGGGTCGTATTGATCACGCTTTGGCGTAGGTCCTGGGCCGGGATGTGCATGTTGGTGAGATTTTGGGGGAGGGTTGCCATCATTGTCAGAATCTGCAGCGTCCTCGTTCTTAACCTGACGCCATAGCATAGGGTGGAAGTGGTCCTCTTGGTTAGCGAGAAGGAAAAGCATCTGGGTGCTCATGATACTGATACAGATGCCCGAGTGCAGGGCAGCCCGGTCTCCTCTGGTCAGATGGCGATCATCGAGCTTCAGGCCGTTGCGGCTGTTGACTGTAATGTACCATTTTTGGTCTGAAGGGTCAAAGTTGATCTCGGCATGTACACGGGAGATTTGGCGCTCGGGACCAAGGTCGATGTGAACGCCCCAGTCCTGGCGCTGGGAGTCGCTCATGGGCATGCCCGAGAGGTCGGCCTGGGAGCTGTGAGGGTTGGCGCGGCTGCTCGAGTCTACACGGCCAATTCTGACTTGGGTGTCCTGGACGAAGAAGCACCAGTCGCGGGCAGCAATCTTTGCAAAGGCGGCAATGTTCTTGCCCTCGTTGCGCTGCGACTGCAGGTCGTTGGCATAGTCGATGGCGGCATTGGGGGTATATGCCGGGGTGCGGAGAGCGGCGATGACGAGATTCTGGCGCTCGATGGGATCCATTGCGTTTTCAGCATCGCCGCCGTTGGGGAGCGTCGTGTTGGAGTCGTTGCTGGCCACCGACTCGGTGATGCGGGTACGGGGAGGGTCTTCGGCAGCCGAGGCGGCGTCGTCCTGGGCAGAGCCGTTCAACTGTGCGAGTGAGTACAAGTTGGCGGCAACACTAGTAGTTGTCGGACTGCTCACCCGCCTGCGCTTCCGCGAGGGCGTGGCATCTGGCGTGTCTGGGTCAGATTGCTGCTGGGGCTCTCTGCGGGAGCGAAGTCCACTGCGGCGGGTCGACATGGTGCCTGCGCGTGCGAGACTGTGCAAGAAGCAATGCGGTCAGCGGATGCGGGGAGCGACAGAGGATTGTGTGCATGCGGGTGTGGGTGTATATATTGTATGTGTGTTTGCGGGCATGTGAACCATGGGTGTGGACAGCGAGCCATGAAGGCGCGAATGGCCTGCGCCCCACCTGAGACTCGATACAGGCGCGCGCACACACATACACACACACACGAACGCACGCACACACACGCACACGCGGGTAATGACTGGTGCTTACCGCGGATCGTCGGTATGCGGCTGCTATAGCAATGCGCAGAATGCGACAGCGAGGGGCGAGAGGGCGGGGGCGGGCGACAGCGGGTGGGGGAGGTCGAAGGCGCGGATGGGGGTGATGGTGTTGTGGTGGTGGTGGAGGAGAGCAAGAGGCGAGGAGGCGTGCGGAAGCGTCGTCGTGGTTGCCCAGTGGTGTTTGTTATTCTCCGACGCGACGGACGTGGCGACGAGCTGGCGAGAACAGCAGAGGACGGGCGACGCGTGCGGGGCAGGGCAGGGCAGGGAAAAAGGCGATGGCAGCAGCTGGGCCGGACGCGCCAAAAGGGATCTGGGGGGGGGGGGAAGAGAGAGGATAGCTATCGATAGACGATATCAAAGGGCGTGGAGATAGTCGCAGAGCCGCAGAAGGCCCAAGGAGACGAATTACGTCGCTGCCGTGGCCGGGCGGCATCCGTGCGCGCACCCAGTCCTGTCAATATTCGCGCCTGCTGAGCGCTGGCCAGAGCAGAGCATGATATCCAGGGTAGCATGATGATGACCGATGGATCATGGATGATGCATGGCTCCGTTCGACTCTTGTTTCTCATGCCCTGAAATGCTTATTATTCTTGTTGTTATGCGCTGCCGTTGTTTCTTTTCCTTCCTTTTGTTGCCTCTCGAAACGCTTCCCTCATGCCCCATGGCCTGTTCATCCCACATCCACCACGTCCTGCGCACTGACAACAACAATGACGCTACCACTAGCCAAAGCGTTCGCATAATCCATCATGTATGTACTATGTATGCCGCCACACCACACGAACGAGTCGCCAATCGTTACCCCATCCATCGCCTCGTGCTGACTCAGTGACGCGTGCAACCCGCCATGGCAGTGACGTGCAGACAACCCGTAGTACTGTATACAACTCGCAGACCTGTACCTACATCCATGGCTTCCGTCATCTGGTGCACAAAAACGGTACGCTGCCCCTGGTTAGCCTCGTCACGTGATGGGAAACGACCTACCCCTCCTGCACCCTGGACGCTTGACGCTTCACGTGGACAAAAAGAAAACTTCTCACAGCCCATCCTTGCTCGCCACAGGCAGGCATCCATTGGCCAGTTTGTATAAAAATATCTCGTTAAATTATCATTATCAATAGCTAGAGGCTTTGTCTAAGCTAGCAACATGAAGAATCGAAACATTGCCGCTTGGTTACAACAAAAAAACAAAACATTGCTCCATCATGGTACCCAATCACTTGGCCTTCACTGGAAGTCGCTGCAGTCTAGCGCTGCCGAAAGAGGAAGTGTCCTCGAGCTGGATCCCACGTGGATCGTTTTGGGGTAGTTGGTGATGACCCAGTTTTGGCTAACAGTGTCCCAGTTGCTGACATCACGACGAGTAATCTCGGCAGTGAAAGTCTCAGACTGGCCTGGCTGGATAGTCAAGCGGTCAAAGGCGCGGAGTTGCACCTTGGGGTCCTCGGGACCACCAAGCGAAATGTAGGCCTGGGCAACCTCGTCACCAGCAACATCGCCAGTGTTGGTAATAGTTGCCTCGATCTTGAAGAGCACATCCCACAGCTGAGGGTTACCGCCAGGCGCTCCACCAGCTGCAATGCGAGCTTGAGGTGAGCCATCAGTAGATCCTTCGGGCCAAGTGTAGTTGAGACCGTACTCGGGGTCCTGCGACGCCTCCTTGAGATCAGTCGAGTTGAGGTAAGGGTAAATGTACGTGGCAGGGCGAACAAAGTCGGCAGGGAACTGGTACTCTGAAGTATCCTTGCTGAAGTTTCCAAAGGTGGGTGCCGCAATGGTCTGGCCGGTGAACGGCTTGTAGGCCGGGGCAGAGACCTTGGTAACGCTGAGGTCAGAGAATTCAAAGGTCGTGTACGAAAGACCAAAGCCAAACTCGTACGTAGGAGTAATGTTCTTCTGGTCAAAGGCACGGTAATCAATGAAGACACCCTCCTCGAAGTTGGCCTGAGGGCTGCCGTTTCCGTTGGTAGGCTCGTAGATGACATCAGGACCATACTCATCCGAAGACCTGCCGACGGTGAAGGGAAGCTTGCCTCCAGGGTTGTGGCGTCCGTAGAGGATGTCGGCAATCGAGTTACCAGACTCTTGACCAGGAAGACCAGCCCAGAGGATGGCAGTGATGTTCTCGTTGTCCTTCCACGCGTCCATGACAATTGGGCCAACAGAGTGAACAACCACAATGGTGTTGTTGCAGAGAGCAGACACGTTCTTAACGACCACATCGCCGTTGCCCCATGCAGTGAGATTATTGCGGTCACCCATGTTGCCGTCAACGGTGATATAACCTTCACCAGAGTCCGAGTTGACAAAAACAATGGCGTGGCTGGCCTGCGAAGCCATGGCTTGGATTTGGCCCGAAGCATAGTTGTCCAAGACCGAAGTAATCACACCGCCATTCTCGTTGACCTCGCGCTTGATGGCCTCAAGAGGAGTAATGAGATAGGGGAAGTCGGCAGTTCCAGAGCCCCATCCCATGGCCAAGGTACCCTGGTTGCAGCCACGGTCAGGGCATCCATTGGGACCATCTGGGTTCTCGCCAGCATCCTCGCCAAAGACAGCAGTCCACTTCTCGTCTCCAGAGAGGGGAAGCACGCCAGAGTTCTTGAGGAGAACCGTCGACTTGGCAGCAGACTCGCGAATAGAGCGGAAGTGCTCTGCGCGGACGTCAACGTGTTGGTTGATCAGCTTGTAACCAGTCTTTGCGAAAAAGTGCTGGTATCCGTACGTGTCACGCTGCCAGCTGTCAAAGTTGACGGGGATAGACTCGTCACGGCCGACAAAGTAGTAAGCAGTCATGATGCGGATAGCAGCATCGTCGAGGCGCCACTGGGGAACAGTGCCGTTGAGAACAGAGACGGTCAAGTTGGTGCCCCAGAAGGACAGGCCAGAGTTGAAATCAGTGTCACCAGGCATCGTCATGTCCAGTCCAGCGTAAGCAGAGGCAACACCAGAGTGCTGAGCATCCCAGTCAGACAAGATGAAACCCTGGAAGCCAAGCTCACCCTTGAGGATGTAGTTCTGGAGGTACGAGTTCTGGCAGGCTTGCGAGTTGTTGACCTTGTTGTAAGAGCACATAATAGCACCAGTGCCGGCACGGACAGCGTCGGCAAAGGGCCAAAGGTACAACTCGTGCAGAGTCTTGTCATCGAGATTGGAGCTGATGGCGTCGACGAAGCCAAAGTCCTTGAAGTTGCCGGGCTGGCGGAAATGCTCCTGCTCGTTCAGGATGTAGTGCTTGGTGCATGCAATGACACCGGCATCTTGAATACCGCGAACGGTTTCGGCGACTGCAACACCGGAGAGGACAGGGTCAGGGCTGAAGCCTTCCCAGTTACGACCGCCCTTGGCATGACGACCGAGGGGTCCAATGGCTGGACCAAGCTGGATATCGACACCCTTTGCATGGTGCTCCTTACCCATCTCGTTACCGCGGCGGTAGAACTCTTTGCGGTCCCAAGACGCAGCAACAGTGCCGCCTGCTGGGAAAGCAGAAACATAGTCTGCGAAGCGGATGCCTAGAGGGCTGTCTTGCAAGCAGAGAGCATCGAAACCGAGGCGAGGAATTGCACCGGGGTTGCCGACGCAGGCCTCACTCTGCCATCCGGTGCCGGTGGTGAGATTGACCTTCTCGAGGAGAGTCAATTGGCTAACAAAGGCCTTCGCCTTTTCGTAGGCCGCAGCCCAGTCCTTGGTGGTGGGATCTACCCAACTAACGCACAGTCAGCCATTTGCTCAATCTGGAGTTGCATTGAGCCCTTTTCGGAGCATGTGGAGTGCCGTTGATTCTCCATAAGCGCAAGGCCGAATGCAACAGTGAGACGGAAAACACCTACGGGCTAGGGTAGAATGGTGGGCTCTGTGCAAAGTTCAAGTGGTCACCGCTCGTGTCGTTGGAGGCTCGAGGGACCCTGTTAGTGACCTTGAAGAAGATTGTCAGTACAAGTTTGCTAACGAAGATGGGAAAGAACGGTGCGTACATGGGCGTGGGCAAGGCCCGCCAACAATGCTTGTGTAAGCCACAGCATGATGACGATTGGCACCGCAAAGGAAGAGGCGCAAGAAGCAACAACAGCAACAGCAACACAGCAATAAAAGCTATTACTGAGACGACGTGCAACAAGGACTCGAATGCGTTTGCAGACAGTGCCGAAAAAATCGTGGGCGTCATGGCAGCTTTATTTGTTTGCGCGGCGAAGCCAGCGACCAGGGCAGATCTTCCCCAGCGACCTATCTCCCCATGTTAGCTCCATGCACTATGCACATTGCCCCCATCCTATCCCATGCCATCCCCGGCTCCGGCATGCATCTGGTTGCGGGGACCATGGTGCATAACCTGCTGACCACTAGTTGCTTCTCTCGAGCTGTGCTACCGGGACAAGGCGTCTTCGTTGGACATCCCCTCCCATGGCCTGCGGTACTACTTTGGCGTAGAACAAGCCCGCCTTGCACCATAGAACGCCTGCAGAACAAATGTACCTACAGCACGACATCGTTCCCGCTGAACGCAGCACGACAGGCTGGTGCCGATCCCCAAGGCAAGGAGAGGAGAGCGCATCCTCCTCCATGTACACACAGGCCGCCCATCCTTTTTCTACAGGGGAGCGTGGTCGGCACTTGAGCCGTGCCCAAGAAGCCTCGTACATCATCATCTGCCAAATTTCGGACGTGCACATAAGCTCCTCTCCAAAGCCATCTCCGACGCCACATCGGCGCCAAACGCTGACGCGGAGGGGGTTCATTACACGCTACCCGTCCATCAGTGCTATTTCCCTCACGCCCAGCACAGCGCCCAGCTTAACGGGCGGGGTTCCTTGCTATGGAAGCATGTTTCTTCTCGGGCCTACAGGCTTCCGCGATGCCTTGATTTGCGGGTTGCCCTCAACTACTCCTCGGAAGCTGCGCGGTATGTATCCTCTAGCTTATCTGGGACGCACATATGTATGTAGGTACACATTGGCTATACTTCGGCATTGCTATTTGCGGCACAGCACCCGTCCTCCCCCCCCTCCTTCCCCTAGATGCACAACTGGACGTTGGCCGTTTGGTTGGTGACCAAGAAGCTAGCAGCCCGCCACGCACGTCTTAGCTTACTGTTCCGCCGGATGACCTTGTAAGCACTGTGGAAAACGGTGTTAGTCTCTGGTCCGTTGCTCCACCCGCCAAGTAGTACAAGCAGAAACTCACTCACGTCACCGACACGCCGCCTCCGATGAAGACCCATCAGTACCACATTTCCGTCTACAAGCAGCATCGCGTCTACGCCAGCCGGAATCCCGCGCCGTCGACCCTCCTCGGCATGCAATTCGGTATAGCGACTTGCCTGGTCTATTCACCTCTTCTTGTCCATGCTGTACGTGAGTACAGTACACTGATAGTCGGGACGGGGACCGGCCAATGTGCTGCCGAAGCCTCGGAACTATGTGGTGGAAACAAGGTGTTCCGAGTTTTCACCATCTATACAGCAACATGCCTCCCCTCCCATAACAACGCTAGCTCAAGGCATATGTAGGTCGTAACCACAGTGATCAGAAAAAGATACCACATGATCATCCAACGTTGAACTTTGGTTCGGTACCAAAAGAGCGTCCTTGTTAGTCCATGAGGCAGAAGTATCATGGTAGCTTTCGGCCGTCCAAGAACCTGGCATTGGCCAATACCCGTATAACCCCGCATGGAGGCGGCTCGCTAGCGCTAGTTTCTAGAACTTCATCCTTGGCGCCGTTATGGATTTTTTCACGGCTCTGCAGAACACATGACCTGTTGACATACAGCTGCTCCTCTAGTCCGATTACACAATTGACACAGTAACACAAATACTTGAAGGTGCAACAGCTGTCCTTGCCTCCATGTGAGCTTTGGAGTGGTAGCCGATGAGTTCAGGCAAACTCTCGGGTAGGCTCTGTGCAGCAAAAAAAAACAAATTCGCTCCTTTAATTCTGGGAAAGCCGCCGCTCCAAGATGACGGTTATCGGAGATGATCTTTCACACTAGCTTGCAATGTGTTCTTGAGATTGCTTCGTGTCCAATCATTTCTGATAAGATCAGGGGCAAGCCGAAGAAGCGCAATCCCCAAGCCGTGGCATGCAAAATACATAGATATATGTATATACATGGAACAAGGCCCTTGTCTGATAACTGTCCGTTTGAAAGGGCGCTTTTACGCAGCCCTAGCAAACATCAGTTATCCTGCAATTTTGTTGAGGCTTGAATTATCTCGACGACTTTAATGACGGTGGTTTGGCAATTAAACTCAACTGCCGGCCCGACCCAACCCAATAACAATGGCAGCCTTGTTGTGCACGGGCCAAGCGACCCGAGCATCAGGCCTACTTGCTTTCCTGGGAGAGATGTGAGCCTACTTGGGCATTACTCGGTGTCATCAAAAGGGCAAAAAACCCGTGAGACATACCATCTACTGCTCTTACACTACCAGTCAGTGCATCGAAGGGCGGGGAGCCTTCTGGCGCCGCTCAGCCTCATTGTGCTGATGCCAAAGACATCACAGCCCTCTGAGTCAAACATGGTTTTCGTTGCAGTCAGGCTCGTATTGTTGTTCATCAGTTCGCTATGATATGACATGATATGTGACTTAGTCGAATGTCTTGGATCAATAATCACCACCACAGCCTCCGAACTCTCTCACGCTGTTGCACCGTGCGTGGAGGCTGACATCCCTGCCGTGTTGCCTGTCCATCACGACACACAACATGCAAACATATCAGCAACCCGCCAAGACCCACCGCCACGACTCTTGAAATCGCTCTCCCAGGAAGATATTGTGGTGAAAGGTTCAACGATATTCCAGGTGCTTTTGCGGCGACGGAACAGCGCTCCTGCACCTACACCAGCGGCGGCTACATCTCCTATCACCGTTGAGAGGGAGCAAGGACTCGCAGCTGCTTTTGACCTTGTTCACACAGAACACTGCCTGGTGTCGATTCAACTTCCTAATGACGAGCCTAGAATGGCCGCAGTCGCACCAGCTTCGTTTACTCCAGCAGAGCAACAGCCTGACAAACCCTCGCAAAAACGCCAATTTCACTGTGACATTTGTGCCACGACCTTGCCAGATGAAGCGGATCCCGATTTCATAAGACAAGTTATCAAGCCTTGCTGGGACTGGGAATGCGATAGCTCATTCTGCCGGTCATGTATTAGACAAATGTTTGTGCAAACCTGTACAGACATTACGCGTATGCCACCACGTTGCTGTGTCGCAATCAATCTCAGCTATGCAAAGCCTCACCTAACCCAAGACGAAATCCAGCTGTTCCAGGCCAAATACGAAGAGTGGTCGACACCAAACCCATTCTACTGCCCCGTAGCTACATGCTCGGCTTTCATACCAGACCAATTTCTTCCAGGGCGGACGAAAAGGAGTGGAAAGCGCATAGACTCTGGAGATGCCACGCCTCCCTCCAAGACATTTCCATGTCCAACATGTGAAGCCATCATCTGCCTAGAATGCCGGAAGCTTGCTCACCCTTGTAGCCCGTGCAATGTCTCTGAATCTGGACTCGACGAGGACACTTCGAGACTGCTGAAGAGCTGGGGTTACAAGCAATGCCCTAAATGCCGACATGGACTGAAGCGTATAAATGGCTGTAACCATATCGAGTGCCACTGCGGTGCTCACTTTTGCTACCTCTGCATGGGTGATCCGCTGGCTTGCTGGGGATACCACCCCCCAGGCGACGACGAAGACGACGACGACGATGACGGCAATGAAAACTCGTGTCCTCCAGGTGATACCAACGAGTCTGAAAACCAGCCCGAGACCGCGACCATTTCTGGTGAAACAGGCAATGCACAGACCGAAAACCAGAACAACGAGACACCTACTGCACCACCAGTCCAGTCCCGTAATCTCGATGCTGGAAGCAGTATGCACTGGATGAACAAACCTCCAGACCTTGACGAAGGCCCAGGCCAAAAACCGCCAGACCCCTATTGGAACTGCGCCCACACCTTTGAACCATTCGAGATGGATCTTGTAAAGGTGCCAAAGAGAGATGCTTGCGAAGCAGTCATCGACTGCGTGAGGTGCTGGCGCACAACATACCCAATCGTCGTTGTGCCGCTAAAGCATTCTCTCCTCACAACATCAACGCAGCCGAGTCTCAGTCCTAGCATAAGTCTTACACACAAATGCATGTGGTGCAAGTTACTCGTCTGTGATTCCTGCAGCCGCGACTTGGCTGCTGAAGAAGAAGAAGGTGAGGCGTAGAGAGATGTGGTACGCGTGTTTTAGATAATTCCGGTGGGTTTTATTTTGACAGTATCTTCTCCCTTCTTTTTCTTCAATAGTCCAGCTCTTTTTCTTTCCGAATGAATGATATTGGCTCTGTACCATTTCGCTCCCATACGTCTCATTTTCCTGGTTTTGGTTTTAGAAAATATAATGAAAAGAAAATATGGACATGGTTTGTTTTGTACCCATACAACTCTTCGCTTTGTTTTTTGTCACTCCAATCACTCTTGGTCCTGCTCTCTTTTCTTCTGCTTTATTCACCTCCTTTTCCCCTATCCACTTAACCCTAACCCCTTCTGCCATCTTCCTTCTTTCTCCTCAACCGTTTCTTGCTTGTCTCGCTTCTCCCTGACGTTCTCTTTCTCTATCCTGTTCGACTAGTCAACACCCACATACTATCCCTTCTACGCTACCACCACCCTTCTTTTCCCTAAAATCGCCTCTTCCGATCTCTTTCAAGCACACTCACTCGTCCCTTGCATCTCCCACCAACCACTCCCCTCCATAAACCCGCAGACACGAAAGCCGTTTGAACATACACATGCAAAATGATCCAACTCTCCATCTTACATTCCACTTGATTTCCTTTTCTTCTTCTTCTTCTTCTTCTTCTTCTTCTTCTTCTTCTTCTCGATTTGTTTTTCTCGGTAGGCATTATACAAACATACCCCATCACATAACTCAACTAGTTAATTTGAGGTTCTTTTATGTCAGTCATGTTCAGAACAAGAACGAACAAACAGAACCAAATAAAAGTAAAAATGCAGTACTGAAAATAACATGTACATTACCATCCCATCCGGTCTTGACTTACTTCACTGTCCTTACTCAATCAACTCTTGTAACGTTACAACTTCTCTGGTATTTATCTATGTATTTTGGTTCAGACTCGTGCACACCAGTAGTCCAACTCCGTATCGTAAATACCTACTTCGGGGAAAAAAAACTAGGTTTACACAATA
Source organism: Curvularia verruculosa (assembly GCA_036172615.1). Lineage (NCBI taxonomy): Eukaryota > Fungi > Ascomycota > Dothideomycetes > Pleosporales > Pleosporaceae > Curvularia > Curvularia verruculosa. Next base: position 25,900 of record JAWDHC010000043.1, on the reverse strand, counting down.
TTCTTTTCCATTTCTCGTAGTTCAGCCAGGTGACAATATCAGAATTGGGAGATTTTTTTTTACAAAATTCTCTTCTTACTGCCTTTAACGGTTGTTGCAATGTTCAACACTGTGTTACTACCATCAGCATGCAGAACGTATAAAAGCACAACATGCAGAACGTATAAATGCATAACATGAAGATACAGAACATTCGAATCACTAACAAGAAAAAACAGCACCAAATCAAGCAAGAAATCAAAGAATCAATGACACATGGGAAAGAAGTTGAGCTCAAGTTGACTACATTTTTGGGAAACCGGTAGATAGAAAAAAATATTCTCAAGCCGGCACCGTCTGTTTCAAACATGGGTTTGCTATCGTGCTTCAGCTCTCCGTTCCTTCGTCCAGTCGTGAAAATAACCTTGATGTTTCATTTCCTTCGTTTTCATCCACAACAGACTGTCGGATGCAAAACACGTTTGGCATTTAGGCCACACTGAGGGCGGGCGCTTCCTATGCGCCGAGGCTGGGGAAGGCACTTGAATCAGTGATGTTGGGGCCAGACTGGGCACCACCGCGGCCTCCACGACCACGGGCATCACCACGTCCACGAGCCTCACCACCACGGCCACGTCCGCGGAACTCGCCACGGCCCTCGCCGCGACCGCGTCCCTCACCACCACGTCCGCGTCCCTCACCGCCACGGAACTCGCCACGGCCGCGGCCGCGTCCTCGGCCACCACCCTCACGGGGAGGAGGAGCAAGCATACGGTCGCCGTCAAGCTCAACGTGAACCTTCTCCTTGCGCGCACGCTCGCGCTTGGCCTTGCCCTGTCCACCAGCAATGAAGTCTTCCTGCTCGTCGCGGGAAAGTGCGGTACCCTCGGGGAACTTCTGGGAGCTACCCTCGTTGGCCTTGCGAACGTTCTGGGCGGCAAGAGAAAGCTTCTTCTCAGCCAGCTCAGCAAGGTAGGCAGCGTAGGACTTGCTCTTGTCCTCGGGCTCGGGCTCAGCCTCGCCCTCGGCGTCTTCCCGGATGGCGTCCTTCTCTTCAGCCTGAGCAATAGCCTCGCCAGCCTGCTCATCAGCCAATTCAGCGTCACCGTCCTTTCCGCCCCAGCCGTGAGCAGCCTGCTTGTCGTGCTCGCTAGAGAATCGTCAGAAAAAAAGGTCAAGGTTGAAGGATACGAGGAGGATGTCTCACCTGATGCCGGTCCTGCTGTGACGGTCACCCTCACGGGCACCACCACGGCCTCCGCGTCCACCGCGGCCACGGCCACGCTGGCCACCACGAGCTCCGGCAGCAAGGGGCTCTGATATGAATTAGCATGAAGCTTGATTAATCCAACAGTGTGGCTAGCTACTCACCACCAGATCCCCGTCCACGGTTCTTGTCAGATCCTACGCCGCGATCCCGGAAAGCTGCCGTTAGTTAGTTATTTGTTCTTATGTGTACAACTTGGTGTGGTGCGAGTATATCCCGAGCAGTACGGAGGGGCGTGTCTGACGTACCGTTTTCGTTGGCGTTGTCGGTCTGCTTGGCACGGTTCTGGTGGCTCTGCCTCTCGGAAATGTTTTTGGGGAGGTCGGATCCATCGCGCTTGCCATGCCTCATGACGGGCTTGTCAATTGCCTTTGTTGGGGGGTCGGCCGGCCTGTTGGGGTCGAGCTCAGGGTCGTTGCCTGCGGGGTCATGAGTGAATGATTCCAAGACGGTAGAGTGCGTTGAGCCGTACCCAGTAGCTCGTACATGTTCTGCACAGAGAATTAGCCATTTGGACAGGATAATGGTGCTACTGTCTAGATTGCGACTCCCAATTGCGAGGCGCGAATTTGGATTTGACAGTGGGGTGAGCTGGGAGCTTACCTTGGAAGCGATTTGAGACATCTTGACGGATTGGAGCGCCTTTCGCGCTTTGCCCTTCTAGATGCACAATCTGCCGGGTGGAAAAATGAATGCGAGAGCTTCCCTACAGTGATTAGGGACGTGGCTCTCAGGTGTGGCTCGCGAACGGGGTAATAGACGCGAAGTTGCGGGCACGAGAGGAGGTTCGAAATTGGCGTGGGTTGCTTCCGTAAGCGAGTCAAGTGGGGCACAGACCATTTTGTATGTAGAAGGCACAAAGAAGCAACCAGGGAAGCGGCTTGCTTGCCTGCCGCGTACGGCGCTTGGATGAAAATAGGTGTATTTTTGCTTGAGGTAAAGACAGACTTGTAGAGAAAGAAAGAAAAAGGTACAGACTGTCTGTTTATCCAAGCACATGGCGGCCCAAGGCGCTGGACAAGGTGTTTTGTAGCTTGCTTATTCCACGTACGCCCTCAGATGCACGTCGACGTTCATCCATAACAAGCCAAGTGCATCTTTTACCTTGAAGCGAGACCTGGCTCGAGACAAAGAGTCGGCTGACTTGGTTTTTTTTTTCTTAGCTTGAAATGTCAAAGTCAATTTCCTGCAACGGGGCTTGGTGAGAGAACACTGATATGGGGGGGCTGTTGCGGCCGGGCTTCGCATTACAATATGTACAAAGCAACATGAAATCTTCTAAAATTCAGAACAAGAGGCCACGCTGGTACAGTAGAAGGTAGGGCAGCTCTTGCCAAGCATTACCCCCGCTTTCTCCTGGCAGGAGCCTGGAACATTTGTTTTCCAATCACACAAATACAAACTGTCGCATCCAGCCACAGGTCGAATAATAAACTTTTTTGTTTCGAAAAGAAGAACACCCTCCCAAGACTAGTAATGGTCTCGTGTCGAGCGCTGTCGTACTGTCGTAAAAAAACACATGGTCTGTTGGGTTGAAAAGCACTCTGTTGCGCCCGCTAAAACAACGTCATCAAGAAGGTATGAATCGGTGGAGGTTTTACGCAGACCCTGGTGGACATCGGCCGCGATGTCCTCTTTCGTGTTCGTGTCGATGTCGTAGCATCATCTGCTTTCGTACATGGTGGGGAAGTGCATGCTGGCGGAGAGTCCGAACGGATCGGCGTCGAGCATCGGATCGTAAGGGTCGAACAGGTGGTTGTTGCTCATGCCGTTGAAGACTTGGCCCCCGTCGTTGGGGGCCAATGCGGTCGGGCTCGTAAAGGGGGGGTTTTGAGCAGGCGGCATGGGCGGAGGCATGTTGTTGGAGGGTGGGAAGTTTTGTTGGGGAAATGGGCCAGGACCGGCCGAGTGATCGCTGGGATCGTCGTGGTCGTAGGAGTCTGCTTGTTCTTCGTACTCCTGCTCTGTACAAGGATATTAGCCTAGGATTGCAAAGTCCTATACCTAACGAAGACAAAGGAAAAGGAAATGGGTCAGCTTGCCTAATTGACTCATGTGATCTGTGAACTGCGTCTGGTAGAATGACGACGGACCACTGCTCTGAGTGATGCCATTTGCAACGCTGCCAACAGTAGATGGATTCGACATGGCATTCGAAGCGGGTTGGTTGGTCACGAGCGAAGGTCTTTGGGCTCCCATCATGGAAGTAAAGCTTGGCCTTGGCGGCTGAGGCCGTAGTGGCTGTTGCTGGGCCTGTTGCGGCTGTGTCTGTTGCTGCTGCTGTTGTTGTTGCTGCTGCTGTTGCTGCTGTTGCTGTTGTTGTGGAGGCAAAGGCCCAAAGTTGGGTGACACAGATTGACCATGAGGCATGAAGTTGGGCGAGCGCGTTGCTGATTGAGCAGGCGATGAGAGATGGGAGCCTGGAGTGGGCTGTGTCAAGGGAGACCGCTGAATGGGACCATCAGGTTGAATCATGGGTAGGCCATTGGAGGCATCAATCTTAGGGGGCCCTTGAAGCGAGCGTCTTTGCTGCTGTCTGTTCAAGATGGCACGTTGCTGAAGGGGCGCCTGGTTGGGGGAAGCATGTGCAGACACGGGAGGTCTGGTTGCTCCCAGATTTGGACTGCCAGTCTTTGCGCGCAGCTCAGCCTGGACATCAATGCCTACAAGGATAGAAAGTAGTGGGTTAGCGTATGTATGGTTGATAAAAATGGAGGAGGGAGTGGGGAAAGAGAAGGCAAAAAATAAAATAAAATCGGGTCTACCTTTCTCTAGTAGAATCCTCTCGAGTAGAGAGTTCTTATACCGGAGCATAAGGCATTCGTCGGCGGCGTTGCGGTGACTATTTTGCAGGTTCTGGAGCGTGTCTTCATGGTGCTTGATGGTGGTTTCCAATTGCTTGATGTACTCAGTCCTGCGCTCACGGAAGGCGGCCTGGGCCTGGCGATTGCGCTGCTTGCGCTCTTCCGAGGTGGCATATATCTTACGAGACTTTGTTAGTTCTATCATGGACATGGTTACGGGGGGCGCTGATGCTGCTGCTGCTGCTGCTGCTGCGAGTGCACAGGGCATGACAGGCAGGTAGGCGAATGGGCAGATGGGGCAGACAGGCAGTCGAGCAGACAGGCAGACAGGCAAGCAAGCAATAGGCAACCCAAAAAATAAAATAAAAAGGAAAAGAATTGGGCTCACAGGTTTACGGCCGCCTTTGCGCTTCTGCTGCTGGGGCTCTTCCTGGGGATAAGACTCAGCCAGGCCCGGGTCGGGCGAGGAAGCGATAGAGGAGGTCGAACCATCGCGCTGTGGCTCGACTTTGCCCACGGGAGCCGTCATATCTGTTACGAGACTATCTCCCATCTGCGGGCACGGCACCCCTCCGTGCTGATAGAGGGGCACAGAGGCGCCAAGCGGAGCGGAAAAGGCGACAAAGGCAGGTCGAAGAGCGGTTTTGGAGGCTCTGGTCGCTTAGACGCGCTTGCGGTGGGCAGCCGCAGCGCCGGGACTGGGGAAACGATAGGGTGTGTATGGGGTGTTGATAATGTCTGATAAGAAGGAGAGCGTTGGGGCCTGTGGGTGGTCGCGCAGTAGTTGTGAGGTAAGCTCTTGGGTAATGGAAACAAAAGATGGGCACCTGCGAGGGGCGGAGATGTCGATATGAAAAGGCGGGCGGACCACGCTCTCTTTTGCCCAGCGCAGCCAGCTCGACTCCGTGTGGTTAAGGCGGGCGGGCAGCCGCCCCAGCAGAGGGTGCGTCGTCAATGGGCGGACGCCAAACGGCAGCAAATGGCAGCGGATGGCGCTGCCCTGCTCTGGGCACCCTACCCTCGCCTCGCCTCGCTCCAACAAGCTCCAACACCACACACAGCGTGCGCGCGCAATGACGGCCAAGCGGGCTGGCTGGCGAGCGAACGGCGGGTGCGGGCGGAGAGGCGCGGTGGGGCCTGATGAGCTCAGAGTAGTTTTTTTTTTGTCTTCTTCTTCTTTTCCTTGTTTGGTCTTGTTCTCTTCGCTGCGGGGGTCGTCTCAGTCAAACTGGACCATTGCACGCTGCCGTGTTCAATGGCCGGGGGGGCATGGGGTTGGTTTTTTGCGCGTTGCGTCGACGATGGTCGGTGGCCTTGCCTGGCGGTAGTGGAGAGGAGAATCCCGAACATGGGCTCCTGCGGCCGAGCTCGAGGATCGCCAGGCCGCATCGGGCCTAGAGCGGGCCTAGCTCCCGCGCCACCGCTGGCTTTTGTGCTGCTTCTCCGGCTTCTCCATGACAGTCGACTGCCCTGCGCTGCTGTCGCCCAAACACCCGGGCAGTGCTTAAATCTCTCCCACCAGCCCGTCTGTCTGTGCCTCTGCCTCTCTGCCTCTCTGCGCTGCACTCGCCAAGCTTGCCCACGGCGACTTCCGCCCTTGGGGCTGCGCTCAGACTGCCCGCCTGCCCGCCTGCCCGCCTGCTGTGGCACGGCTATGACCAGACGCCGACGTCGGCTCGCCATGTCCCTGCACCTGGTAGGCCGCCTGCGCCCGAGGCCGGCGTATGAAGTCACGTCGCTCCCACACATGCGCTGACGGCCACGCACTGAGGGGTGCGCCCGCAACTCTCCCTGTCCACGGCCGTCAGTCTGCATGTCACACTCCGACCCGCCACTGGCATGTCCCGAATACGACAAAAGCCTTGTCCATGTCGTCGTCGTCGTCTTCGTGGGAGCATACCGCAGCTTGGGGCCAGCCAGCCCTTCATCGTCAAAGCTTGGCGCCGCCCAAGACGCACCCGAGTTCTAGCCACGACTTCCCCGAGGCGCTCCTTCTCATGCACCACCTGAGCCTCGTTAGCCTAGAGCAGCCATAGCGCCCTGTCGCCTGATGCCCGCCTGCCCTCCCAGCTGACCTGCGGGCGGTCGAGACTCTGCCCTGCCCTTAGAATACCAATGCTTCTATTCCTGAGCCCCTTCGATTCCTCGACTCACAAAGCAAACTTTCCCTCTCACGTGGTTGCTGTGGGGCCCAGCTGCGTATAGAATGCGTATGCCCTCGGATGCACTTACCCAATCAGGCAAGACAATCGTCCACCGTTGGAGACTCGACTCTCCAACCACTACTGCGACACCAGGGACCAAGGGAGAAAGCCCCATGGCCAAGCATTTCCCCAGACCAACATGAGTTTCGTCCGTCGCTCTACCTCCACGTTGCACTGACTGCACAATACGTGTCCGCGACCATAGTCACTCTGTATTGTAGTGACGCACCAGCCACACTGTCGTGGCTGCTTTCCATTCTTGACCCTGCTCCTTCCTTGCTCAGCTGACTCGCCGGTTCTGTGCGGCACGATTGTACTACATAGTAGTAGAAGGGAGGAAGGAAGGAAGGAACAAACACATGAACAAACAAACATCACATCGCTCGCTCTTGCCTTTTCACCTCACTAGCTGCAATGATACTGACTCCCTTCTCGCACCGCACAGACCCTTTTCGCCTCTCGTCTCCTCTCCTCTCCTTATGCCATGTCATGCTATGCCAGCTTCCACTGACTGCCCCTTCTCGTCCCACAGCATGTCGTGGCCTTGACGTCGTCTGATGACTCTCTTCCCCTCTTCACCACTACCAAATCCGGATTCAATTACTCACACCGAGGTGGCCACTCCGAATACTTCCGCATCACCAATTCTCGTGCCCTGCTTCGGCGCCTTTCAGCTTAGCCGGCGATGCCATGGCTACCAACCATATAAATGAATCCAGGGCATATCCGGTCCTCTTTCCCCTCATGAAACCCCGGCCTCTATCGGACATTGGTGAAGTAACCGAGTCGAGCGTTGCCGATACATTGCCAGGCAGCATCCCAGTCGACTCTCTTCCCTGCAGTCGAATGTCACCGGGTCCCTCTGGTGTGTCGAGAGCGTGTCACAGCAACGAAATTCGGCATGGTACAGATCCCGAGCTGAACAAAAAGAATAGCATCCAAGGTAGTGGCTTAGGATGTGTTCGTCGAGGCAGACCGTCAACGACGCCGTCATCTCCAAATCTCGTAGATCACTCCAATAAGACAAATATACACTGTTTTCCTGCAGCCAACATACCACTACGATCATCCTCCACATGTACTTCCTGTCCACACAGATACAGTGTTTCTAGGGTACAAAACCCACTGCAAAACCCACTGACAAGCACAACACAGAGCGCACCAGCAAATCTGCCCGACTCCACTCAGACTAGTTCCCCATCTCCGCTCACGGACAGAACCAACGTCGTCCCCAATCATGGTCAATCACAGTCTCCCGTCCGTCACATTGCTGCACGCTTCGACCCTGTAGCACACGACACCAACCGGCCCATACCCTCTACAACTTTTGTTCGAGTCCCTCCATCAAACGAACTTCTACATGCACTATCCCATCGCCATCCCCGAATCCATATCGGCCTTTATCTATCTGCAGGCATATTCGTTGGTGGAGGCTCTATCGAGGGAACACTACAGATAAACATTGACGATGTCGAACGCGTACGCCACAGACGAGCTCTAGACGTGGCTCGCATTTCTGTCGACCTGCTTGGTGTTGAGGAGGCCAGCGGCAACAGGCGGGCCTTGTTTCTGAACCTGGCTACGGAGCTGATTGACGAGGACAACCCTCCGCCCCAAAACATGGTCGACACGCAACAGCCGACTGGCTCAGAGAAGTTGTTTTGGCATCTCATGCCTTCTGTGACCAATCTTGCCTTCAACCTAAGCCTTCCACTCAATGTTGGACCCCCTCCGTTCTACTCCAAGAATGCAAAGATCCGATATTTACTCTGCGCGTCTCTTCTTATCCACGATCGGGGCAAACATCACATTGTGAGCACTTTCGAGGACGTGACAGTATTGCCAGTGTATGATCGTATGCACTCATATGATTCTACTTCTGTGTATGGTTCTAATCCTGTTGCAGCTGAAAAGGCACTCATGTCACTTCCTAGTCCATTGAATGCATCAGATGAATGGACCAAGCCTCGCGACACAACTGTCCATGTTGTCCGAGTCACAGCAGGCCTGCATCGCCAAGTCTGGGTCAGTGGTACAAACATATACGTTGACGTGCATATTGTCAACAATAGCCGCAAGACAGTAAAGAAGATTGAGCTTCAACTCGAGAGGGACATACTGTGCTACAAGCATGTCTGTTGTGTGAGCGTGTCACCTCAGCTCTTGATGATGCTAACCGACATGTTTCACAGGCTGCAGCGTTCACTATGGAGAAGTCTGCCAGTCAGGCTCGCATCTTCGACAGCAACGAGCGGTCCACACTAGCTAAAGTTACGGTGAATCGTGGCTCTGCCGGCTGGCACGGTGTGGCTCCGAGTCAAACTCACCTCCGCACCTGTGACTTGGAAATACCCCGTGGGAACGCTACAGTCAAGTGCGGTAGGTTAATGTGAAAGCTGTATGAATGGAGTGCTGATTATCTAGGCAAATATTTCGAGGTTCGCTACTTTCTGAATGTCACCGTCTGCAGCGCACACACGTTAGCATACATGTACGTCTCACTGACCAAGCTGACATATTCCAGAAAGCTCATCACTGTCCAACTACCAATTGTGCTCATTCACATGGTGCGTCTCACAATGAAGCATCGTCTCGATCGCTGACCTTGGCCACAGAACTCCCTTGACCTAGTTCCTAACTCCTTGGCCCAAGTCGCCATGGCCATCGAGGAAAAACGCACAGCACGCACTTCATCCCCATGTCCCAGCCACCGCCCCTCTCAAACCGCCCAAGGCCGCGCATTTGCCGCACCACGCATGCGATCGCTGCAACGTATCTGTGACCGAGACAAAGTCCTTCAAGAGCTGGGCCAAGCCCTTGAAGAAAGCCCCCGCAAGTATAAGCTCCGTCGGGCAAACTCAAACTTTGACTATCGTACACCGATATGTAATCGTGAAGGCAGAGTTTTGGTAGATGGCGAGACAGTAGACGCACGAGATCATCTGCGTCGCATTCGATCCACCGACACCGTTTTTATCAGACCTCCTCGACCAGGGGTAACTTCTGCAACATCGAGACGAGGCACAGAGTCAGTCTTGGGCTTTCGAGAAACCGAATTTTGCGGAGATGTCGAGCCAGGTGATGTTAGTGCTTTTGTCAATGCGTCGCTGCAGGGTAGATCGGAACAGCCCAGCAGCCACCCCGATCAATTTAGCAGGAAGAAGAGTTTCGAGAGATGGAGGGATATGGCTAACGCCGGTGTTAGCTGGCTAAAAGGTGGGTAATTCCGAGGCATATGAGGAACAGATTGTCTTTCTCCGCGGCATGCTGAGGACACTGGTAGCACGCACATATTAGGTTCACGCCGGCGTCTTGGAGCAATATCTTTGTGACTGTATCTTCCAGATGCGAAGATTTTGAACATAGCTACTGTTATACGAATAGGCTGTATAAGTTTTGTTCAATTAGTTCTTCATACCACATGGAGACTGGGCGAGAACCTGAACATATTACACACGCACACACACATGCATATGTATATAAGCATAGGCGAGATCAACTACTATAGAAGTGAACAGAATACATTCTGGCTCACTTGTAAATTCTAATTCTACAATATTATACTATACAAGTCTAATCGTCATGACACTCTCACCCAACTATCGTACAAGCCACCCGCCAGATACTTTTCTAAAAAAAACTTTAGTAAATCACCCCGGTAATATCCATGACCTTTGTCCTTTATACTGTAAGAAAGATAGGCCAGCGCAACAGCCTCCTCTCCTCCCTTCTGCCTAGAAACAGCAAAGAAAAAGAAAAGCCTAGTGAGGAAAAAGAAAACTGACTCACGACCGGCTCCTGCTCAACTCACTCTGCGCCGTGGCCGTCGGTCCGCCTTTGACTCTCTCGCCTCCTGTAACCTTTTTTTCTCCTTCTGTAATGTCATGCAGCACCTGACTCGTAATAGGCTCTTTGGCGTGACTCTGCGCGTGGGCCGTGGGACCGTCTTTCACGGGACGCGACTGACCCGTAATTTTCTTTTCGGCTTCTGTGATCTTGTGCAGCGTGCTCGAGTCGAGGGTGCCGGAGGGCTTTTCTGTAGTAGCATTGCTGCTGCTGCTGCTGGTGGCTGAGGATGAGAACGAGGAGGAGGCGTTACTGCTGGTCAAAGCGGATTGCGCAAACGCTGTAGGACCGCCTTTGAAGGGTTCGTCTTGGCCGGTGATTGTTTTTTCGCCCGCAGTTATGTCGTGGATTACTTGGGCTGTTAGGTCTTGCCCTGCGTGCGCTTGTGCTCGCGCCGTGGGTCCATTCTTGACTGGCTCGTCGCTGCCCGTGAGTTTCTTTTCGGCGGCGGTGATTTGCGAGATGAAGTTCGAGTCGACTTTGATGGAGTTGCGGGCTGTGAGGGAAAACGAACGCGTGATGTGGTTGCTGAGGTCGTTGGCGAAGATGCGGTGTTGCAATGGAGATGGTGTTAATGATGGGATTTGGCTCGTTGTTGGGCGTGAGAGTAGGAAGTTGCGGTTTAGTCGGAGGAATCTGGACGCCATTGTTGCTGGTAGAGTATGTGTCTAATCTCGCCGTTTATTTTTCACTTTTTTTCTTTCTATATATGCGTGAGAAACGAGGAAAAAGAGATGGCTGCTTCGTTAAGTGTCGTGATGGAGCTCTGATGTAATGTCCGAATTCCAAAACAGTGCACTCGATTCTAGAGCAGTGTAACTGTGTTCACAGCAAAAGTGACGTTAATATGGGTCCAGCAATCGCATTCTGAATGGTGAACATGCTTTTTCACGAATTTCTGCATCAATGGCGTTTACATTGCGACGATGACCCTGAGATGCAGTTGGCCCATCACCGATGGCGTTGTGAGCGCGCGATGCACGTCAATGGTGTGGTGGAGCTATGATGTCAGTAGTGTGATGGGAAGAAGCGATGCGGTGCATGTCTTGGCAGAGCAAGAAAAGCAATGTGTATCGATCACTTTATAACAGCTTATTTGGTCTACTAGTGCATAGCGGCCGTGCAGAAACCGCTGTAGTAGATTTGGCAATTTTTTAAGGGGTAGCTTCTCACTGCCAAAGGCATCCTCACGAACTTTGTTGTATTCAGATGTAGTTGGTTCTCAAAACATCATCAACTCAGATTCTAGTATAGTATCAGAAAGAGTTTCCGTTCAGTTAGAGTTAGTGTCAAAATACTAACCAATCATGTTGAAATCTCAGCCTCTTACACTAGAAAGAACTGCTGAGAAATTACACATTAGTCTTCAATTGTCTTGTGCTCTCTTGGTCTGTTCACATTGCGCCACCTTTTCTGGTTGCACGTGTTAAAAAGGCGAGCATTGACTGAGCCATATCTTCCTAATTTCTGATTGCTTGTTAGGATACTGTGAGTCTATGCATCGTCAGACTGAGTTTTGAAACTCTTTACATGAGCAGGCTAAATTTGTTCGAGCTTGTTTAAATCGTCGACATGACTGTGAGGGTACTATCGACTGGCCTAGACACAATTGGGAAATCTTTCAGAAAATTCGCAGATTGTTTCAAGTTTATTCAATTCGTCGTTTGTATCTGTCGATGAAAGCACAGAGGCGGCCATTGATGAGTTCACACTCAAAAGCTACTAACCGACTATTCCAGACATGCTAGCCAGCCCAGTATCCAGAACGTTAGCAGAAAAACGATTTAAGACGCTAAAATCTGACAAAAACTGACGGCATCACTTTTGTAAGAGACTTTTCCGATTTCTCTGGCTGTAACATTGATTCTCAGAAAAGTGTGCTGGTCCGCTTTGGTTTCACATTGGGTTCTGAAGCTCTTGACCAGGAAGAAGGGCAAGCAACCGGGACATGCTGGCTAGTTAAGGCCTCGCTACCGAAGCTGTCAAGGAAAAGGTTGCAATGGATATGCTTAGCAATCGAGAGAAAATTAGGTAACTGGAAAAATCATAGTTTTTCTTTCTATCATCATTTAATCCGATCAGGATAGAATGAACCCTTCCTGCTATATAAGCACTAACCAAACATCATCCAAAAAGAGAAAATAAAACTATAACAAAACCTAATTTATGTACCAATGTCGCAAGGTAACTTTGTATATACATGACCTCGACGCAGCCAAGCACCCTTACTCCGCCCCATCCCCCTCTCCCTGTTCTCAAACCCCCCATGCCTTGACACTACATTCAGTGCCCGTCCAACAAAGATGCCAATCTAGACCCAAACCGCTGGAAAATAGACAACACCAATCCCCACCCGAGGAGGAAAAAAAAGGACTTGTCCAGAAACCCCCACAGCCACATCCGGCGCCTTGGAAGTCCGCGATCTGCCGGACTCGGCTCCTTCTTCACACTGGCGCTGGAACCCCAAGGAGGCGGAGTCGGCGCCATGGCGATGATGAAGCCGGTGCTGATGTTTGCGTGACCCCGCCTCCGCCTCCTCTCTCTCTTTTTTTTTCTTGGCTAACGGGCTCGTTCGGATGCGGGGTGTTTTGGGCCTTGGTTTAGTGTCTGGAAGTGGTGGAGGGGATGAGGGGGATGAGGGGGATGGGAAGGGGGAAGTGACTTGTGAATCTGGGTTTGTACGCCGAGACTGGCGAGAATGATGCGAAATGTCCAGGTCCTACTTTTCTAGCTGTTGGAAAAGTAGATATACAGGCAGTTGTTGGGTGAAGACTTGTGTTTGTGAGGAGGGAATCTGACGTTGTGTTATCATGTAGAAAAGTAAAGAAAGGGCGTTTGATTTTGGTCATGGAAGAAAGGACGAAAAGAATCATATTCAGAAAAAAAAAGAACTGGCACGCTAGAACGCTCGCATACAGATGCAAAACTGTGAACACAAAGCCTTTTCTTTCCACTCCGCTAATCTACGGCGAAGACCTCCTGGGCCTAAACCGAGTGTTGAACTCCCTCTGGGTAACAAACCACGCATTATGCGTCGTCCACTCTGCATTTGGGCGGTCGAGTTCAATCTGCACGCGTTGTTAGCATGTTTGACCTGAAAAATGGCACCAATTAAAGTGCAAAAAGAAGAACGTACCTCAAATCTCCGTAAGAAACTCGGCACCAGCTTATAAATCTCCAGTACACTGATATTCTTTCCAATACATGTCCTCGCACCAGCACCAAACTGCAACATGGTACCCTTCATCTCCTTGAGCTTCTCAGGACTAGCTTCGAGCCAGCGCTCCGGCCTGAAGACATCCACGTCGTAACCAAAGACTTCTGGTCGACGATGCACGACCCAAGGGTTGCAGCCGACAATGGTACCGCCAGGGATGAATTCACCATTAATCTCCACTCCTTGCTTAGGCACAACGCGCTCGAGAATGAGGCCGGGGGCGGGGTGGAGACGGAAGGATTCCTGGATGACGGCATCGAGGTAAGGCAGTTTCTGGGCTTCGGACCATGAGACAGTCTTATCGGGACGAGACTCGACGATGCCGTCGGCGACTGCGCGGTCGAGTTCTTGCATAAGTTTGGCGTAGACGTGCGGGTGCTTGACGACAAAGTAGAAGACGGCCGAGAGGGAGATGGCGGTGGTTTCCGATCCGGCAAAGACTATGGAGGTGCAGGTGGATAGGATACGGTTGTCGTCCATGAATTCGTGATCGTGGCTGGCTTGGGCAAACTTGGAGAGAAGATCGATACCGCGGGGGTTGGCGCGCTCGTCGTCGGAGAGACCAAAACGCTTGATCTTTTCGACCTGGCCAGATCTTTCGTTGGAACGGCTCATGGCGAAGGCTGTTACGGGGTGGACGCGCTTGTCGAGGCCGATGCGCTGGGCAAAGAGACTGACGGGGTTCCTCCATAGGAAACGGTCGAGGATGGGGATTTGTCCAACCTAGGGTATTGTAAGTAAAACGCTGGCATAGGAGATTGTGTGTGCATGAGGAACATACCAGTGAGACATAGTCGAAGAATTTACCCAAGAAAGAGATTATGTTGTCCACATCTTTGTTGCCTTCAACGAAACCAAGGCGCTTGCTCCATGTCAACTCGCCAATGACATCAAAGGCAAAAAACTGCAGCCATTGGCTAAAGTTGCAGCTGCTACCTGTGTTTGCAAACATTTGCTCCGTCCGGTCAAGCCAGTAGGTCAGTGTTGAGCTCACCAAAGGCTCGTAGTTGACGAGGGAGCTCATGGCGAAAGCGTTGTTTACGCATCGGCGGTACTTAGCATGGAAATCCTCGTCGGTGGTAGAGAAGAGTGACAGTAATGTTCGGCCTTTGACTACTGCGCCTTGGACAGGATAAAATTCGGACTGAGGAAGGTCAGCCGCCATTCTTCGGACATGTTCTCTTTGTTGTTATCTTCGTACCTTGTAAAAGCCCTTGTTCAGCCCGTAGATGGCTTTGATCGCTTTTGGGTCTGCAAAAGACAGTACGTTTGGTCCTAGCCGCACGACGTCTCCATACTGGCGATGCAGCGCAATGTTGGTCCATTGGTGCTTCCGCTTGGATATGTCCCACAACCTCCACCAATTGGTGTATGCAGCGGCCGCAGGTCCAGGATATTTATTGAGACCTTTCCAGTACTTGTTATTTAACAGAAACGCAAGTGTAGTGGTAGCCAATACTAGTGGCCAATACTGCACGAGCAGTGTAAGAAGTTCGTTAACGAGCATGTTGCGTAACCCAGCGTGAGCAGTGATAGGTGCTATCAATTTAGGGCCCGGGTATATTCAAGAGGGTCGAAGCAAGATAAGCAACACACTTGATACCGTGATGCGGCTCGGGGAGCATGCTCATATAAATGACTGTCTGTAATCGGGCCTGCGCCATGGTCATTTCCAGCTGTTGCACACTCGGATCGCGTCGGCAGAAGTAAATGGTGCGCGTCCGGGTTGCAGGTGAGATAGTTTGTGTCGGCAGTTGATGCATTTGACGTGAGACTGCGGAAGTGGATCGATGGCCATTCCTGGGCGGCTGAAAGGATCTCGAAGCGCGGAGATGAGGCTCCCGGGGTTATCGCGGGGTAATGCAGATCAACCACCCAGAACTACCACATACATAGTATGTAAATGTTATTCAGGCCATACTTTGCGTGACAACTTGACCATTTGCGCTGCGCTCACTGTTTATGCAGCTGAATTATTAGGTGGCTCGTAGACACAATACGTCATGCGGTGTTGGAATCTGATCTTGTCCTTTGCAACATATTCGACTCCTTTGCAACACAGATCGGTGTCGCTGGACGTATTTCGTTCTATTCTGGAACTGCCGACGTTCACGGATTCAACAGTTGGGCTGTGTGCCAAGTAAGGACAAGATCATGGATCTTGGAAACATCGGCAGTTGTATTGTAATGTCATCGCTTCAACTGCCGGCCGCTTTAGCCGGGGCTGAGTGTCGTCACGGATGCACGTGACCTTGGAGGGCCATGCAAGGTTAAAATACAAACACGCCATAGTTATCCAACTTACTTGTTATCTGGTACAACGTTGCGTTATCTGTCGGGTGGATGATAGTAAGCGGGCTCTCGGACGACTGATAAAACCATCACCACAACGAAATATCAGCAGCAGCAGCACCACCACCACCACCACAACAACAACAACAACAACGACAACAATATGATTTTTTATAGAAAACTAGAAGAGTTAGATACGCTTACTTTGGTTTATCCATGTCTAGATTTGTTTAAAAAATACTTGCGTGGTGGTGCCAATATTTTGTGGTAAGGTGTTGGAGTTTTGGTGGGCTAGCCCGTTCGGTTTACCATTTGTCCGAGAGGTGTAAGCAAATGTTGCGGATGCTCGGGCGAAGCGGTCATCGTGAGACAGCGACGCTGACAGTTCAGCATTCGCCAGTTGTTCCCAAACATCTCAACGTGGTCATTTAGACAACAAAGTCAGAATTTCCGCAATAGACTTAATTGGTTGGTTCACTTCCATGTTACATAGCTACGACGCCTTGTTCTTGAATACGAGGGAGCATTCATCGCCACGTAGAAGAACCGAGCCTGCTCGAATATATAAAGAGACACGACTGTGAACCAACAATAGCACAATCGGCCCGCTGGGACCTTTGCGGCTGGTTAGGAGCCGTCGAGGTGGACGGAGGTCCGGAACACTGTTCCATTACTCGGCCCGAATCGAGCTGAAGATTAGCACTAAGTGTACGCAAGGTTAATCGCACTTCATTCTCGAGCACGTTTTGTCTGGTGGTCCAGGATATGTTACTGGACTGCAAACACCAGGTTTGTATGTGAGGAGTCTGGAGGCATCCACTAGGACCAGAATACAGGGTAGCCATGCCTTGCGAGGCACATTGTATCATTTCCGGGATCTCGAGTTTCCGCAAGCCACGTGCAGTCATGTAAAAAGCAGTATGGATGCATGCAGAAACAAGATGCCGGATTAGGGGGGTGGTTCTAGTCAGAGACATGGCGTAAAGGGCATGACAAAGAACAGTGGAAATGAGGGGGAGTGGTGTCGTCAGCTTGAAACAATAAATGCTACTGTAGCATCCAAAATGGTAGAAAAAGAATATAGATATGAGGCCAAGGCTACATATCCGTGGGGGGGGGAGTAGGAGAGAGGGGTGGGGAGGCAAGATAAGATTTTGTGGTCGGTCCTTTGGCAAAGCGTATGTCAGGAGTGCTGTGACCGGGATGGATGCTTAGTTAAGAATGTCATGTCGCCGCTACAATCCCATGGCAGTGTCAAGTTTTCGTCATCTGGGGGATAGAAACGACGATCCCGCGGGGAAAGGTGTTTGATGTTGAGGGGAAGCTGTAGGTGTATTGGCAACCTCAGACTTTTGTCATTCAACATTCATGATTTGCGTGGTTAGATAGAGTCAGTGTTTTTTTGGCGTGCCGTATTGTGGTACGGCCCAGCTTCCCAAATGAGAAGGGGCTCATATTTTCCTGTTGCGGCAAAGAAGAGATTTTGGTGAGTACGTCAGCGGCTATGTGGGATGGTCTAGACGCCATAGTGGAGGTCGAGGTGTTCCGATGGTGGAGCGGAAGAACTAGTCGAAACAGTGAAGAGTCTGGCGAAGCGCCGACAAAGTTCAACAGTTATGCCGTGCATGCGATGTGCTCAAGAAGGCAACTCAAGGCCAGGAACATGGATTATTGACGAGCAAAGTCACCGATGAAGAGCTGAGGAGACCCTTTTCAGCACCTCGGACTCCACCGATCAGCCTTATAGATGTGGTGGCCGAGGGGTAGTTGAAAGGGTCAGCATGCTGGAGCCCACTAGGAGAGGATCCGACATCCCCGATCGTGTTGCTCTCAAAGGTGATATGCTGAGGCCTACGGGTGAGGAGTTGGTGTAGTGGATACCAGAACGACGGTAGCCCGCGCTCCCCGTCAAGGATGCTGGGGGGGAGCGAGTGGTGTTGGAGTGTCCTCCCCGCCCCCTGACAGCAATCTATCCAGGAAGGCTTGGGTAATGGACAGCCACCAACTTCGGAGCAGGCACCCTATGTAGGATGTGGTGTGCGGGGGCCGTCGTTCCGTCGTCATTGAAGCGACATCTGCTTTGAGACGACTATACATAAATCGCTCGTCTGCTGGGGGGTGCAATCCAGGGTGTATCGATGTTGGTTAAGAGGGGGGGGGGGAAGGATAAGCTAGTGGTAAGTCGCAGATCTGGCCCGCTTACTGCTGAGGAGAGTGAGACAGGCGGGCCATGCCATAAGTGTGTAGCAGACAGGGGGGTTGGCAAGTATAGCGGGCGGCCCAGATGGAGTTGGTGTAGAGGTACTGTAAACCGTGACCTGAGTATGAGGTGATTGGGATAGTAGGGAGGGCCCTAGAGAGAGGCCGTTAGGTTGGCAGTGACAATGGCTGGCGATGCACCTGCATTACTGCCCACCAACGCTAGAGCAGGACCAGGGCAAAAGGACGGCATTGGACGAAAGAATAGAGACGGAGTTGCAGCGCGCGAAAGCAACTTGAGTGGGGGGAAAGAGAAAAAGTTTGGTAGCGCTCGAGGTGGACGGCGGTGCGGCACCAGCGCGCTCACAAGTGGACGGACGGACTATTTTTTTTCTTGTAGTAGGTGCAGGTTTGCTTGCCGCGAGTAAGGTCATGTGAGTCATCTGGTAGGCTACGTCAGGGAGGGTGCAGTAGGGTGGATTCCGGCCGTTTCCTCGGGCATGGTGTGAAACGGGGCCGGGTGAAGTGTTTGGGTCAAAGAGTCATCGTATGTAGTGGTAGTGGCAGTGGTAGCAGTAGTTGGTAGAGTCGATAGTATGCACATGAGCTGGCGTGCTGGTGTCGTGGGGGAGGAAGGGAGAAAGCCGCTTCCAGTCGGCTTAGTGGGGGCGGCTAGCTTGGCAGAACCCTGTCGAGCTGAAAGGCGCTGGCAGAGCCCAAGAGGCCATGGACACCGTTGCAGCTAAAGCGATCAAAACACCAAAGTCCATGTGGGGTAGGCCGCACTGCTGGCCGCATATGCGTTTTGCCCCCCGCGTATTCGTTTGCTGCGAGGCGCAGTCGTCGGGTCTGAAACATGGTACAGACGGATGCCGACGGGAATGCTATCGATAAGTCGACGACGACGACAACGGCCACTCGCTACCAAGGTTTCTGCTGCTACTGCTACTGCTGCTACTGCTGCTGCGACTACGACAACGACTGGACGACGTCGGTCATGCCGGACACTTGCGTAATGCCTCTGGCTATGCTTCACATGAGCAGCGTGCTTCTCCAATCGCATAGACGGACAGGTTGCGAGGGCTCACAGTCGAAACCCATCTCCTGTAGCCTGCAGACTGCGCTCCGCTCCAGAGGCAAAGTTTTTTTTTTCCTTTTCGACGGCCGGTAGTATATCGCGGCCGACTATAGCCAGCATTCTGGCATGCTGGCTGCTATTACGTAGGTAGTAGTACTATGGACGTAGTCCGGACATGTGCGAGAGCGTCCATCGGCGGTGCCGGCAACCTTCAACCGTCGCCGTCACCGCCGTCACCGCCGTCTTGCACAGCCGCAACAGCGCATCATGTGCCTCGGCCACATGGCCAGCGTGGCGCACCGCTCGACACGGTGCTGCTGTGTGCACCGCCAGCAGCATCGTCATGAGGGTGCTGTGTGTGCATCGTATCGTGCTGCCTAAGGTGCGAGTGCAGCATGCTTCAGCACGCGCCCAAGTACTCGACCATGCTACTCTACACTGTGGGCTACGCTGCTAAGCTTCTGGGCCGTGTGTGCCAGAGGCGGCGCACCTGATGGCGGGTCTCTCGGTAAGCCATCCCTGTCCCGACCCCTGTCCGACCCGCTGATTGGGCTGACTGTTTGCAGCCCATCTTTAGGCTCAACCAACGTCAACCTGTAGACGCTCCAAGACAACGTCGACTACACCCACCTGCAAAGACTCTGCCAGACAACCCCCCCTTGCGCCGCCCGCCGCCAAAAAGGGTAGCAAAGCCGCTGCGGTGCCCTCTCCATCTGGATGCGCAAGGAAACCTTCTGGAATCCCGTGTCATGTTGCAACACCACATGCTCGACACACTCTCTCTGTGCCCAGCCGTCGGCTTCACTTTTTGGTCCTTTTTTCTTGCCTGCTCGCCAGATCCGCCAACGGCGTCTAGTCAGCTCCGTGTATGCATGCTTGCATGTCTGCATGTCTGCATGTCTGCCTGCGCGGCCGGCGTCACGGTCGTTGCCGTGGTCAAGCATATCGTGGCTTCACACTGTTTCTCTGTCGACTGCCTACTCTCAGCTGCCACGGTACCAAGACCGGCCTCGATTCGGTCATACTTGACCTGTAGGCTAAACTTGCTATTTCCACTCGAGAGGCTGATCAAGCGCCTCGTTGCTTCTCATCTCCGTGGGTGCATGGCCAAAATGGTCGTTTGCACATCGCCGCCAGCCATGAGCTCATCGCAATCTTCGCCCACACACCTACCGGGCCTATCCACTTGTGCACAATGCTTTCGCCCTGTCCGTCGGTCAGCTTAGATCCGACTAAACCTGCAGCTGCAGATTCTCGCCCATATGCACGTGTAGTCGAGCTAAAATGCGCTGCGCAGGCAAATGGGGCAGTGTGCATGAAATCCTTGCCGAGTCAAAGTGGCCACGCCGAGTGGCCCATGATCGTCGCTTGTAAGCTCTTAAGAGATGGCAACCCACCACCACCACTAGCCTTTCTTCACCCTCCGCCTCCCACCTCGCCTTTCCCCCCTCCTCATTCGCCCGTCCCTCCCCTGTCTCTCCCTCTCAATCAAAGGCGCCTCACTACAACCTCATCCGCCCAAGAGACAACCTTTTTTTTTCTCTCTCTTTCTCAACCTTCACCTCTCGTTTGTTTCTGTCCTTTAAATCGTCCTGATCCCCGTCCCATCTAATATCGCACTCTCGTCTCGCACATACCACCTGAAACACGCACAACATTCCACCATGCCGATCTCGTTACTACCCGCTTCGGCTGCGGCCTTTGCGCCCCGTTCCAACGTCAACGTTGTTTTGGCTTCCAAGGTCGAGCCATGGTTAACACAAACCTTGAAGAGGGTCAACCGCGTCAAGCGCCCTTTGAACAGCGTCCAGCAACACACGCGCTGCCTGACCGAGACCCTGTCTGGCCCAAATGCCATCTGGCAGCTCTGCTCCATCATGGTCCCAAAGGCTCCCGACTCGGAACTGCGCAAGGACTCCAATCCACTCGTCGAAGCCCTCTTCAACTACCAGATCATTCACATCGAGGCCTATGTAGTACACGTCGACATGGTTTCACAACATGAAGTTGCATTCAAGCTGACGCAGGACACCATCGATGCCCTCATCGAGTACCACAAGGACATTTATTCCGTCGATGTCTCCGCCAGCACCTGGGAGTGGGCCGAGAAGGAACAGCAGCTCAAGAAGCTCCAGGATGGGTTTGTCCAGGCCGTCAACCGCTACGTCTTCCGCACCGGTGTCAAGGCTCTCGAAGGTCTCGAGGAAGAAGGTGCGGGAGAGCTTCTCGACGGACGAGGTGAGGATGTCAAGAGTGCCATCATGGGCCTGTTCCTCCCGCTCCTTCCTCCTCCACCCAGGATTGTCGACGTTGTCCGCCCTGCTCCCCTTCTGCCAAGCTCATCCGCATCTGCCAACTGGTGGCTGCCAACACAGCAGATGCACCCATCACACTCTGCTCCCGTTGACTCGTGGAGGGTTGTCCCTTCGACACCCAGCCCTACCATTGCTACCTGCGGTGAAACTGGAACTTCCTTCTGGAGCACCATGGGCACCATGGGCTTCGAGGCTATTCAGCTGCCATCACCTACTCCCTCCTTCAGCCAGCCATACAGCTCGACCAGCCCGTACGCGCAGAGCACAAGCCCATATGCGCCAAGCACAAGCCCGTACACGTCGAGTTCGTACTACAGCCCACCCCCGGCATCGGCACCGATTCCAGCCCTTCCTCTGCCGAGTGTCCTGGCCCAACAATGCGGGTCAAGCGCCGTGCATGCAGGTTTCGGCGGTTTCGGATGGGACACAGGATTTGCACCACAGTATGCTGCCTTCACATAAGTGACTTTGTGCTCATGCTGTGGTACATGTATCTGATCTCTGTCGATGGCGGGAACCGTGGACTTGGCCAGTCCCCACCCAGAATTTTCCCCCTTACATGCTTAGGTTGCCAGTGCACCAACCTTTGCAATGCCCGACACGAGACGAATGCGATATTCACGACATGGTTTCTGAATAAGCAGACACCATCAAACAAACAAAGCATGGGACGGCGTTTATCATCGATTTTTAGCGAGCGTCATTTTTCTCCTCTCTTCTCGTACATGTTCCTTTGATACCTGCTTTTTGGCTTAACTGCTATCTTTCCCCTCACCTTTTTTTTTGAGCGAGCGATATTTTTGTCCTTTTCTTTTATCCATTCATTGCACAACAACGGCCGGACCAGGTCTTTTCTTTACTGAATACAGCATCTCTGGGAGGTATGCATGTCGGGCATTTTAACGGAAGACGGTAAACACAGCCTCACGGCTCACGAGGTCAGGTACTCTCGCATTGTTTTTTTGGTTTTCTTGTTTTTAATGTCGTTTTCCTCCTGGACGGGCAGCGCCATCTCTTCGTTGAGCCAGTGGCATGCCATGACTCTTACGAATTGACGCGACCAACGTTCACGAATTTTGCCTACTTGGACTGGTATTGAGTACCAGCTGGACATGCTGAGAGGCGACGACAAAAGTTATACAAGCATCTGCGATGCCGCTGTAATAGCTCGTCTCTAGTTGCAGAAGGACGACTGGATTGGAAGGGCGAGGCAAGGTGCGCAGGGTCGAGACAGGAGCACGCCCGTGGCGTCGCTGACTCTGGGGAAGTGGTCCTCTGCTTGCGGAGCAAACACTTTCTCGTGTACCCTTTGCGCCTTTGCCAACCTCAACCAACTCGGAAATACCGGATGCACAGAGACTTGTGGGGCTCATCTCCTACACTCCAAGCCAGCCTTGAGAGAAGCACGCTGCCTGGTTGATCTGGGCGCGTGTGAATTGGATGCTGGACAGAAGCAAGCTTCTTTGTTAGCCTTCTTTACTTAATCTACAAAAAAACGAACCCTCAAATACAATACAAAAAAAACAATTCTTCAGACATGAACATGTCCTATGCTATGCAACTATGTGCTGTGAGGTTGAAGCAACGATTGCCGATCATGCCATGACATGACCATGGTATCGGGTCAACGGCTCCAGCCCATTGTATGGGGCACAAGCGAGGATGCAGAAAGGAACTGTGCCGCAATCCTGCCTTTGGACCGGTGACTGGGCCATGGCGGTGGATAGTCGGGCCACTGTCGTGTCTGGTCTGTGATGACGCCTGGCGGCAGGGCAATGTTTGTTTTTGCGACCCGTCACCGTAGCCAGCCTGGCGGTCGCGGTCTTCTCTTGGTTGCATCGGTTCCGCCGAGACCTCGCCCTTTGAATGTCGGAACGTCGAGTCTGGCGTACATGCGACAGCCCACCCAGCATCCGCGCATTCCACTATCCCGTTCCGCCATGCCCGCTGCGGCCGCTTCGTGACAATGCCGCCCGCCAATTCGCCTGTAAGATCGTGTCCGTGTGCCATGACATGGCAGACATGACACAACCATGTATGACTGACGGAGCCGTATCATCTAGGATCCTGAGCCCACCTTCATCTCAGCCCTGCGCGAACTCGCAAGCCCCGTCAACGACGACGTCCTCAACCTAGCCGCGACACTGAGTACCCAGCCTGAAGAAGGCGAGGAGGAGGAAGAAAGCATTGCCGACGACGTCAGCAACGACGACTACGACGACCTGGAACGCGCTCACCTGCACTACCTGCGTGTCGCCCACGAACACGACCAGGTGCGACTCGAACGATCTCGCGAGCGTCTGCGCCTGCTCGAGAGGCAGCGAGACGAGCTGGAGCAGCGGGACAGGCTGCGGCGAGTGATGAGCCGCCTCAGCCGGTTGAGCGACAACAACTATGGCGACCGCGTCCCCAGCCAGAACAGCCTCTACGACTGGTCGCCTGCGAACGACCCTCCAGCCGCCACTGAGAGCTCCTTGAGATCCACGGCCATCCTGCAGTCAGCCGGCGTGCGGAGACACCCGCGCTTCTCTGCCCGCACCAGGGAAGCCGCGTCCAGCGAGGCGCCATCACGTCATGCCTCGCATCGCACCCTCAGAGAGATGCTTGCCGCCAGAGCCAGCCTGCACAACGATTCGGTCGAGCGACATCGCGAGGCTACCGCCCGGCACGCCTCGATGCAGCGAATGTCCGACGCTCGGGCGTCGCCCATGCTGGAGCAGACGGTCAAGTACCTGTCGCGGATACGCCACTCGAGCAATGTCGACGAGAGTCTAGAGTATGCCCGAGATGCGGGTTTTCTGAGCAAGGACTACTTTTGTTTACAGCATGCCGACTTCATTGCCGATACCTTTACGATACCTCGACCGACGGAGACGTCCTGGTTAGTCTCCGGCGCTGTGCTTTCAGGGTGCCAGCATGCAACGACTGTTGCAGCTAGTGTCTCCGTCACATCAAGGCATTCTGGGCTTCCTCCTCCAATCCGCCCGTGGATATGGACACCTAGCGAAGCGTCTACGACCCGTACCTCGCAACCTTCAGAAACACACCCCCAGCAAGATCAATGGCCCGTCAAGGTCACCATCCACGATGTCGACTGGGACAGCATGTCCCTTTCCGCAACCATGGAAGCATACAACGTACCTTCCCACCCGCACTCGCATTCCATCCTCCCTACCAACGGCAGTGCGCCGCCAGTCACGCGCACATCGTCCATCACCACATATTTGGAAGGCGAGATACTCGATTTCAACAACCACACTCTTCTTACCGAATCTTTCAAATCAAGCGCGGCAAACGATGCAACATACTGGCGGAAGCTGCCGCCCTTTCAAAAGATGAGCGATGAAGAAGTCATCAGGGCTCTGACGAGCAAGAAATGGTTTACGGAAGTCTTGAGCCAGGAATGGATCCTTATGCGCTGGAAAGAACGCTGTTTCGTCAAGAGCCTGAACCGCAGCACATCGGATCCCGTCCAACCACCACCCTCGACTACAACAACGTCATTCTATTCCGAGGGCCCAGCATCCAATTCATGGTCCTCGGCCTCTTCTTCCAGTGCTGCCCACATGTCCCAAATCCAGCCCTCACCCTACCGCATCGTGCGCAACGCCCAAACCGGTCGCGCTGAAGTCGAAATCACTCCTCAGCCCCTCTTCAATTCTTCTTCCGCCAACGACGCCGAACATGCCACTTTTGACGATTCTGGTTGCGGTCTGACTATAAGTGGATTCTATTATGTTGCTCTGAATCGGACAAGCGGGAGACTGGAGGGATTATATTATGATCCGCAGAGTAGTCCGTATCAGTGCCTGAAGCTGGAGAGTGTGAGGGGTGGTTTGCGGAGTGCGTGGGGCTTTAGGTAGTGAGGATTTGACAACATGAAGCGCAGGACGGGAAGGAAAGAGGGAAGAAAGTGCGGTTTGATGTAAAAGAGAGCATTTTTCAAGATGCTGGGCGTGACACCTGTACTATGCATTGCTTTGGGTGTTTGGGAGTGCTTCGGAGTGTTTGGGCAATCTTGACGTCTGGAAATTCCTGGTTACGGCATTGCCTATGGAGGCTTACTGGAGCGTGTTTTTCCTTGGAACTTTTCCCGCTGGATTGGATAGAATCATGAATGGAAACAGGGGGAACCATCATTGAAATACACATATCACGACTTTGTTTATTACGCTAGTTATTTGAGACCCTAATTCTACGAGTTAACCTGGCATAGGATTTGCCAATTCCTTGTGTAGCCACGATTACCCATGACTATCCAGCACTGAGCTTGGGCGGTACAAGTCATACCTCTGTAAACGCTATATACGCGATATGACATGAGCGTGCATGTTGTTAGAGCCAATAGGAAAAGGGCAATTGGACATTCAGGCCCCCCGCTTTTCTAGTACAGGAGTCAGACGTTGTAGAACATAGACATATAAATGCAGTTTGACTTGTACCAAAGCATTTCAGAGACGAGAGATATAAGAGACTAGTTTATCTGTTCCTTTCTCTTTTCGCAAGACTAGCTAATTATCATATTGATAAATCTCCAGTGAAAAAAGACTAGAGAAGCAGGAGGAAAAAGAAGACGCTTCTCGACTTTTTTTTTTGCAAGAGAGGGAATCAGAGAAAATCCAAACATGTCTTCACCAGAATACCCAAAAACCGCCGTTAACAAACTCGGTCGTTTACCAAACAGAGGTATGCTATCTCA